>VWZP01009527.1:0-10288 GCA_013396995.1 Dicaeum eximium
ACAACTAACCTTTTGAATCCAGCGTTGTCCCTAGGTGCCACAATCGAAGAAGGCCCATTGGAGCATGACTGTGTAGAAGTAAAAGAGTACACCTATTCAGCGAGAGAAGACTTGAAAGATGTCCCNTAAAAGAGTACACCTATTCAGCGAGAGAAGACTTGAAAGATGTCCCATTGGAGCAACCAGAGTGGGAGTTATTCACAGATGGAAGCAGCTTAATGGAGAATGGAACCAGATATGCTGGATATGCGATAACAACAGTCAGTACATAGTGGATGCAAAAGCATTACCATCCAATACATCTGCCCAAAGGGCAGAACTGGTTGCTTTAACCAGGGCACTAGAATTGAGTGAAAAGAAAAAATGAACATATAGACTGACTCAAAATATGCCTGTGCATGTACATGGGGCACTGTAGAAAGAAAAGAAATTGCTGTCCTCTCAGGGAACACACATTAAGCATCAAGATGCAATTCTGCAATTAATAGAAGCAGTGCAAAAGCCTGAACAAGTGGCAATTATACACTGCAAAGCACATCAATCAGAAAACTCCAAAATCTGCAAAGGAAATTAAAAGGCAGACTGGGAAGCCTGACAGGCTGCTCGAAATGTGCAAACAACAATGGCATTGATACCTACAAAACTTAATGTATCTCAATTTAATTTGCCACCCGAACCGAAATATTCAACAGAAGATGAAAATTGAGACACTGGCGAAATGCACAAAAGAATTCAGAAGGGTGGTATGTAACAACACTGGGGCAAATAGTGCTACTGCCGTTGATAATGAGAGAAATTCTACAAATTAAATATAATGAATGTCATTGGGGTGCAGAAGCATCGGTAAAATTGCTAAAAATATCTAGTCTCGGTACAGATGCTAACAATGGCCAAGTCAGTCCTGTCAAAATATGAAATTTGCCTGAAAAATAACCCAGTGGCTAGACAAAAGGCAAAGTTAGGGACAATTCAGGTAGGGATAGAACCAGCAGATTATTGGCAGGTAGATTTTGTAGAGTTGCCAAGAACTCGAGGGTACAAATGTCTTCTGGTGGTACAAATATCTTCTTGATACCTTTTCTAGATGGCCAGAAGCTCTTCCCTGTCGCACAAACCAAGCAAGAGAAACAGGTAAATGGTTACTGCAAGAGATCATTCCCAGATTTGGGGTGCCTATAGAGATATCCTCAGATAGGGGCCCACATTTCATAGCTACAGTAGTAAAGGAAGTAAGTAACTTGGGACCTCCACACACCATGGAGTCGCCAGTCAAGTAGAGTGGTAGAGAGAATGAATCAGACACTAAAAAGACAGATGAGCAAGAGTCACCTGGGAAGGGATCAAAGAACTAAACATACAATTACAAGCCACCACAAAAATGACTTTACAAAATCGATTGGCTCTAGATATGTTACTTTTAAAAGAGCATGGAGTATGTGGGTTTTTAAAAGGGCAAATTGACCACTGCTGCATCCATATCCCAAACGTTTCAGCAAGTGTAGAATATGGTATTAATCAATTGAAACAAATAAACCATGAGGCACGGGAAGAACAAAAAGACTTAGCTACAAGCTGGTTAGACAAAATCTTCATAGATTGAAGTTCATAGAATGTGAGTTCATAGATAAAATCTATCCTTGAGAATTTCATAATCTTACTAATCATGTNCTAGATATGTTACTTTTAAAAGAGCATGGAGTATGTGGGTTTTTAAAAGGGCAAATTGACCACTGCTGCATCCATATCCCAAACACATCAGCAAGTGTAGAATATTATATCAGTAAATTAAAACAAGTAGAGCATGAGGTAAGGGAGGAACAAAAGGACTTAGCTACAAGCTGGTTTGGTAAAATCTTCAAAGGGTTAGGATGGAATGTGACTTCATGGGTTAAATCTATCCTTGAAAGTTTGATAATCTTACTANTGAACACAAGCATCAAGTATAGACTCAGAAGCCTTAAAAAACAGTACCAGGTGGAAGCATTTACACTAATTATAGTAAAGTGAAAATACTTTCAAAGGAGGGAAACTATTGTGATAGCATAGGGTTAAAACGTTTCTAGTATTTGGAGAGGGTGGAAAGGGTCTAGGCGTACTAGATAATAAGCTAGGCCTGGTAACACCATGTCTGTACTAGGATTGTTAGGTGTGATGATTATCTGATAATTGAACATAATTATTGTGTATACATATGAATAATGGAAATTATGTTTTGGGGGGCTCGTGAATTCACACGTGAGTGAAATCAATGAGTACAATAGAACAATGTAAGTTTAATGATTAACATATATTTATGTAACAAGAAGAGTATAAAACATGTCCATTTCAAACCCATGTCAGAGTCAGATTTGGGTTTGCACCCCTGGCTCCCGGAGTTCTTTTAATAAATCACGTGCATATAATCAAAGCTACAATGTGATTATGTGTTTCCTGTGCTAACATGAGGAGCTGCTAAAAGCTTCCTCCATGCCTGGCAAAACCAATCGCTGGCTGGCTCTGAGAATAGTCATTGCTGCTGAGCCAATTAGAAAAGCTGGTAACGCCTCTGTGATAACAAATTTAAGAAAGACAAAACCACGAGAAGCTCTTTTTCTCCCTCGCCTGGGAGGAGGGGTGAGGGATGTGGCTGGGCCCCTTCCCAGAGGAGCTCACTGGTCCCTTTTCCAATGGCCATGCTGCTGGGGAACATCCTGGAGCTGTGAGCAGCCATGTGGCCTGTGCTGGGAGTGGCCCCTGGCTGAGACTGAGAGGGGCCAGGGCCAGAAGTGGCCACATGGCCACTGGCATCTTGGCACGGCCAGCGATAGCCTTTGCTTGCCCGGCCACTTCTAACCTGCTGCACTGCAAACGAAAGGACAGAAATAGCAGCTTTTTATTTTTTTCAGCACCCCACATGAGGAGGGACACTGAATGGAGCCTGTGGCTGGCGAAGGCCACGTGGCCAACAGCAAGAAGCACAACGAGTGATTCCCCGATGCGGAGCCTGGACAACATCAATCTTTCAGTGCTGCAAAACTCTATAAAAACTTTTCCACTTGATAGAACTTGAGAACAGACAAACCAATGAACACCAATTCTCTCCTGATTCAGAAAAAAGGAAAAGGTGAAAACACCTGAGGAGAGCAACATGTCAACACTAAGGTTGGTGCAAAAGAGGGAGGGGGAGGAGGATGTGCTCTGAGTGTCAGAGCTGAGATTCTTCTGCATGCCATGGTGAGGACTAAATTACAACAAACTGTTTCCCTATAATTCATGAAGTGCATGGGGGGATATAGAATTCACCCACAGCCTATGCAGAAAAGGTTCACGCTGGAATGTGTGGATGCTGAGAAGCTGTGATCTGGTTAGAGGCTTGAACAGAGAGAGAGAAAAGTCTTACTTCCAGAGATAGAAAAAAGAAGACCCTTGCTTTTATACTACAACATCTCATCCTTTAAAAAAAAAAAAAAAATTAACTAAATGATCCACGAAAAAAAGCAGGTTCAGGAAGACTGATTTTTGCCCATGCGAGGGACTCGTGTTTCAGACGGTTTTCGGGCAGGACTGCTACTCATGAAAATTACAGCCATGTTAGAAAAGTTCACTGGGAACTGTCTCCCCAGTGGGAGGCCCCATGGCATAGCAAAGGAGAGTCCTCTCTGTGAGCAAACTGAAGATAGATCTTTAGAAGTAACAGTAAAAAGCCCATGTTTACTCTCCTTGCCCTGTCACTGGGAAAGAAAGAAAGGCTGGGGGGAAGGGTGTTCTAAAGGTTTATTTTAATTCTCATTATCTTCTTTTAATTCTGGTAATAATCTTTCTTTATACCTTTTAAGTTTTGAGCCCTTTTTGCCCTTAAAGTGTTTCTTCCCAATCCTTACTTCCACTCACGAATCCCATTCAAGTGTTTTCTTTCCCCCTCCTCTGCTTAACTATAGCAGAAGAGAATGAGTGAATGATTTTTGAGGAGGCACTGACATTTGGCCAGCGTCCAACCCCTGACACACATTCATTTAACAGTTGACTTTTGGAAAATAATTGTATCTTACTTGCATATTCTAAAGATGTGCAGGCACAAAGCAAGCAATGGGAATGGACAAAGAAAATAGCTCTGGAATTCCAGTTTCTGATAACTCTTCATGCATACAGCTGTAAACTCAGCATAGTTTGAAATGGGAGAGATTTATTGCACAAGGGCTCATATTAAAAAAACTTACTTTTTTTAAATAAATAACTTATCCCTCTGAATTTGCCCTTTGGCATACATAACAGCTTGTAAATCAGATATTTAAAATAAAAGGCATTTTGGTAGAACTAAAAAAATCTACCCACTCGTTAGTTTCAGAGGATACTTTTCAGAAGGGGCAAATTATAGGTATGAAAAACAACAGATTTCAGCATGCAGATTAGGCTGTCTCTGAAGAAGAAGAAACATAAATTGTTTGTTAACTTGTGCCAGCTCAGATTTAAAGTCAACTAGAAAAAGAGTCTATTTAATGTTCAAAGTGCAGTAATTGTTCTCTCCTTTCAGTAACAGTAACTCAGTGCATGCTTTGAAGACAAAAAATATTGTTTCTTTAAAGCATCACAGATCTCTAGAGGAAAGGATTTCAACATTGATTCAATTTTGTACTGGTTCTTTATTAGGACAGATTTGTTTTTTAAAAATCAGTGTGCGGGAGAGCAAAGTACAAAGGTACATCACTGAATTTAGTTGCTGGAAAGAAACAGAACACAGGAACCAGATTAGTTGCTTTATTGTCACCCTGATCTGTTATTTATAACAGTGTTTTAATTAAAATCTTTAAAATGTTACGTACCAAAGGTTAGTTTGTTCAATGGTTGATACAAGCATCACTGGGAACATATCAAAAGTGGGAGAAAACTCTCCGTACATTTTCTGCCTTCGAAAAAAAGCCTGTCTCTCTGAAGCATCGTATAGGAGGAAAGCAAAACTGCATTATTAGCTCAAAGATTTGAAGTTCTTCAGGAGGTTACATGCTGAAAAACAACGCAATTCATGAGGAAGGATTTTCTTATTAGGGTCACCCCTTTGTCCCCCATTTAAAATAAATTAATAAATGCTTTTTCTCTAGTTTTAAAAGATGCTATTTACCTTAAATTGCAGAATTAGCTAAGGATGTCCACTAATCTCCATTCCAACCCATTCCCTTTATTGACCATGCATCCTTTTATGTCCATGATAATATAATTAAAAATGACACCAAAAATGTTTTTATATGGTGATAAACTTTAACATGATTTGAAATGAATAGGTAAAGAAATCCAGAACTTCACAAAACTGCTTGACATTAAAGCTCAGGCACCAAGGCTGAACTGCTGTTGGTAAGCATGCTAAAGTGGAATCACTATTCCCTGTGACATACCAGAGTAAAATGGGCAGCAAACTCTATCCCAAACCTGAAAATTCAAAACTCAGAATAACCTAGAAGCTCTAAATGGTAATTCATCATTTTAGTAAACAGAGATATGAAGTGTTGGATTGAAAACATGCAGGTCCATGATAAAAAAGACTGGCCCCTGACAAAGTGCGTGTTTTGCCAAAGATACTCTTTTTTCTGTCTTTCCATAAGGATGAAGTAGATGACACTGTTAGCATTTATGTGGATAAAGACTTATGGATAAAGAATATACTTAGTGCAGATCTATTAAACTGGGTTGCCAAATTATTTCAAATATTATAAGGTACCGTTATTTCTGTGTGGTATAGCTGTAGTGCATGCAGAGTGCTCTGCTCCAGCTTGTGTTCTCATAGAATTAAAAAACATTTAGAAGGATGTGTGTACCACTAAAATACTGTGAATCAATGCAAAGCAAGTTTTCCCCTCAGAAAATTCCACCTCTCTTACAGTAAATGACTTACAAATTAAGGACTTAAGAATCTATAATAGAAAACTGAAATAACTAAATTTCTCAAACCACTGAAAGTGCTGAAGTACAACTCATAGCCAGGTATTACAAATTGCTAAATAGCTTTCTTTGGTAAGTGTCATGGCATTTTTAGCAGAAATTAAAGTTTGATTTTTTTTATCTACTAGTGTATTATTAATGTCTTAGATTATCAATATCTTGAGACTACCAGCATAGTTTAAATAGTCATAAGTAGGCAGCAAAAGATGGTATAATAAACTATTATTTTTGTTCTCAAAACACATTTGCCTTGGAAACCCTAAACTCTTTTCCATTTACCTTATGTTAGCCTTTCGTAGGTGTGTCTGGCTTCACACATGAGATGCCACTTCTATTAAGCTTATATGAAGCTTACAGAAGCTGCCTGATCCAATTGGTGGAAAGAAACTTAACTTGAAACACGGTACCAGCCTGAAAAACATCTCTTAGAAAAAGTATAGAGAATTATATTCTTAGACTCAAAGGACTTAATATTTTTTGCTACAAACCATGACTGTAACTCAGAATCACTTATTTTTTCATGCTGTATAACTTCCATAACTGTATATGGAAGAAAACTATATTTAAAATCAGTGAAAATATGAATAATAAAGAACCCAAAAGTGATACAGAACATAAAGCGCAGAATTTTGAATTAAAAATACTATTGGAATTTCTATTCCAAAGGGTAATTTAATTATAAAAGATTTCTTCTTTGATTTGAAATATTCATAATAACAGATTAAGGATGCTGTATACTTTCTGCTTCATGCACATGCTGTGAGATGCACTTAACATTTGAGTAATATTTAGCAACCAAATAATATTCTTCCTATTTTTGTGAAAGGACATCTATTACAGCACCACAGAAGGCTGAGAAAATGCAGACAGCAAAATAATATCTTTGGTATTTAATTCAGATGAAAATTAATGTGAAAAATACAACAAAAATACTGCATTCTCTTACTAACTCTCTGGGAAATGTTAAAAAGCAGTGCAGCTTCACTTAGATGTTCCATCCAAAAGATAAGCTTGGTAATGATTCTGTCAAGTATTTGCAATGAAAAATAAAGTGAAGTAAAAATGGTGGAAATACACAGTCACAGTGGCGCCCTTTCTTTTCCACCCTAACACCTAAAAACCCTCAGCAAGGCTTTCATGATTTCATGTCTTATTTACTGTAACAACCTTTCCCTGACTAATCCATTTTTTATTGCACATCTCTTCCCAGAATGCTGTTGCTAAATTCATTCCCACTTCAGTTTTATAGCAGTACATGAGCTCTCCCTTCTCCAATATGTCCTGTATAAAGTGGGGCCTGGGTAATCTTACATTTCACATTGACATATGGGGCAACAGTACTGGCGAATTTTATAAAAATTAAAATGTTTCATGAAACAGATAGTACTGAATTTGTGTTGCTGGATTAATTTTGATGTCACAGTTGTGATCTGCATTAGCTCATTCTAATTTTTTGCTATTAGTTCATACTTACAATCCATACTCCATAAATTTAGAGACCTGAATTTTGCCTTTTAAAACACAGCATTGGAATAATACATAGCAAAACAATTCCCATCGCCTTTGAAGGTTGCAGATTTCTGTATGATGTCGTAAGGTAAATAGTTTTATCAGCTTGCTTTCTATAAGCAAGACTAAACTTTATTATAAGTGTCTGCTTTTAAAAACTCCTATCACAGATAGTTATCTTTAAATATGTCTGTTAAAAATATAATGTTTCCCAAGGTTGTATGCCACAGATAAATACTTCCTCTTGTTTTAAGACTTGAGCAATGTTTAATTTGAGCCTGAGTGAAAACATCTTTCTCCTCTCTTTCTCTCTGTGTAGGTAAACATGTGTATGTTTCTATGCACTGTATTTATACTGGTTAATTGTATATTGCCCAATGTGCCATAGACTGCCACTTGTGCTTTTAAATTCTAGAAGTTGTTTATGCTTGCAAGAATTGGTGAGCAAATAAACTGAATATTTTGGACCAAGCTACATTACAAGATTGAGGTCAGTAAAATCCATTCTATCAGTGTTTCTGAAGAAGTGTTTCCTACAGGAATTTTATGACAGCATTATCCTGGTTTGTCCTACCACAGCATTGTTTCAGTTATTCTATTTTGTGTACTAACTTAAAAATTAACATTTAGGAATTGTTTAATTATATTATAGAGTTACTCAAGGTTCTGTGGATTAACAGAGATTCAAGAAAAGGAGAATTAAAGTCCTACTATACATTTAGAGTTGAAGAATTCACCAGGTATTTTCACTGGTAATAACATTTTCATATTAAAAGAGTAAGCAATTGCCATTCCATCTACCATTGAAATAGGTCCTCCTTCTTTGTAAAATTAGTGCCAAAACATCTGTTATCTATACAGTTTTGAAGATGTCTGCTGTCCTTTATTGTTTCAAACAACAATGCCATGTGTGGCTTAGTGTTTTTTAATTCATCTGCTTATTCCTGAAAGAAACCTATATTCTATAATCCTTCCCAAATTTCTTATGTCTATTATATGGCAAACATAAAGTCATAAAAATATAAGGAAATCTAATTGCTGCTTACAGTAGGTAAAGCCCTCCACCATATTCTGTGTCCCCACACACCTATCCAAAATGGCTTTCTAATTAAAAATGTCATAAAAATAACAAATGTCCATGTCTTTTTCTTCCAAGTAATGTTGCTGTTTTTGGATTTTGTTACTAGCTTTTAGCTGAGAAATAAAAGTGAAAATAGTTCTAGCTAATAGCAAGCTCAGTTTTTTAAAAACAAAGACAAGGAATTGGAACACTAAGGATTCCGGCTCTGATCTCTCTGAATTATACTGTGCTCAGAGAAATTTGGTGTAGTTGCTTATATTATAATTTTTATCTTATTCCTACAATTCCTAAGGACTAAAGAATTGTTTGCAAAGGACTTTGAAGTCCTTGGATAGCCAATGCCCAGTGACCTCCCCGTTGTCCCCTTCTTTGTGTTATGATGGATGACATGAGAAGCATTAACGCTCAGGAAATGTCACTGGAGACAGTGGGATACAAAAATCACCCCAGCAAATGCTGAGTGCCTCTCAAGGATGGAACCATGGCTCCCCGGGTGATCTCTGTCTCCCTGCTGGCGTCAGCTGCACCCTTGCATGCCAGCAACAAGGTGGGTGGCAGTCAAGTTCCTCAGGTATTTTAATATATCTGCAGTCTGCAAGTTTCATTTACCCCACAGCTTAATATTATGACTCCAGTAAATCCCCAAAATTATACTCAGATACCCCAAATTATATTTAAATACTACAACAGTGACTTGATTGTAATTACTGCACTAATGGGATTGGTGAGTGTGCCAAGCTCTGTATCAGTAATGAATTGAAATAACAAAACACGTAACTTAAAATTATTTATTGGAATAATAACAACAATATATAACTCATAAATTGTGTAAGGAAAAGTGACATTGGAAGTCCACAGACACCTACAACACTGAGGAAAATATATTGATTTTACTCAGCAATTTACCAAATTACACGACAATGTCAAAATTTAAAATTTTTTATTCTTTAAGCATTTTCTGACAAAAAAAGTGTTCTGTGGTGGCTCTTGCTCTCAGGAACACAGTTCATGCTTTTCCTAGGGCAGAGAAAAGAGCTGATGATCCACTGGCTACACTTCATGTGGGGAACTACAGGGGTGGCTTCAGTGAGAAACTGCCAGAAGCTTCCCCACATTTGATGGAGCCAGTTCCAGTTAACTTTGAGATGAACCCACTCCTGGCCAAGGCAAATCCATCAGCAAAGCTGGGACCATGTCTGGGATAACATATTAAAGCAGGGGAAAAAATAAGGCGCACCCACAGAAAGAGAAGAAAAATTCTGATTTAGTTTATTTCTCCTCATCCTGCACAGGTTTAATTGGCAATAAATGAAACTAATTTCCAGTTTCTTATCAGGAAGAAAATACCAGAGTTTCACGTCTACTATTAACTGGAAAAGGATACCAGAGGAAAAAGCCACTTCATTCTTTGGAGAAATTCACTCTTTCTGAAACTCAGGGCTCTGGACTGCATGAAAGACTGTTGATTTTCCAGCCATGAATGTCCGCAAATAAAGGGTGTGACTTCCAGAACCACCAAAGTATTTCCTTTTTGCACACCATTTTTAGAGAACACTGCCCCCTCAGTGTACTGGTGTGTGTGTGTGTGTAACAAGCAGGCTGGGAAGGAACCAAGATTTGCTTTTGATTAACGATAGACAGGAAAGCTGTAAAACTGGCTGGGCTTTGCCATACCTGGAACCGAAGTATTAAAACAAATGGGACGGCCATTAGTGTGAAAAGAAATCATGAATTAAATGTTTGCTATGGAAATCCTGGTGGCCTCTTCCTCTGTGTGTGTGTGTCTGT
>VWZP01009548.1:915-19634 GCA_013396995.1 Dicaeum eximium
GCAGAGCGGCCCCATGGGACCCCCGGTGGCCCCGCCGCCGCCGCCGCCCGGGCCCCCGGCCGTGTCCGCCTCGCCCGCGCACTCCGCCTCGCCGCCCGCCGCCGCCGCCGAGCCGCGCAAGCCGCAGATCCCGCTGATGCCCATGAGCGACGCCCGGAGCGACCTGCTGGCAGCCATCCGCAGGGGTGAGTGCGGGCACCGGCACCGTGCGGGGAACGGAGCCGCCGGGACAAAGCAGGGCTGGGTGGCGCTGGCGACACCGAGGGCGAGATGAGCGCTTGGTGGCCGGGTGATGGGTGAGGATGGTGGGACCCTCCGGGGGGAATGAATGCAGTGTAGATGCTGGAGGTGGAATGAAGCCCCACGGGTCGCTGGCAGCTCCCAGGCACGTGGCTTCCTCCCAGGCTGTAGTGGATGATGTGCTCCAAGGTCTCTGCATTTCCCTTTCCTGCCAATCTCCAGGTCAAATGGTGAATTTAACCTTTCAGAAGGTTCAATATCTTCAGGCTGAGTGGAAGCAGAGGAGGAGCTTTATTCTATGATACAACTTTGTATTCATACATATTCATTAAATCCATAAGAACCAAAAGAATGGTTTGGGTTGGGAGGGACCTTAAAGCTCACCCCATTCCACCCCCTGCCCTGGGCAGGGACACCTTCCACTATCCCAGGCTGCTCCAAGCCCTGTCCACCCTGGCCCTGGACTTTTCCAGGGATGCAGGGGCAGCCACAGCTTCTCTGGGTACCCTGTGCCAGGGCCTGCCCACCCTCATTGCATGTCGGGAAGAATTTCTTCCTCAGTGCAATCTGAGCCTATTCTCTCCCAGTTTACAACCATTCCCTCTTGTCCTATCAATCCTGTCCTATTATCCCACATCACTTTGTAATCATCAGGGCAGCAGCCCTCTTGTCTCAGCCAATACTTTANGGGATGGCCCGGTCCAGAGTTGGACTGGATAGTCCTGCGGGTCCGTTCTAACTCAGCCCATCCCTCGACTCCGCGATTCTCGTGGCACTGACCGCTCTGTCCCCGTCGCAGCCCGCAGCCGGTGCCCATGGCCGAGTACTTCGTGCCGCCGGCCCCGCCGCCGCCGCCGCCCGTCATCCCGTCGGCACAGACCGCCTTCGACAGCCCCATCTCGGCTCCCCCCGCGCTGGCCCCCGGCTCGGCCGCAGCCCCGTCCTACGCCCCGTCCCCGCCCCCCGCGCCCCCCGGGCCCTANNGCTGGAGGTGGAATGAAGCCCCACGGGTCGCTGGCAGCTCCCAGGCACGTGGCTTCCTCCCAGGCTGTAGTGGATGATGTGCTCCAAGGTCTCTGCATTTCCCTTTCCTGCCAATCTCCAGGTCAAATGGTGAATTTAACCTTTCAGAAGGTTCAATATCTTCAGGCTGAGTGGAAGCAGAGGAGGAGCTTTATTCTATGATACAACTTTGTATTCATACATATTCATTAAATCCATAAGAACCAAAAGAATGGTTTGGGTTGGGAGGGACCTTAAAGCTCACCCCATTCCACCCCCTGCTCTGGGCAGGGACATCTTCCACTATCCCAGGCTGCTCCAAGCCCTGTCCACCCCGGCCCTGGACTTTTCCAGGGATGCAGGGGCAGCCACAGCTTCTCTGGGTACCCTGTGCCAGGGCCTGCCCACCCTCATTGCATGTCGGGAAGAATTTCTTCCTCAGTGCAATCTGAGCCTATTCTCTCCCAGTTTACAACCATTCCCTCTTGTCCTATCAATCCTGTCCTATTATCCCACATCACTTTGTAATCATCAGGGCAGCAGCCCTCTTGTCTCAGCCAATACTTTATAACTGGGGGAATGCTGCACATTGGGTGCACTCTCCCCTAAAACCTTCCCCCCTTTCCTGTAGGAATCCAACTCCGGAAAGTCCAGGAGCAGTGGGAACAAGAGGCCAAAAAAGAGCCCGTGGGCAACGACGTGGCGACGATCCTGTCGCGCCGGATCGCGGTGGAGTACAGCGAGTCCGACGACGACTCGGAGCTGGACGATAACGAGTGGTCGGACTGAGGGCCCGGGGCTGGCTCGGGGCTCCCGGCCCCGCCCCAGGTGTGTATGGGCACCTTCCCCAGCGTCGCTGCCGCGGGCGGCCCCGCTCAGGCAGGAGCTTTGCTTTTACACTATGTCAGACAAACCCTTCGGGCAGCAGCAGCAGCAGCACTGGTAGGATACACTCGGAGGCAGTGAGACCAGAAATTAGCAGCACCTTCACAGTTAATGACTTCCAAAATTCTCTGAAGGCAGGTTAATAGGATTACTCCAGATTTACACCTGGAGACTGGCCCTGAGCGTGCTTTGCCAGAGAAGGGAGCCCCAGAAGCAGCAGTGCTTTTTCAGCTAAATGTTAATTGTGATAATGAGAAGCTCCTGGAGAAGAAGCCTTGTAGCCTTGTTTGCACAGCTGGTGCCACCACAGAGCTCAGGGGTGGCTGTCTGGGCTTGGGGACACTGCTGCTGGTGGTTTTGGGGTCGGGCAGCTCCAAAGGCTGCGTGTGGGCAGGAGCCTCCTTCCCTACAGAGCAACGCACCACGTTTAGCAGCACTTACACCACTGTGTTGCTGCTCCATGGAAAATCATGGAATGCTTTGGGTTGGAAGGCACCTTTAAAGCCCATCTAGCCCAGCTAGAACTGGGACACCCTGCACTAGACCGGGTTGCATGAACAGCCCAAGCTGTTGGTGGCCTTAGCCTGTACCTGTGTCAGAGCTGGTTTTCTAGGAGCAGAGGGGGCAGGCACGGCTGGTGTGGCTGGCAGGGAGACACAGCCTTGTCCAGGCTTGTCCTGCCTTCCCCAGCAAAGGAGTACAAGTGTCCAGGGAGCTTCCCCAGGCCCAGCTCTCCTTGGCCTTAGTGTGACACCGTGTCAGTGTTATTTGGGAAAAAGTGAATCAGACAATCTGCTGCTTTCAGGTAAACTCTCAACTTGCACTTTGCAGCCCTACAAACTGTGCCTGTACAATTGAGATCAGCTCAGACCCAGGCACTGATTGCCCCTACCTGATCCTGCTCCGTTCCCTGTCCCACATTTGGACACTGATGGAGGAGCTGGGTAACCAGGCCCCTATTTCAGCACTGAAAATCCCTGTTTTCCCATCAAAACAGAGCATGATCCCAGGAAGACTTTTCACTGAGCTACGAAGGGAGAAAGCACAGAGGAAGGCAGAGCAGAGGGGTGGGAAATACTGGAAATATCACAGGCAGGCGTGAAAACCTGCAGAGAGTGGGAGAGGATCCCCACCTGTGGAAAATGGGCCAGGACCAGCCATGGATTGGCCAGTGTGATGTCCCCAGACCCTCCCTTGTGTTCCCCTATACCATGAGTCCCTGAGTGAGGAAAGCCTGAGCTCTGTGCCCAGTTCCCTGCCTCTCCCAGAAGCCCTGTAGGTGATGGCTACTTCAGCAGCATTTTGGTGATGTAGAAGCAGACAGACCTGTACAAGAGGTGGGAGGATATGGCTGAGACCGAAATGCTGATTGTTACATTCACAAAGTCCTAGAATTGGGATCAAAGGGACCTTAAAGACCATCTCATTCCAAACCCCTGCCAAGGGCAGGGACACCTTCCACTAGACCAGGTTGCTGATTTCCTGGGAAATGCTGGTGTTGAGCAATGTCCCAAACATCTGCTCATTTGTCCCCAGTGGCAAACCCCTCATGGCCAGATGTGGTGAATCATCTGCCCAGCTGCTGGGAAATGCCCCCAGGAGCTCTCCCTTCTCTTGAGTGGCACAAAATGGTCTCTTGGATATTATCCCTTGGATGTGACACCTTCCACACCTCCACTCCTGGGCTGGGAGCTGTGGTGCCGAGTGGGCTTGAGCAGGGGTGCAGAATGGATTTGGGATGTGGGAGAGGGCAAGGCAAGAAGCAGCAGAGCAACAGGATACATGGAATAACCCATCTGCAAAACTCAAGGAGCAGGACCAGAGGAGGCAGGGAGACACCATGCCATGCAGGTGGCCAGGAAATTCCTGGTGCACACTGAGAGCTCTTCTGAGGTTGACCCTCTGAGATGCAGGGAAATGGCTGCAAGAGCTTTTTACAGAGAGCCCCTGCTATGCCCAGGACCTGCTTTCCTTGGGAAAGCAGCTGGGGTTTGGCCTGGAGCAGGTTCAGAAGGAAGCAGTGTAAAAATTCAGGGCAACATTTAAGGTGGTGTTTCTGGTGGAGCATTATTAACTAGATACAGTCACAAAACCGTGTGTAAGTGAAGAGAAATTCAGTTTATTTAGGTAATTTAGGAAGAGTAATGACCCTTTGTGAGAGAGAGAAAGTAGCAGGGGCTGGTGGAGCTGCTGTGATCTGTCCCAGAGTTGAGGGGCTGCAGAGTCTCTGTGGGGACCCAGCAGAGCTGAGGAGCCCCACTGGCCCTGGGAAAGGGCTCAGGGACACACGGGGCTGGCTCATCCCTTGGCTCTGTGACTGTCCCAGTTCTGCAAAGCTGAGCCAGTCCTGGTGGGAGCTGGAGAGGAGCCCAGTGCCCTGAAAGGCCAAGTCCCTTCTCCTCACGCACCAGTTGCTCTGTGTGTGACGTGGGGCTGTGGTAACTGGGGCAGGACTCCGTGGGTGTGTGGCAGGTCAGGGCTGTCCCTGGGGCCTCCCACTGCCCTGTCACCTCACAGCACCTGTGCTGGCACTGGCAGCTGTCAGGATTGGTGCCGTTGAGTGGCAAAGTGTTTGACAATCACAGGAAGGTCGGAAGGGACCCTAAAGGTCATTTAGGTGACTCAGACCTTGCCTACCCTGTGCACAGGCACATCTGCAGAGCAGATGCACAGCTGGCAGCCCTAGGGGGGCAGGAAAGGCTCAGCCCCATTTCCCCACATCTGTATGTTCTTACACCGTGTCCCCATGGGCATCCCAGCAGCCCCAGCACAACCCCACCCGTCCTGTTCTGCTGAAGGAAACCCCAAATAACACAAACCCAGCTCACATTCCCAACTGCAGAGCCAGCCAGCAGCACCACGACCTCCCAGCAGTGCCAGCTGGTTGGAAACATCCCCATCCTCCCCTTCAGGGACCAGAACTGCCATGGGAACCCTTCAGCTGCCTTGGTAGCAGGGGTGGGATCCCCCATCCTCACCCCAGAGAAGTGTCTGGTGGAGCTGGTGGAGAAGTGACCTCAGGGTGGGTTTGGACACCCATTTCTGGTCCAGCCATGGCACACACAGCTCTTCCCAGCTCTCCCCACAAGGCAGGCAAGCACCAGGAGTCATTCAGGTGGGAAAAGAGCTGCAGGATCTCCCAGCTGGAGCATTCATGCCATGTGGTGGCTCTGAGAGCCCCAATCCCATGAGAACCATTCCATCCTCAGTGCCTTCCCTTGAGGGACTTGGCCGTGCTTGACCACCTTTATCTGAGGCAGATTCACCTGGTTTCTGCTCAGGTGACCTTTGAAATCCAACAGAAGTGACACCAATTCCTTGGCTGCTCCGGGCTGGTGCTGCTGGGATTGTGCCACACTAATTAACTCTGTCTGTCTGCCCCACATGCTGCACACTCAGTGTTTTGTACATATTTTGTGCCTATTTCTGTACATTCTCCCCAAAGTAGGCCACACTGTGTTACACAACCTGAAATGCTCAAATCCTCATGTGGGCTGATATAAAAGTGAATATTTAAATATTTTATCTAGCTTGGCAGACATTAAAAAATACAATCCAGGTCACAGATGATTGAATTTCTCCTCTCTCAAGAGTGCCAGAATTGGGCTGAGGAGATTCTCCTGTACATTAAGGTATCGTGTTCCCTGCTAAAATATAGCCGTGGCATTTCATTGCCAAAGGATAATCACAGAGTGCCAAACATTTAATGAGTCCAACTGATCTCCTGAGAGCTCCTTTTCCCATTTTATCTGCTTCCCCCTACTTGCCAATTCATGGGCATAGATTAAAAATAATAAATATGGCTGTCAATGAGGCAGAGAGGGGGGGAATATCCTGTGTCCATCCAGATGGATTGGGCTGGAGTCAGTGGAACAGTAAATGAGCCATGTTGGTTCTGCTTGGAGATATTAATGGAAGGCTGTCATCCTTGAGGTCCCTCAGGAACCTCTTGGACATCCCAGGTACATCTGAGAAGGGACCTTTCAGGGAGCACTGAGCCATGGTGCACCTGTGAAGCTGCACCAGGTGTGAAGGCTGGTCCTGCTCAGGTGTCTGGGGGCTGGTGGGAGCCCTGCAGTGCTCACTGCTGGCATTGCACTCCCTGTCTCCCTGATTTAGGGTGACCCTGATTTAGGGGAGCTGCCTGGTGGTGCTGGTGGCTCTTAAAGGATCAGTGTCCTGAAGGAAGAAGGGATTGGGCAGTTTCTAATTTCTAATTCCCACCCAGGGAAGAGACCTGGAGAGGAGCAATCATCCCATCCTACGAGGGATCCTGCTTTTGCAGCTGTTTCATCTTGGGAAGGTTTTACTCCAGTGACAAGCCTAAGGCTGAACTTGGCTTCTTCAGAGAGCTCTTTCCACAGAAAAGCCCTCAAATTTCCTCCCAGCAACTTTTTCATCTCTCTCTCCCTTTCCAGACACCCAACAGCCTGAGCAGAAGCTTTGCAGGCTCCCCTGAGCCTGAATTAACACCTCAGCTTTAATGAAAAATGGAAGTTTTGCTTGGAGGGAGGCAGGCTGTGGCACTGGAGGTGGCATTTTGGAGGGTGCATTCCAGAGGTCCACAGCTGGCAGGAAATCTGTGCCACTTCCTTGTGGATGGACCAGGGATGGCCGTGGGAAGCACTGTCCATGGTGGGATGCTGGCAAGGGGAGCACAGGCTGTTCCTTTCACCCAGATTCCTGTTTTTCCTGTAGTAGTAGTTATTTAGGGGTAAGGTTTTCTCAGCTGGAATGTCACTTTACAGATTAAAAAAAAAAAAAAAGATAATAAAAATAAGGGCAAGGAGTCTGTCCTGAGGAGTTTACAGTCTACAGCAAAGACCATGTAACCTGCACTGCACTTTAGAAGCCTCAAATGCTCACTCACCCATAAATTTCCCCTTGACTGGGCAGCAGCACCTCGAGGACTGCTGTCCCTTCCTTAGGTGACCCCTGAGCAGCACCACAGCCGTGTCCCCCGCTGGTGACAGCCCGGGGCTCTCCTGCCCCTCCACTCCCCCTCCAGAAGTGCCTGAGCAAAGCCAGGAGAGCCAAGCCATGCTGGGTTTGTCCCTGAACGGGTCCCTGTGCCCCTGGGTGGGCTTTGCCAGCCCCCACACCTCTGTGCTCCCTGGGATGGGGCCTGGGAGCGCCACTGCAGCCACCTGGAGACCCTCAGGGCTGCCATCACTTCATGTGACAGCCTCTGGAACGTGTCCTCTGCCAGACACTTACAGCCCAAACCTAGACTTTGAAGTAGTTCAACCTTTTTGAGACTCAAAGGGGTTTTTTTTGTGTGAATCTGATTTTTCTTGGGCAAGCCCCAGGGTTTTTAGGCTCAATCTCTACACTCCACCTTCTCTGGGTGAAAAGTGTGCCTGTATTTTGCTGGTGGAGGGAATAAAAAAACCAAACCAAACCCCACAGTTAAGAACTTCAGGGAAGATGTGTTTGCCCCAGAGCCTCAGGAGCTGTGCCCACAGGCAGGGAGGGACAATAGGATGTCCCCAAGGGAGGACACAATCCTGCTGGTGTCACCAGGCTGAGGCAGAGCCTGCAGCAAGGGTTGGGCTCCTGCTGAGGGACATCCCCAGGCCAGAGCTGCATGGAAAGTGTGCCCTGAAGGCAGAGGGACACTGCCCAGGCTGGTGTCTGAATTACAGACTGACAGGACCCTGAGGCCACCACGGCAGCGCTGATGCTTCACCTCCCGTGGGCATCTCCCAGCAGGGATCTCCCCACTGGTGCCTCTGACCTCTCACTGTTCCCAGGAGCAGGATCAAAGCTCTTGCTGGTGTTGTGAGCCCAGGTGGGTGTGAGAGGAGCCTTTCCCTGCACACCAGTGATGCCAGGGGACTGGGCTGGCCCCGGGGGCATTTCCAGCTCAGTGGTAATTCCAGCACTCGGTTCTGTGTAAGGTTAAGAGTGCAGAGAGCAGAAAATGAGGCAGAGAGAAACCGGCCCAGCATTTTAGGTTGGTCAGGCTCACATCAGCCTGCACAGTGAGGTCAAACCCTGTGCAAAGCCACAAAGGGCAGTGAGAGAATAAATCTGTTCTGCAGGTCAGTGTGGGATTGAGCTGTGGCAGGAAGGAGCTGAGTCAGGGCTCAGGGAAACTTTCTGGAGGTGAGGATGGAGAAACTCAGGTCGCAGAGGCTCTGCCATGGGAGGGCTTTGAGAAGCCAGAGAGAAGCTCATGACCTTGTGTGCAGCCAGGGGGTGGTGGAGGTGCCCACAGGGCCTTTTAGGCACGTTTGTAATTCTCCCTCAACCCCTCCTGGGGGTCTGTCCCTGTGGGTACAGACCCAAAGCCTCCCCCAGCAGCCAGGGCAGCTGCTTTTGCTCCTCCTTGGTTTTGGTGCTCACCCTCAAATAGAATAAAGATAAATTTATTCTATTTGTGTGCTGCAGAATAAACACCTGAGAGGGAAGGATGTGAACTTGCAGCCGTTTCTGCTGTATTTCAGTAGTTAAAAGCAGCAGCTCTCCTGGACCATTCATGATCCACAGACTGAAGTGAGTAAACCATTAAGGTGGACAATTTAAAATTTACCCTTTGATTTGGGGTAGCTCAGTTTAGAAATCTAAAAATAAAGCGTAAACAAAAAAAAAAATCTAAAAATAAGCAAACAAACAAGCAAAAAAACCCCACCCACAAAACTAAAAAGCAAACAAACAACTCACACGTGATTTCCAGAAGGATAAACTGTTCCCTTTCCTTCCCTCAGACCTAGAGGGAAGGTCAGACACAGCAACACTTCCCAGTCAGTCAGCAATAGAATAAATCAGGTGCCACCAGAACCACTTCCAAAAATCCCAGGAAAGTGGTGTTTAGGGAAAAGCAATAATCTCATCACCCCCAGTGCAGCAGGGAGAGGGTCTCCTGCCACTACAGGAGGTGCTTTTGTCCCTGGAGGCCCCTCTCAAGTGTTCCAAATCCCATTGATTTTCACCTCTTACTGGTGCTGGTGCAATTCTGATGCCTCGGCTGGGATTGCTGACTCCATGGAAAATCACTTCTTGCCACGGAAAAACCACAAAAGTCTTGTGTTAAAAAGGAAGAGGACTTGGGCCAGGCACAATCCTGCTCATGGAGAGCTGATGATTTGCTGCTGGCAGCAGGAACAGCTTTGGCAGAGCCCTGCCAGGTCTCCAAAAATCACAGTCATGAGCATCAACACTCCCCTCACTGCTCCCTCTCCAAATTTAATTTTACACTGAGATGTTTCAGCTCTATCTGTAGTTCTGGCCAATTTTCCACAAATGGGGAATTTGCTCTTTCTGGTGTTTTTTTGTCTCGGGTCAAAGCAGATCAGGTAAAGAAAGCAAATCATAGAATCCCAGAATTGTTTGGATTTCCAGTCTGGTTTCCACCCCCTTCCATGGCAGGGACATCTTCCATGAGACCAGCTTGTCCCAGGTCTCATCAAACCTGCTCAAATCCCCACACATTGAAAGAACCCTTTTATTCAAAATGCATCTTCAGGACCTTTTGGGGCTGATGGCTCCTCTCTTAATGGACTTCCTTAATTTTGGGGCTGCCTGACTTGTTGGGGGGATCTGAAGCAGGGGGTGAGTTTGGGGTGATGCTGAGCTGTGCTGGCACCTTCCTCCCCTCTGCTTTCAGCTGTGCCCTGTCACACAGAGGGCTTGGATGCAGAATTCCTGCTGGGAGCACCACGGGGCCAGGGCAGCTCCTCATGACACAAGTGCCTTTCCTGGGGGTGCCTCTGGCACTGCCAGGGAGCCTCCTGGGGTGGGTGGTGGTGCTGGGCTGGGAATGGGCAGAGCTCAGCTGGGCTGGAAACCTGGAACTGCCCCAGCCCCTCGGGGTCCTCTGGGACCCCTCCTTGCACAGGAGCATCTCGGGGAGCAGTTTTCACTCCAGCCTTGGCCAACCCAAGGGAACCCCCTCCAGCAACCTGGAGGCACGGGAACAGTCCCAGAGGACGTGGGAGGTGTGGGGAGGGGACAAACCCTGTCACCACTTTGCTGTGGGACATGCACGTGCTGCTGTGGGTTGCTGCTGTCATGGGGCAAGCATTCAGGAGAGCCTTCCTCCTCCTCTTCCTCCTCCTCCTCCTCCTCCTCTTCCTCCTCCTCCTGCTGCTGCTGCTGTCCCAGCCCGGGGCTGCTGGGACAATGCCAGCTGCTGCAACAGGACAGGAGCCATCTCGTCCCAGTTTTCCATCCTCTTTTGAGCCAGCAGGAGCACTGACACCTCTGGGCGAGGCCAGGTGCTGTAGGAGAGTCCTTTTGGAGGGAATTGAAGGCAGGTGAGGATCATCTCCTGTGCCCTGCGGATCAAGGCACCTCAGACCTCCAAACCTCTCTGCACTGCCCGAACTCTGAGCTCAGGAGAGCTCCTGGAGCCCTGGGGCACCAATCCTCCCAAAACAGCATCCGTGAGCAGCCAGCTCCAGATGGGCATTTTAAAAGCAGATTTCTCTCCTTTTGGCACCAACTGATCACACACAGAGCCCAGAGCCAGGGCTGGGGCTGCTCTTGGTTGGCTCCAGCTCTGCAGGGGTGGCACAGAGGGGACAGGGACACCTCGGCATCAGCGGGGCTGTCCCAAGGCTCCTGCAAAAGGCTAATTTTTTAATCACAGCAGAAGAATTACTCTATCTCCTTAGATTTGCCTCCTGGTAGAAGGAGCTGATGCCAGACAGGCACCTTCCCCAGGGAGGGTGGCCTGCTGCAGGCAATGACAGATCCCCATTGCTAGAGCTGAGTTAAGGAAGGAGATGTTCGCTGTCTGGTGGGGTCTGTAACCATGTGCCCTTAGTCAGTAGGTGAGTAGATGTTGCTGCCCGAATCTATCTCCCCTACCCAGTTGCTACGTGTGAACAAGTGTATTTCTCCCCAGTGTTGTGGGTTCTGCCTGTGGTGACACGAGGATGGAAAGGGAGGGACAGCTCGAGCTTCCTCCTGTACAGGGCACAGAGGAAACCTGGATCGATCCGAGGCACCACCTGTAACTACATTTGTTCAAGAAATGTCATCTTAACCCCAAACTGTTGACACTTTATGCATGTGCTAATTAAATTTAAAAGGAAGAAAAAGGAAAAAAATTAATAAAGATTTTAAGAGGCTACAGTAGATTGGAGTTTGGCTTTTTGTCGGCTTGTGCTTTGCTGTGAGTTAATCAGCCCTGTGATGCTCCCTCCTCTGGTAGAGCCTGGGGCATGGAAGGAGCAGCAGAAAGCTGTGATCTCTCTGAAACCATTCATTTGGAGAATCAAACCCTTAAAGATCAATTCATTCCCCAGGGTATTTAATCCCTGACTGCCTGGGCAATGAGAGGGCAGGGAAAGCTCTGTCTGTGCTTGGAGGCTCCGAGCAGCAGGAGCTGTTCCTGCCCAACCCCTCCGTGTCTCCAGCAGTTCTTGTCCTCATCTGGCTCCTCCTGATCCCAGGGGAGACACAGACCCCAGGTGAGGGAAGGCAGAGACCTGCTCTGGACTCTGAAATAAAAACACAGACACACAGAGCATGGCACATACCTGGGACAGCAGCCCAGACCTTCAAAGATTTTAATTTTAACCCCTCCCCCCCACCCCATCCCCAGTTTTTGGATATCCTCTTGACAAATCACTTTAACAGTTTTATTTACAGTAATAAAAATAAATTACTCTTACAGATGAATGTATAATATTATACACAATAGAGATACAGTGCAATAACAGCATTGATTTGTTTTCACTCGGTCATAAAGTGCATCGAAGGGGCTTGATTGAACCATAATTGAACAATAACTGTACATTTTCCTTTGAGATCAACTTTCCCAGTCAAGTTAAAAGGCTCATGACAGCACTGACAGCAGAACAAGGTGCTGTCCTGATTGCTGTGGGATGGCCTCATTCCTGGGAAATCAGGCAGGACGGGAGGCAGGGGATGGGGATGAGTGATCCCATCCTGCCTGTGCTGCTGACAGCGACTCCAGCAGCCTGGCCAGCGAGACCCGGGGCTCAGAGCCCCGGAGGGTGAGCCCAGAGCCGGCTCTGCCTCTGCGGGATTTCCTGCCGGGCTTTGCCTCTAGAAACTCATCCCTGCCTCAGGGCTGGAGGATTCCCTTTCCAGGGAGGACGCTCGTCATCCCAGGAGCTGGTATGCTCTGACCTGCTCCCAGGGGACACCACACACCGTCCTTGTCCCCGTGGCGCAGAGCAAAGGCAAGGCAGAGCCCAGGGCTGCAGCCAGCACTGCCCCCATCCTCAGCCGGACCCTGCCCGCTTGGAATAAAAGCTTTTCCTGGGAAGAGCCGGCTGTTTTCCAGCTCCCAGAGCCTGCAGTAAGGCCATCAACCTGTGCTTGTGGTTTGGAATTCCCTTTCAGCAGCCACAGGGACACGCTGTGCTGTGGGACACGAGCGCCCTGCCCGCTGCAGCACCCTGGGCCTGGGGAGGGAGGGAGGGAGAGAGGGAGAGAGGGAGGGAAGGAGGGATAACCTTGGAGCAGACACGGCCGCGCTGGCACCGAGCGCAGTTCCTGAAGGCAGCTGTTACCTTGGAGCTGGAGACAACTCACCCGCATCCCTCAAAGTCAGGGACTAAAGAGCTGCTACCGCCCGTCTGAGCCGGGTCCTCTCTGCTGAAAACCCCGGGTTCTCTCTGTAATGCTCTGTATTGCAGAGTTTCCCTGTGGGAAGGGAGAGCTCGGCTCCCGGGGCTGCAGGGACACAGGGAAGGGTGGCTGGGGGGGTTTTGCAGTGGGCAGCTGCACTGAGAACAGAACAGGTACAAATGGCCCGAGTGGAGCTGCCTCGCCTCACCTCGAGGGAGGGCCGAGCATGGACAGAGGAGTTATAAGGAAATACCATGTGCACCCAACAATTGCTCCTGACAATTAGAGGTGAAGTGTTAATTGATCGTTAACAATGACGTGAGCCTCCGTGCTGGTCAGGACACACCAACACAAGTGAGTACCAGCGGCTTTTTAAAAGGTCTCCCCACCCCAAATTTGATGCTTCTACAAGAAAGAGATGCTTCATCACTAATGAGAACAGTAATGGTTTCTTTGGGGTGCATTCCAGGTTCAACTAAAACTCTTTGATATGAACAAACTGGGGCTGCCCCATCAGGACCGAGATCCTTGGAATCTTTGCTGCTGGTTACCGACATGGAGCTGGCTAAAAAGAGACATTTCCACTGCTCAAAGTCCCAAACTGGCCGAAATGGAAAAGAAAAAAAGAAAATAAACCCCAAAATAAAACTAAGCGGCTTTGTTGGTAGAGTCTGTACATTTTAATAGGGGTTTTTTTTTTTGTGTGTGTGTTTTCTTTTTCTTTTGTTTTGTTGGGTGTTTTGTTTGTCTGTTTGTTTGTTTGTTTTTAATTTGTCATGCTGGGACAAGGACAAGGGCTTGTTGTAAATGCACAAGCTGCCCCCAGCCCTGGCACATCTCCACAAACCTCAGGGCAGCAGAGGTTACATCCCAGCCCAGGTGGCCCTGCCTTGTCACAGTGTGTTTGGGGAATGTTTTCTCCTTTCTCCTCCTCGCCCTTCCCTCATCCCCTCAACTCAACCAGCCAAGAACCAGCACCGAAAGCTTTTCACATCTACATTCTGCAGCCACCAGCTCATGCTGGAAAAGCCAAAGGCACCCAAAATCTGTAAATAAATCAGCAAATAAGCAGTGGCTTCATTCACCTGGCTATGCTGATCCCACAGTGTCCTAGGCTGACGGTGTCTCCTATCCCAATCGCTTTTTGGAATTCGTTTTGNGTTGGGGAGTGTTATTTGTAAAATAAACGGGTTTTTTCCACTTTCCTCCGAGGTTTTCCTTCCCGACCCCGGGGTTGGGGGAAGGGGGGGAAGGAGGGTTTGTTTTCTAGGGGAGGTTTTCTTCCCCAGTCTGTCCTAAACCAGGACACTGGCATAGGCTCAGGGCTGGTCAAATGCCACCTGTAATCCCTCAGGACCAGTTTTCTGCCCATTCCTGCTGCTGTAGATCCAGACCAGCTCCTGGAGAGTCCAGAAGTGACAAGAATCTAAGCCCAGCCCGGCTCTGGCCTCCCATCCTTTATCAAAAGCTGTTTGCAAAGCTCAGAGTTTGAAGATTCAGTGGCAAGATCCTGGCCAGGGTGAGGACAGGGAGTCCTTCCCAACCAAACACCCACCAGCCCTCTCCAGGTAGCTCCAATTTCCACCTGGACTGGCCATGGGAACTCTGTGGACATCAAAGGACACATTTCCAACCAGCCAAAGACCCTGTGCTTTGCAGGAGTGCCACTGTCCCCTTGTCTCAGCTGCAAAGCACAATCATTAAATCAGAGGCTTTTGAAGACCCCAATTTAATAGAGATACAGAATCCCAGTTGGAGGAGGCCTTCCAGTACATCCAACAGCAGAAAACATGGAGCACTGGGATGGACTCCAGTTGTTCTGTGTCCTCCTGGTGGTGCCCAGGAAGTGGACAGGGACTGCTGGGCTCTTTTCACCAAGTTTTGGATCCTCAGGGAATCCACAGAGGATCCACCAGCTGAAACCCCATTTTGCTGCCAGTGATTCCCTCACTGTGGTGCCCCATCCACCTGTGACACCTCATGGGAGCTGCTCTCTGTTTATGCATCCTAAAGCCCTGCACTCCATCCCAAACATGTCCCAAAGCCAGCCCCAAACACCAGGACATTCCCACCCTGCACACAGCAGCACTGCCTCAGCAAGAGATTTAAGGTTTTAAATTAACTTTCCTGGTGTTCAGCATAAGGGGGCTCCAAAATTCCTCATCCCCACTGATGTCCAACATCGCCACTCCAAACTTTTCCAGTAAAAGGTTTTCTCTGTGGAAAACAAAACCAAAACAAAACCAAAGCACTGAAGCAAAGGTGCAGTAAAATGGTCAGAGGTTTCCACAAGGTAATGCATGGCAGGAGAACCTAAACCTTTTTATCCTCCTCTTCACTTCCCCTCAATTCCCCCTCTTTCCTCTGATAAAACAGGGGAGGAAAACCAGCAAAAAAGCCACCTGGAAATAGCACTATTTTTATTTAGGGGAATGACTGCAAAAATGCCAATTTATCAAAATGGGGCTTTTTTAGAGGAGATTTCTTGAGACTTTTCCTGAAACCTAACAAGTGTTTTGAACAACTTCTGTGGGCAGCTTTAACATCTCAAAGAGAGAGGTGCTAGACCATCACAGGAAAGGAAATGAGATCCTTATTTCATAGTAAGTCTGAGCATGGAACAGGCTTGTACCCCATCCTGATACTGACTGTGAGCTGGGTCAGCACGCTCAAGGACCAGAATTCAGAGTTTGCCTTTGCCAAAGTGGCTCTAAATGTGTTTGGGTGAGCTGAGGACATCCCCATCTGCTCTTAACCTCAGTCTGGCAGGGGCTGTGAACTCAGCTTTAGCTCCTCACATCCCAAATCTTCCTCCTCTTGCTGTGGAGGGCTGCAGGGAGAAATTTTTCATTGGTCCTTATTTGACTTTGGCAAAGTTTGTCAGTGTATCCCTCAAACTGAGGCACATTTTACGTAAGCAACTAAACTCTGAAAAGAACATTGTTAAAATCAACCTCTTCAGCAACAAGGAATTGACTGGAAAGCCAAGAAAATGCAACTTTTTTCAAGTCAAGGTTTCTCTAGAGCTGATTAGTTAAACTACCTTTCATCTAAAGATACAACATGAGCTGTCCAGAGAAACAAATCCTGACTTCTAGCTAGGGTGGTTGTATGAAACATTTCAAATGTTCACAATGTTTCAAAAAGGGTTTAAGCTATTGAGTTTTTGCCCTGAGCAACTGCAGGGACCTGGCTGCACTTAAGAAACCAGAAGAATAGAATGAGTAAAGTGTTTGTATAAATATTTCTTTCTTACATATATATTTACTTTAAAACTTACATTGATTCAACATTGTGCCAACTGCCCATTCTCCAAGGTATTCATCAGAGAAAGGAAATGAAAAAAATAAAAACCCCAAACCCACAAAACTCAGAGACTGGCCACCTCTCACAGGTAGACAATAAGTCCAAGCCCCAGGCACACTCGGGAGGTTCAGAGCTTTCTCATGTGCACTTAGCTCCGAGGAGCGAGAGATTCATTGCCCAGACCCAGGGACAAAATCTGCCTGGATCTGTCTGCACCCAGCCACAAAGTGACTTTGTACCCCCTGCAGCCACACAAAGCAAGAACACTTCTTCCACTGTCACACTCACAGAACGTTATGGGCTGGGAGGGATCTCAAAGCCCATCCCCTGCCATGGCAGGGACACTTCCCACTATCCCAGGCTGCTCCAAGCCCCATCCAGCCTGGCCTTGGGCACTGCCAGGGATCCAGGGGCAGCCACAGCTGCTCTGGGCACCCTGTGCCAGGGCCTGCCCACCCTCACAGGGAATAATTCCTAATTCCCAATATCCCATCCATCCCTGCCCTCTGGCAGTGAGCCATTCCTTGTCCTGTCACTACACACCCTTGCCAAAGTCCCTCTCCAACATCACAACAATTTCTCTACAGCAAAGCAGAATATTTGGGTACCAGACTCAGCTGCTGGAGGCTCTCCCAATGCCAGGAGCCCGGGCAGCACCCCCTGTGCCCTGAGCCACCCTGGATGTCCCATCCCAGCCCTGCCACCTCTGGGGGTTGCTCGGATTGTTCCTTTCTCTATCAGTGAATGCACGATTCCACCTCCCGGCCAAAAGAAAGCACAGGATAAAGGACACTTCATCATGGTCTCACTAACACCACAAAGCACATCACACAGCACAGGAATGTCGGGGCCTGGCGCTTCTCTAAGGAAGCAAAGTGGCAGCATCAGCAATGACACGTGTGGTGACAGCGACAGAGGCTTCCCTCTCGGGGACTCCAGCAAGCCCGGACCCCTCTTTGGATGAAAATCCCGCCCCATGTAAACAACTCGTGTGGAAGGGGGGGAAGCAGCACCCCATTGCCCAGATGGACAAGGAGAGCCCTTCCTTGGCCTCCCAGGCTCTGGGTGCAGGGCACCCCGGCCGCCCTTACCACCCCACACCACCGGCCCTGCCCCTCTCGCATTTTGGGGCAGGGGGGGAAGGACGGAACGGATTACCCCCATCCCTGTGACAGCCGAACGAGCCACACCTAAAGTGTTCTTCACCCCGCGGGTTCTCAAGGTGCTTCTCAAAGCACAGAGTGCCAGGGAGTCCCCGTGTCCCCCCGGCCCGGCCGGAGCTCTCCCCCCCGGCGGTGCTGAACGCGGCCCCCCATTATTGCATAGCATCGCAGGCCCTGATTTCAGGGGGATGGGCACAGCCACCCCACGCGTGGGGACCAGCCCCGCCGAGGGGGGACGCGACACCTCCCTCCCCGCCCCCCCGCTTCTGTGGCCTTCACATGGGGTGTGCCCCCGAGGCGTGGGACCACCCGGATGGGGCCCGCTGCTCCCCTGGCTCCTTACCCCGAGAGCAGACAAACGCCATCGTGCGAGGATCCTTTTTTTTTTTTTTTTTTTTTCCTTTCTTTCCTTTTTTTTTTTTTTTTGGTGTGTTTTGTGTTTTTAAATAAAAAATAAAATGTGTAAGAAAATAACATTTCTAAAGGAAACCATTATCATTCTACTCTCTCTCTTTCCTTTTCTCTTTTGCTTTTTTTTTTTTCCCTCTTTTTGGCCATCTTTCCATGGAACGAGATGTGCTGACCGGGGTGGGGGGGACTCCTCCCGGTAGGAGACAATAACGACAGAGGGGAAAAAGAGAAGGAGCAGGAGAGCCAGGGAGCACCTCCGTCTCCGTGCTCAGTCCTCACACGTCGCTGGATGTCCTTGGTCTGGAGGAGAACGTGGAAGGAATGCACCCGCAGCAGGCCAGCCAGAGCGACTTCTGGATGTCCGGGTTCCTGAAGGCGTAAATGATGGGGTTGATGAGCGAGTTGCAGGTGGCGGGCAGCGCCAGCGAGTAGGTGTACACCGCGGGGTAGCTGGAATCGGCCACCAGGGAGTAGATGGCGAAGGGGATCCAGCACAGGGCGAAGGTGCCGAGGATGAGCGACAGCGTGGAGAGCCCTTTGCGGGTGGAGGTGGCCTGCGCCGTGGCGATGAACTGGTGCTGCACGGCGATCTGCTGGGCGTGCCGGAAGGCGATCTTGCAGATCTGCAGGTAGAGCTGCATCATGAGGGCGAAGAGGAGCAGGAAGGTGACAGCCAGCACGGCCGCGTTGTCCTTGGTGACGGGCCGCAGGATGCTGCAGGAGCTCTGGTCCCGCAGGCAGTTCCAGCCCAGGAGGGGCAGCAGTCCCACGCCCAGGCACAGCAGCCACATCAGCAGCACCATGGCGCAGGTGAAGCCCAGCGTGCGCTCGCTGTGGTAGGTGAGCGCGTTGTACAGCGACAGGTAGCGGTCCACGGTGATGGCCAGGAGGCTGCAGACGGAGGCGGAGAAGGCGGCCAGGAGCAGCCCCGCCGCCGCCAGCTCCGCCGCCTCGCTGGGCGGCCGCAGCAGGTAGCGCACGGCGAAGTTGGCCACCAGCCCCAGCCCGGCCAGCAGGTCCGCCAGCGCCAGGCTGCCGATCAGCAGGAACATGGGCGCCCGCAGGCTCGGCGTGTAGAACAGCACGGCCAGCACCAGCGCGTTCTCGCCCGCCACCGCCGTGCCCGTGGCGCACAGCGCGATGTCCCAGGGGCTCACGGAGCCC
>VWZP01009548.1:19915-45547 GCA_013396995.1 Dicaeum eximium
TCCTCCTCCTCCCCTCCCCGGGGCACGGCCACCTTTGCTACCTATTTATAGCGCAACCCCTCAGCCCCCCCCTCCCGCAGCCCTTTCTTTTTTGTGTGCGGTGAGTAAAAATAAACACTATTAATAGGCCAGCGCCTGTATGCGGAGCCGCTGATGGAAGAAGGCAGCGGCAAGGAACAGCCTACGTTAAGTTTCTCCTTCCTCCTTGCCTTTCCCTCCTTTGGAAAAGGCTGGTGCAAGATGCTCCCGGCCGGCGGCAACATCCCGCCCTGCCTGGCGGAGTAAATCCCCCCGCCCGGGGTGGGCAGCCGAGGTGTGAAGGTCGGGGCTGTGCCCGCAGCCCGCTGCCATCCCCCGCCGCCCCTTCCCGCATGCAGCCGCGACGCCGGTGGTTGTTGTTTTACCTGGTTTTAATGCTCGAGGATCAGCTTGCTCCCCCCACTCCGTTTTTATTTTTTTCCTTGCCGGTCCTTCCAGCCCTCGGTGCGAAGCCTCATTCCTCGGCGAGCATCGCTAATAGCGTTGGCAGGGAGCTGGCATCGACTCGCACTTAATATTCCTGCCCCATTGGATCTGCTGATAAATCTCAACTCTGACGTCAAAGTCTTCACTTATATTCATGATCCAAGTCTGTGAATCAGAGCCGCTGTGATCAGAATAACAACGAGCCCGGCTCCCCGCTCCACATCCCATCCACACCCGCAGGCACGCGGGGGGCGCGCCCGCCCCGCCGATCGTTCATTCATGGCTCTCCCGCCGCACCTCCCCAAGGTCGGGCCCGCTGCACCTGCGTCCTGCGGATGCAGCTTGGGCACCGGCCAGGCCCCGGCGCCTCTCAGCGTTTATTTGCACCGCCTGTGCCGAGGGACCGGGGATGAGAGGGGAGGGAGGGCGGCGATCCGGCGGTGCTGCGCTGCCCAAGGACAATGCCCCGGACACGGCGGCCGAGGGTGCTCGGTATCCTGTGCGGCCAGGCTGGGGCAGGGACATCCCTCCACAGGGAAACGTCGCACCCCAGAGCCTTCGCCCCACCCAGGCTTCCCTCCAGCCGGCGAAAAGCTGGCGTGAGGAGGATCTCACTGGGATTGGGACCTGCCCGAGGACGCTGAGGATGAGGGTCTGTCCCCCTCACCGCAGCACCCACCCATCCCCAGAGCTTCCTCCCCGACTGTTTGGGAAAGGAACAGCCTGGAAAGGAACAAATCCCAAAGACACGATTATTTTTCCAGCTATAAATGGCTCCGTGATTCATCTTGGGAGCAGGATCATCAAAGGAGGGATGCTCAGCTCCTGGATCCACAGGATTTCAGCTACACCTTCTCCCATTTTTCCTACTGGTTTCATAACACTCCAGCTTCCCTCTTTCATCCCCCTCTCTCTTCCAGGCTGGAGCTTTGCGGTGCAGCCAGCTCAGCGCTGGGAAGGATTTCCAGCTCCTGACGTGCAGAGATATTTAGGTGAATATCAGTGATTTTGGCTGAACGCAACCGCCCAATTTTGGAGCATCTGGGCTCCCAATCAGGCCAAGCCCCATCCCAGGGGACTCGAATCGTCACCTACCTGGGGCCGCCGGGCGCGTGAGCAGCGCCGTGAGCCGAGTGACAGCAGAAGGGGCGGAGGAAAGCCGGGTAGGAGCTGAATGAATTCGCTCCCGCTCCCGGTAATTACGCACGGCCGGGGAAGGGGAGGCGGCTGAGCAGCTCTGCCTGGCTCCCCTCGGCAGCGGCGGCGGCACAGGGGATGTGCCGGCCGGGCGGGGTGGCCCGTGGGCTCAGAGCCCACCCCGGCTGAGCAGGGATGTCCCCGCTGTCCCCAGCCCAGGTGCAGCCGGCGGCAAGGCTGAGCGAGGATGGGCGCACGCAGCACACAGCAGCGGCCCGGGCTGGCCCTTGTCACCTGGAGCTGCCCCTTGCAGGGACACGCGCACCCCAGAGGGTCCCAGCTGATCCCAAAGCCCGGGGTTCGCTGCAGTTGCCTTGGCCCTCCTGCTCCACCCAGCATCCCACCCCTCCTGCACTCTCCCTGCAGGACCCTCAAACACTCCCACAGCAGCCCCTTCCTTCCCACCCGCAGTTCCTCCCCCCGACATCCCACCGCAAGTTTGCCACAATCCCAGGGTGTTTTCTCTGTGTCCTACAGAAATACCTGTCCCTGGCAGGTGTTGCCCCTCTTGGCTCCAGCAGTGCCCCCTTCCCATGCACACATCCCTGTGGATGTCAGCCAGTGACGGGAGCTGCTTGTCCTCCTGCCCAGGGAAGAGCAGCCCCATGTATCTCCAATGAGTTTTTTGGGGTTTCACCTGTGCAAGGGGGTGCAGTGGATTGGGGAAGCACTGGCTGGGGTAGCCCCAGAATGCTGAGTTTTTCTGGTGACAAAAATGACATTATCTGGCCCCTTTCACACCAGGGCTTGCTGTCCCCAGAGCAGCCCTGCTGCACATGAGAGGATGGGCCACTGCACCCCCTGTTTTCAGGGCTTGAGAATCTCCTTTTTGAAGTTGTAGTCAATGTTCTGGGCTCCCTGAGTAGCTGCAAGACCATTCTGGCAATATTCATATATTAGATATGCTTTATCTGTATTTAAATTACAGACTCAATAGAGAGGAGCAAAGATCAAAGCTAAGCAAAGACACAAGCCTGACACTGTAATTACAGAGCAAGAAGCCACCAGCCTCACCTGGGAATGCTGTTCAGCATGGGAGAAGTCTCCCACCTTCATTCCTCATCATCCTCCTGGGATTTTGGCCCTTGGGAGGAAGCTCAGTGCTGAACAAGGCAGGTTTTCCTATGGCACTGCCCTGTGGGGATGGTGGGTGCTCCCAGCCCACAGCAGGGCTTGACTTGGGGCTCATCCTGCCTTAGAATTTGTGCTGTTTTGGTTAAAACAAGTGGGTGGCAAGTAAAAACCAGGGTGGCAATCAGTAATGATGTGGCTGTCCCAGGCACAGCCCACTGGGAACCAAAGCTGGAACAAGGGCTGCTGTTTAAGGTCACACTGGTGGTACAGAGGAATAATTACAATTCCAATTCTCCATAATTTTTACCTCCAGAAATATTAAAATCAGCTTTACATCTTTTCTTTGGGGAAACATCATCGCCTCCTAGCATCCCATCAGCTTTTCCCACCCTGGCTCCCACTCCTGTGGGAGCATCCTGTGGCTGAGTTGACAAATCCATGAGCTCCCTGCTTTGTGACCCCGGGCCAGGCTCAAAGCCACGCTGCTGGAACATTCCCCACATTTCATTTATCCCGGCATCGTGTCCACAGCCAGCAGATCCAGCCTCATTCCAGCACCTTCGCTGTTCCCCGTTACTCCAACGTGCTGGAGGAGCTCTAAGAAGGAAGAGCACAGCTATAATTAGCAGTGCTGACTAATGAGGGTGGCAAACAAGCGCTCAGAGCCCGCCAGCCCCCCCAGAACGGGGCGTCGGGGCCGCCGCAGCCGGGGAGGGAGTGAAGCAGCCCTACATTCCAGGGCTTTGCATAATTCTTGGGGGAAATGAGGCCATTTTCTCACTGCTGCCGCTGGAAAGATGGGAAATCTCCTCGTGCTGCTCCAGCTGCAGTGTCCCAGCCTGGTGGGGAGAACCAGCTCCGTGTGGGTTGGGCGTTGCGGCGCCGGTGCCAAAGCCAGGCACTGGAGGAGTGTGAGGATGGCAGGCAGGAGTGGCTGACAAAATCATCCACCTCTGTGGCAAACCAGCTGGTCTGCCTGAAAAGCCTCTCTCCAGGCAGCTGGAATGGGCCCCTTCCAGGTCCTGGCTTGCAGGGGTGACCTCTACCATCCCCCTGCAGCCGCGCTGCTGCAACCCTGATTTTCCCTTTTGGAGAGGGAATTTGGCTCTTCCAGCAGCAGGGAACACCTTCCTGCCCCCAGGTGAGCTCTCTCTGGGCTGTCCAGCCTGGGGACAGTGGGGACACCGTGTCTCACTGCCCTGCTGCTGTTACACATGCAGGGAACGTTCCCATTCAGGGGGACAATGCCCGGCTGTGCCAGGAGGGAAGGAGCAATTCCAAGGCTCACTCTGACTTCTCCTCCTGATTCCCACCAAACAAACCCTCAGGCCAAGCCAGGGGGAGGATTTTTGCTCCTTCCATCAGTGATATCATCCCCACATGAATGGTTTTGCTCCAAGTCTTTTCCTGAGCCAGAGGGACACGGTTTGGAGCACCTTTGCTGGCACATGCCGTGGCACCATATGTCACTGAGCAGGGCTTCTGGGAAAAGGTTTTATTTTTTTCCTAAAATAAAGGTTTTGCAGTGTGTTTTACTCCTTCTCCCAAGCTGTATGTGCTGCTGTGGCTGGGTGCTCCATCAGGAATGACTGTTTCCCTAAACTGCCTTTCAGCCATAGGGAACACCAGGAGCCTGCAGAATATGAGGCAAAATATTCAGGCAGATGAGTGTGATAATTAATAATTAACAATAACCCAATTTACCTGACGTGGCACAGAGGTAAGGTAGGTTTTCTAGGGGTTTGGATGGAGAAAAATAGGAAAGAGCCTTAAAAATAATAGAAAATCTGGAGGGTTTTGGATCTGAGTGCTGGGCAGCCATCCCTCCCTGCTGTGCCCCTGCCACCTGCTGCCACCAGTGTGAGTTTCCCAAAACCAGGCTTGGAGTGAGCTGCTCCTGAGCACCAAAGCCTGGAGTCACAGCAGAGAAGCAGCTCAGGATGCTCCTGGTCTGTGTGGAAAAGCCCTCACCTGCACAGAGCCAGGGCCACACCAGCAGCAAGAGGAATCCAGAGGCACTGGGTGCCAGCAGGGATGGACTTGCTGCTCCATTCCATCCCTGAACCCCCTGATGATCCCTCCTGAGGGACTGGCACAGGGGGCACACGAGGCAGCCCAGCCCCTGTGGTGGCACTGAAAGCTCCTGCAGCCCCCCCAGCTCCCTCCTGCTGGGCAGGACGGGTGTTGGCTTCCAGAATTCCTGGGGAACAAATTCCCAGCTTGGAAGGGGAGCACAGGGCAGCTCGACATCCCCACACTGGACCTCTCTATTTATTAATTTTAACTCGGGGTTCTGACATTTAAACAGGATCCTGTGTGGAGTCACAGCACTGGGCTCCCCTCCTGAGCAAAGGCACATTCCTGGGAATTAGACTGGGGAACCACAATGCCAGGACCCAGAGCCCTGATCTCCAAGATAGGGTGGGTTAGGACAGCACCCAGAAAAGGCCACAGCTGCTTGCTGGGAGTGAAATAATTTGTGTAAAGCAAGTGCTTGGCTTGGAAAAAATATGTTTACTTAAAGAGAGCCACAAGTGGGGTTTGCCAGCAACGTGGTCACATCCCAACCCTCAGCCTGAGCTATGCCCACCCGGATTTTGGGGGTGTGGAAGTATTTTTCCCTCTCTGGGCATTGCAATTTCTCCTTCAGCACCACTGTCCAGAGCTGTCTCAGTGCTCAGGGATTCACCCAGGAGAAAAGAGACATTTCCAGGAGTGTGAACACCCAGCCAGAGTGGAGAGCTGCTGAACATCCTGGGAATCTGCCTTCATCCTCCAGGCTGGGGTTTAAAGCAGGGAGGTCCCACAGGAATTCCCTCTGCCCTGAGGATTTCCCCCCAGAGCTGTGCTGGGCCTCTCCCCCAGTGCTGCTGGAGGTGGCTTGGCTGAGAAACATCCTCCCTCCAAAACCCCCAGGGGTGAATTCATGGCAAAAAGGCACTTGGAGGAGGGAATGGGAAAAGCAGCAACAGGGAAAACCCTCCAAACACTTTAAAACTGCAGAATTTGAAGGGTTTGTGGGACATGAAGGCAGCAGGATGGATGGGGAGGATGAGACCAGAACTGCACCTTCCAACCCAGTTTTGAGCTGTTTCCCTGGGGTTTTTCTGAATTTTTTTTTTCCTCCTGAAAGGTCAGCTCTCTTGTCAGAGCTCGAAGTCACAAGCACCATCCCTGACACGAGTGTAATCGTGTTTGATGAGTCACTTGTTTAACAGGAAGAGGCTGCTGTTGCTATAGGGATGGCAGCAGAGGGGAGAGGATCCCTCCCTCACCCTGATCAAACAGAAAAACGCAACAATTCCGAGCCAAATCACCTTTGCTCTAAGTTTCTGACACAGTTTGGTATCCCGGCTGCAGGGATGACCCAGCAGGTCCCCGAGCATGGGACACTCTGGAGTTTGGGGACATCACAGGGCTGGGAAAAGATGAGGAGGGGTCTGGATGAGCCCTGGGCTTGGGCACCACGGGCGACTGGGAGCTCCAGGGGCTTTGGGCTGACAGAAGCTGAGCTGCCCATCCCTCCTCAAGGCTTTTCCCTCTGTGGAAGGGAATCACGGCACTCCCGGGAGCTGCTGCCCTGCCTGAAGGGTGAGATCCGCCCGGGCTGGGGGAGCTGTGCCTGTGCTCACCGCTGGAAATGAGGCCACCGAGGACACTGCCAATGTCACCGTGCCCCATCTCCTCCCGGCTCGGTGACTGCCAGCCTTTATCCCCCCGGTGTCCCCTTCCCCATCCCGTGCCAGGATTCATTCCCACACTCAGACCCGGAGGAGGCTCCCGGCCGCTTTCACAGGGACGTGCTGGGGGAATTCTGCCAGGACCATCCCTGCAGACATCGGTAGCCCCCAGCTCGGCAGAGATGCTGCTCTGCCCCGGGACACCCCGGCTCTTCATTAGGGAATCGCTAATTACCTCGCCTTTGTCCCTTGACGCCGCTTCACCGCTTTGTGTACACGGGCTCAGTTCAGCTCCGCTGCTCCTGACAGGGATGCAGTTTGCCCACTCGCAATTTTTCCTGGGCATCAGGAGAGTTTGGAGCCTCTTCGTGACGGGGAGGAGAGAGGGAAGAAACCTCCAGCCTTCGGCTGTGCTCTGCAAAACTTTGTATTCGATCCCTCCTGCAAGAGGGGGATTAAGAGACCCTTCTTGTGCTCCCAGCAGCTCTGGGTTTCAGAGAGGAGCATCTTCTCCTCTCCACAAATCCACTGGGAAAAATAAAAGGTGGGAAAAATAAGATGGCACTGGGAGAGACCCAGCCCTCTGTGGGGGCATCCCGATTTGGGATGCTCTGATGCCACAGTGCAGCACTGGGGAAGGCTCTGTCCCACCATCTCTGATCTCTCCGAGCCACCACGGCCCCACCAAACCCAACCTGGCAAATTCCCCAAGCATTTTGGGAGTTCCTCACGCTGGCAGCACCACACCCGTGGAGGGGGGACTGCCGGAATTCCCTCTGCTCCATGAATCCATGTGCTTCGTGGGGTGTCTGTGCCTCGTTGGGTGCCCGAGTTCCCTAAATCCTGCATCCCAAATCCCACCTTGTTGAGTGCCAACCCCCCGGGTCCTGCCTCAGTGAATCCCTGACTCAAATCTTGCTCTGCTGCCTCCCTGCACCCCAATGTGCCCAACCCCTCCCTGGGGAAGGAGGGATTCCCCATGGCCACCCAACTAAATCATTACAGCCCTGTGCTTAATTAAATCCGACCTTTGGGATAAAAATCATCCGCCTTGGGATAATCTGAGGCCAGGTGGCTCTTTCAAGGAGGGGAAAAACAATCTGGTTTTCCCCGTGAGGTGTTTCTCGAGGCACAGCAAGGCTCTTTAAGCAGCGCACACAAGAGGCAGCTCCGGGCTGGGAGCTCCGCACGGATTCACGCCGGGACACGGCGGGCGAGCGAGAGCACGGCTATTTTTAGCTGCGTGGCTTTTTAAGAGAACAAAACCCCATCCAGGAAAAACATGGCGGGGATATTGGGAAAAATGAAGCAAGGCCAAGTTCCCGGTCATTGGAAGCATCCCTGAACCCTCGGGCACTTGCAGGTGCTGTGCTCGGGTGGGGAACCGACCCCAGCCCTGGATCACTGCAAGTTTAGGGAAATGTCAGAGATTTCACCGCAAGGCACAGGGTGTCGGCATTTCCTGACTCTGTTAAACTGGAGAAACAGGGAGATAGAGCGTCCTCTCAGTGGCATTAATTAGTGCTCAGCCTAATCAGGGGTGGGGGAGGCAGCGGGCTTGGCTTGCGGAGCATCCCGGGCAGGGGGGACACGGCTGAGCCCAGGGCACGGCCAGAAACCCCCGCAGCAGCCTGGCCCGGCCCTCGGGGGCTGTTCTGGGTTTGGAGCATCCCCACGGGCTGGGCTCCATCCCTGTGCCCCAGCAGAGGCACCTCGAGGTGTCCCTGGGAGCCCCTTCCTCCCTCTCACTGCACTGGGACCAAAATCCAGAGGGGCAAAATCCAGAGGGGTATTTTCTCCTCTAATTACAGCATTTTCATCCTCAAACCTTCCGAGGTGTCACAAGCCCGGCACGCACAGCAGCACAGGGGGGTGGCACTGCCCAGTGCCAGGGTCTCGCCCCTCCTGTGCCCTGCAGTGCCATGGGTGCTGGTGCCTGGCTCTGCCGCCCAGCCGGGAGGAAATGCCAGGAGAAATGACCCCAAATCAGGGTGTTTGGGCTACCACGGGGGCCCTGGCAAGGGGCAAAGCCCTGGTGGGGAGCAGGGCTGTGTCTGGGTAGAGCAATCTGCTCAGCAGGATAAATACAAGAGAGTTAATGCACAACAAGAGCCGCTGGAAAACTCCTCAGCCAGCCCAGCCCTCCATCTGCTGCTCCTGCCTCTGCACGGCTCTCAGCCCGAGCCATGCTGGAGTGAGGGAAACAGGGGGAAAAGAAGAAGCCCAGCTTCTCCCAGCCCCGGAGGGAGAGGAGATGCCCCCAGAGCAGCGCTGGAGGCAGCGGAGCTGTCGGTGCAGCTCTGGCTGCCAAGGGGAGAGCAGCACTTCAAATCCACCAAAGATGCACAAGGGCAAGGGAGACCTCCCCAAACACCTCCCAGCAGGTCTGGAGGAAAATCAGGGTGAAAACGGATGGGATGAAACCCAAAGCAAGGTGACTCCCCATCCATGGAAGTGGCTGGATGGGGCTTGGAGCGAACTGGGAGAGGGAAAGGTGTCCCTGTCCCTGGCACGGGGTGGAACCAGGCGATCTTTAAGGTCCCTTCCAAACCATTGCATGGCGATTCCCTGATGATAATCAACGGTGCAGAGATGAGGAGGGGTCTGTGGGTTCGCAGAGCAGCTGCTCCCAGGTTTTGGGGCATCCCAGGAATACCTGGAGCAGAGCCGGCTCCCTCCCAGCAGATTCAGCAGCCCTGTTCTTCTTTTCAGCGCTGAGATAAAATCAGTGGGAGCTCTCCAGAAGCTGTCACAGCATCCCGCACAGGCGTTTGCTTTTCTCGGGAATGTGACCGACAGGCAAATGCTTAAACACGCCCGGGCAAGGTGCAGGGGAGAGCGAGTATTTTCTGTCCTCCCTGGGAAGGAAAAAAAACCAACTCCAGGACACTTGGCAGCCTCAGGGAGCAGAAGACGCTCAGCAGAGCTCGAGGAGGGATGAGGGAGTCACCTCCCAGTCAGCCACGGCTCCTCCCAGTACCGGATACTGGGAGCCACTGCCACGAGATGGGACCACACAAAAAGTCCCCGCAAGCTCTTGTTTTTCCCTTCCCGTTTTCCCACCGCTCCCACACCTCGGAGGATGCTCCTGCTGCCGCTGCCTCCCTTTTGTCACACGGCTTTGTCACCTCTCTGCTGTGGCCGCTCCAGGGACCGACACATCTCCCCCTGCTCCAATTCCTGCCCCGCAGCCGGAGCCCAGGATCGCATCCCTCTCCTTCCTTCCCTGCGTTATTTCCGAGAGGTTTCAGCGTTTGTGGGAGATATTTTTAGAAGATAACGTGGTTGCCAGCTCTCCCGGGAATCCTTCTGTCCCCGAGTCATTGCTCTCGGAGCTTGGCTCAAACTGGGCAGAAACAGCAGAGAAATTGGTTTTCCCAAATCCAGCAATCTCCTCCCGGTGGAAACTTTAATAAAACCAAAGCTTGGCTTTTCTGCTGGGTCTGAGGTTCAAGAAATTCCATTTAAACCTCGGTTTAACTTCAGTTTTATACCATCCATGAGAAACCAGAAAGAAAAAAAAAAGTAAAATCTCAATTAATTTTTTCACTTTACTACTCCTTAGGGGTGAGTTAATGAAAATAATTCCATTTTGCTCTGTCTGCTGGCTTCAGACATCCCTTAATGGCCCTTCCTGATCCTCACCAACCCACAGGTGTCCCCACATCTCAGGGGACACCCCGGGCACCTGGCAGGAGGCTCTGGAAGGACAGGAGCACCCTCAGCACCCTGGAGGTGTTGGGGCTGTCCCTCCACCCCCACCAGCAGCAGGTCCCAGCTCTGCTTTGGCTCTTTTGTGCTGAAATGATGGCAGAGAATTCTGAAGGAATAAACTGGATTTTTTCCAGACTCGTGGCCTTTCGCTTGGAGAAATATTGTGACTCAAAATCTGAAAATGAGCAGTTTAATGCTAAAAAAAAAAGAAATAAAAGAAAATTTTTTAAAAAGAGGACCTGGGGAGGATGGCCAAGAATAACCCTTTTCCCTGACCACCCCCACGTGCTGCCTTGTGCAATTCCCTGTGGATTTGCTGAGGGTGGGAGCAAAGGGACCTGGAGCAGTTTCCAAATGGAGCAAAATATTGAAATATTTTACCTCAGCTTGGCCAGGTGATGGAAAAGGGAGGATTTTTACCGGTGTGGGTTGGGCCTACATGGGTTTCATCATCCAGGGATTCTCTGGGATGCAGGGATGGAACTTCCCACCTGCCACAGTCCCCACGACCTGCAAGGACACTGTTGCTTCCAAAATATCCAGGGCATTTCCAATCATCCAAAAGGACCAACAGACCCAAACTGTGGGGGATGCAAAGGAGTCCAAGCAAGGAGGTCTCAGCAGCTCTGAAATCTCACGTTGTTATCAATGTGAGATTCCTGGCTGGACACATTTTCCTGCTGGCTTTGAGTGGGGTTTATCCCACAAAGATCTCCAAGATGGCAACCCTGTGGTTCCAAGTGCCTCTGGACACAGCTGGGCCTGCACAGCAGCACTGACAGAAGGAATTTCCCTTCCTTTAGGCCATCCCATCCCATCCCATCCCATCCCATCCCATCCCATCCTATCCTATCCCATCCCATCCCCCACAGCATTTCCCTGCTTTCTGCCCAGCAATGATTTGCTGGGCTAGCTGTGGCTGCTCCTCAGAGAAGGAAACAAAACCACTTAATCGAGTGCTAATTAGAGCACTTAATCAGTACCAAACTCTCAGCTCCTGCTGAACTCCACCTGCAATTTCATGGACACAACTTCAGCTGCGTTTGGCCTCAGCCTCCCACGGGCAACAGCCCCAGACTCAGTCCAGCTCTTGATGGCTTGGCCCTTCTAATTCCAGGCCTTAAATCCAATTAAATGTCTCTTTTCTCTATCAAAATTCCTCACACAACACTTTCTGCTGAAGCAGCTCACTCCAGGTAAAGACCACCTGGAAAACAATATGAACTCTGGTAGGTCTGGAATGTTCCTGACCCCAAACACAGCTCCCAAACTCCATCCTTGCCCTTCTGCCCTTCCTTCATGCTGCCTGGGACTTGGAAATCACCAGGCAAGACCCACCTGGGACTATCTGAATATTTTAAATTGATTTTACACATGCTGAAGTGTTGCAACCACTGCAGTGTTTTGTATTTGTGTTTGTTATTTGTATTTAGGAGCTTTTAAAACAACTGACAACCACTAAATGCGCTCATTATTAGCAACTCAAATATTTAACAGGCTGCTGCTGCCGCTGCTGTGTAATTAATTCATCCTTCCCTTCCCAGCTTTCCCTCTCCTGCGGGTGCAGAAACATTCCCCACACTCCAGCAGATCCAAAAAGCAGCATGAGAGAGGGAAGGGATTGGAAGAGACCTTCAGGATCATCCCAATCCACCCCCTGCCATGGCAGGGACACCTCCCACTGTCCCAGGCTGCTCCAAGCCCGTGTCCAGCCTGGCCTTGGGCACTGCCAGGGATCAGGGGCAGCCACAGCTGCTCTGGGCACCCTGTGCCAGGGCCTGCCCACCCTCCCAGGGAGGAATTCCATCCCAACATCCCATCTAAACTGCCCCTGTGTCACTTTGAGGCCATTAATTCTGACACAAACGATGTGTAGAGATCAAAGCACTTCCCTTTGCAGCTTTGTCTGCAGCACACAAGGACAGGATGACCCTGGCACCACGCCACTGCCACTGCTTCCTTTCTAACCTTCCCTACCCTGAGCTCTCCCTCCCAGACATCTCATCCCACCCGGATTCTGCTCTGGGGACCACACAAATTCCCCAGCCAGGCCTGGGTTTGCAGCAGGAGGGAAGCAGAGCAGAAGCAGCAAGAGCAAATGCCAGCAGGCCTTGGCATGTTGGGAATGAATTATTTCAGGGATTGTTTCCTTTGCTAAATGTCGAGGCCCACAATGGGAAGGTCTGACTTGTCTCAAGGGCCTTTGTCAGTCCATTTTCTTTCTTGTACCAATCAAATAGGATTGGTTTTAAGTATCTCCTAAACCGAGCTGGCACAGGGACTTGTAAAATCTGCTGGTAACCAGAACATGCTGAGCACCAGCAGCAGGCCAGGAAGCACCTCTGTGCTGCAGACCTGAAGGCAGAGATCCACAAACACTGCAGGAGACGTGGAATTTGAAGCAAAATATTATTTCATAGAGAAATAATAACCATGGGATGGTCTCCACCCTTGCCCCAGTAGAGGTTCTGGAGAAGAGCTGCACTGACCAACCCAGCTCCCAAACCCAGCATCAGTCCTGCTCTAGTGGTACTCAAAGCTCAAACCACTTTGCTTTCATCCCTTCTGGATTTGGTTGTTTTCTCCCAATTTCCAGGGAATGCTCTTCCTGAAAGTCCAACTCATGTTCACTGGAGTTAAAATTAGCTCAATTTCTTTCTTTATTTCTTGCTAAGGTGTGACCCAGCAGGACAAGGGCCAGACAGCATTTGGGATTTACAACACGGTTTTACAGAGCAGCTGCCATCTTCCAATCTGCCTTCCTCCTACTGCACTGTATTCCCATAAATTCCTGCTCACAGGAGCACAGCTGGTTCCATTTTCCCTGTGCAAAGGTGAACTGCAGTGAATCACACAGAAATGAAAACCTGTCCTGCAATGAACCTCAACAGCTCCAAGCACAGGCTCCAGTTTTTGCTTTTAAATGTCTCTGCTCCAGATCAGTCAGATGAGATTTGCAACAAGTCTTAGGGAGCCCAACACAGTGGGGAAGAGGGAGAAGAAGTCCCAGGGAAAGGCAGGAGCAGAGCTCCAGGGGGTGATGGAGGAACTGAGGCCCCAGGTAACCTCTCCCTGCTGTAGCAGCACAGCAGTTACAATCTCTGACACTGAATTATTAAATTCTCCTGCTCTGACCCATTTCTGCACAGGTTATGAGGATGCAGAAACAGCAGGATCAGGATCCTCAGCCAGCCAGCAGGGCAGGAGAAGTTAAGGAGTGAAATTCAAGGAAAAACCTCTGGCTGCTGTGGGTTTGATCATAACGACCTTTATTGGAGACAGGTGGGGTCATTTATTATACAGAAGTAACATCACACCATTCTCTTCCCATTTGATTCCTTTTAGTCTCCTTATAAATCTGTAGCAAAAGTGCACTTTGAACAGTTTTTAATCTATAGTATATATCTTTCAATATTATCTCTCAGGTATTTTATTTGTAAAAAGGTATCACCAGATATACAAAATACATGTCTAGTGTACTACATTACTTTTTGTATTTACTGTTTAGACTATTTTTAACTCAGTGCTCTCTTTTTTTTTTCATTTTTTGCAAGACTCAGTGATGAGAGTCTTCTGGTGGCATCACCAGGAGAGGACTCACAGCTTGTGTGTGGAGAAGGGGAGAAGACTCTTAGCCAGGAACAATTGTCACACAACAGGAACAAGATGACAAGAACATTTGCTGCTGTTGAATGCATCTCTTAAAATGACAGTACTCTGTATAATAAAAAAGAATTAAAAAACCCAATGTCCATATTTTATCTTCTGGAAGAGATGTGCCAGGAGAATGGAAGCTGTACCCAGCTGGAATACAGTGGCAATGGTTCATTTGCATTTTGAAGGCAGGAGTTAATTGCTAAACATCACCTTTGTGGTCATGAGAGGAAGGAACAGACACAGGCAGCACGAGGAACTGTGAAATGCTGCTTTCCTGAGGACAGTGTTTTGGTAAAATATTGAATATCCTGCACAAGCCACAGAATTGCATAAGTTAAAGATCCTCAAGAACAACAAGCACTGGGGACAGATGAGGGGCTGTGCTGGGGACAGCCACACTGAGGACACACAGCTCAGGGACCCAGCAGAACACTCATTCCCACTGGGAGGCTGGAGCCAGCTGTGACAGGCTTTGGCACAGCAACAGGACTTCTCTAAACTTGCACAAGATTTTCTGAGATTTCTCACCAACTTCCTTATCTTTTCTTCCTAGTTATCCTTGAGATTAGAATACATACACAGATAATTGCTTCATTTCAGTCTTCCCCAGACCAACCATTTCCCCTGGGAAGCAAGGCCTAGAGGTAAAACAATCAGAAGCATTTTAGGGGGTGTTATGATTCCCAGATGGAGACAAACATCACCTCCAATGACTGGAACACTGACCAGGTAATGTCTGGTGGTTGGCTGGTTTTCCTTCTCACCTGTTCATGACCCTGAAGACTCAGAACTCCTGGATTAGTTCCCTAAGTACCCCTTCCCTTGGTCAACCCTTCCCAATTAGTGCTGTTTCTGTGGATTAGCATAGATTCACAATGCAGCTTGCATCAGTTCGCTTGGAATTGAGTGAAATGTGGAACAGATCCTGCTTCAGAATGAGGGCACTTTTGGTTTATGCAACAGCTCCAAGAAAGGCTGGAATTCCCAACTTTTCTACAGCAGAGATGGTCTTTGACAGGTCAGGGCTGCTCTGCTCCCCTGGAACCTGCAGCAACAGGGCCTGGAGGCAAAACTGCTGCTTCCAAAGGAAAATGCACAGCAGGAGAGGCTGGATGTGGAGACAGTTCTCTGCCTTCTGCAGGAGAAACAGAACAGCACAAATAAGAGTACAAAAAGAAGCAGTGCTGTTAGTGTTCTCTAAACCCAAGAGAATGCAGAATGAGGTTTACAATGCTGCAGAGAGAGGGGTTTGTCTGCTTTTTCTTTATAAAAATTACAGACTTGACATTTCCAATATGTCTTAGCTTTGTACTGCTTCTCAAGTCTGAGTCACCAAAAATATCCAGCAACCAGCTGCTGCTCATATCCTAAAATATGCCTTCAGCTGACACTGAATATTGAAATCGTTCTGCTAAAATACAGAAAAACGATGGCAGAAACCAAGGTATAGCTTCAGGCCAACTTTAAATGGTAAAAATCCTACAATGCTACTTTGAAATCTCTTCTTGAGTTCATGAACAAATAAGCAGCCGGGTTTCAAGTAGAGGTAACACAGATTTTGGAAGATAGCACGTAAAAAAAAAAGCCCAGAAAGAAAACTGGAACAAAAGCTCTTCTCGTTATGGCAGTTCAGCACTAATCCTCCAAAAAGGGCAGGAGGGAGCTCTCTCCTCCCCCTGGATCTGTCCTGGTCCTACAGCAACAGCGAGGAACTGCTCTGCTGGCACAAACGTGTTCCACTCGGGCAAAGCTTGATCCCTTTTTCCTTGTGTCCATTCTTTGTGTCTCTTGTCTCAGTCCCTGGACTGGTAGAAGACGATATATCCAGATTCGGAGTTCTTGGAAATGTCTGATGTCAACCCATAGAATTCTTCAATGGCCTGGGCATCAATTTTCTGAAAATTAATGGAAGTTTTAATTAGCTTCAATCACAAAACCACCCTAAAAGCCTTTTCCCAGATAAACCATTATTCCCAGTTCTTGGAGGGGATCTGGAAAGCCAAGAAGTGTTGACACAGTGACACTTCATCATCATCCAATCCAATCCAACATTTTTCCCACTTAATAGCTTACTATTGAAAAAAGAGGAAATCAGGATGAAATAATAAACTTCTCAGAAGGGGTGCAGTCCTAAGCTGGACTACAAAACAAGTGGCCCAAGAAAATGTATCCTTAAAGGACTACATGATATTTTTATATTTGCTCTTCTCACACTGCTGGTACCTTGCCTGAGTATTTTATAATTCTATTATTTTCCAATTTTTAAAGAAGCAGTCACTAATCAGGCAAGAAGGTTTTTGTACAGCTGCAAGTACACATTGTGTAGACTGAAAAATCAGTTAAAATAACTCCAGATTTCAAAGTTATTGTGATCCTTTTAAGGAGAAAAGTCCTGCAAGTGCTCCATGAGTTCTGTGGGTCTCATCTAATTATGATCTTTGATCATGAGAGAGCTTTCCTACCAGGCAAAGCTTTCTGGAATATTATCACAAGGTTTGTGTATTAAGAAAAATTATGGTTTGCTATACTAATAGAATTAAAATCTGCTTGTATTTCAAGTTGTGACTATGTGCAGAAAAGCTGCTTTGACCTCACACTCCAAGCAGCAACTGGAGGGAATTTTAAAGGGTTTTTGAAGATGCAGGTTCCACATGTCCTGATCCAGGTCCTGAGCAAAGGTTACTTCCCATCAGTGAGTTGGACCCTGCAGCCCAGAGACTGGAATAAAACATTCCCAGGTACCTCAGTGCTCAGCACTCCACTGGGATGGAGTTTTTTAGTAACTTTAGGACTCTGGATCCACAGAAATCAGAGGCTGAGGAGGAGATGAGCCTCAGGTTCCCTTTTATTCCCAAGGAATAAAGTTGAGGAAGTAAAGAAATGTACCAAACACAAGAAGCTCTGGGTTGAACACCTGCCCTGCTCAGGAGGAGCAGAGACCAACCTGTGATTACACCTTAAAAGAAAGGGACCCTGCTCTGCCTCCAGCAGGAGCCTCCTCAGCTGCAGAACCCCTTTGGAGAATGTGAAATCTCTGCTCCCTGAGCAGATTTTGGCATCACCACAAGCTCAGCAGCACTGGCTTCTCCATGTGGCACTGCCAAACAGCAGTGAGTTGGGAGCAGCCTTTTCCCAGCATAAGAAAAAACAGATAGGAGTTTTCAGAACATACATCAACTGCAGAAATTCTCACTTGAAGAGTTTTGCTAAACACCTTCTCTTAAGAAAAAAAAAAAAAAAAAAAAAAAAAGGGGAAAAAANAAACCCCAAAGAGATGTTTTGTCTTTTCTCCATTCAAGGAGTGAGGGGAAGCTGAAATCCCCTGCTGAGGCTGGTGCATTTTCACACCATTTATTAACATAACATTACTACAGACTGTTAGAGGCACATTTTAACAGAAATACAGTGAAAGAACACCCCTCAGCTCCTGCAATATATTTAGCAGACAAGTCAAATGTGTTTTATTTTAAGTACCAACTCACTTGCCATGCAATCAAGCCTATTTCCACCACTCATTCTGAATGCAACTCAAACATTTGATCCATATTAATTCATGCCTCAGATATTTTTAGTTTCAGCACAGCAAAACTGCCTTCCTTCTTTAATTTCACTATCCACAGGAAACAGAGTGGAACTGAAAGGGGATTTTATAGATTCTATTCTTCCCATTCTTATTGACCAGGTATAGTTTAAACCAGTTGTAACTCTGTAGTAACAACCAGTGGATGGTTGTTACTCTAAAGCTACTTTTAGGATTCTGCAACCTCACCTGGCATTAAAAATGATGTTTCTTTGAACTGATACTAAACATCCCTTGCTCATTTCCAGACATCTATTCTGGTTCTGCAAACCAAATCCAGTTCTGGAACCCCCCTGCCAGCATTCAAACCTCTGAGGTATTTTGTAAGCAAAGCCACTCTGTGCCTCCCCTCAGTGTGGAGAGCTCCACAGATGGATGTTTCCAGGTAAACACTGGCACTGGGATGCAGCCCCTGGCTGCTCTGGTGACAAATGTCAAATTCAAATCAGCCAGAGATGATTGGCTCAGGTTTCTCACTCCCTGTGGCTTGGCTCAGGATCCCCCTTGGACTGATCTGTCCCCTGGATTTGCTGCTCTCCCCCATATGCTGCAGGATGTTTGGGGATCATCAATCTCCAAGTTAATTGAGAGTTGGCCCTCCCATGAAATCCTAACAGACAAATAAATCTGCCTTCCCCACTGCTGACATTTAGTGGCTAATGAGGACAAACTCCTTCCTATTTTCAGTTTGGAGCTGTTCATTCACATCACTTGCCAAAAATGCAATAAAGCTTTTTGTATTTCAGGGAGAAAAGCCTTTTCCCGGGCTTTCATGAAATATCTGTGAACAAGAGCTTTGCACTCACCTTTTCAAGCCTGTTTTGTTAGGTGGCCACACCTAGAATGTAAACCCTCCAAAGAGCTTGGTTTTTACAACATTTAAAATTAATTCTATAAAAGAAGATGAACTTGAAAAGCAAAAGCAAGCCACAATTAAAGATAGAAAAGCAACACAGAGGAAAAAAAGGGTGGTGTTTTTTCCAGAAGAGAGGAGCTACATGACAGCTCCTTGGATTTACTGTCCAATAACAGACAGCATACATATAAAAGCCATTTTTGGCACATCTATAAAAGTGTCAACAGTGTTTGCAGATAAACAGAAATTTGGTTTTGTCCTAAAAGTGAAGATACAACATAGAAGTGACTGATAGAAAAGAAATACAGAATAAGAGGATGGTTATTTGAAATCTTTTAAAATGTGAAGTTCATCTCCTGGATGGAAAAGACAGAGAATACTTGCATTTTAAAATACTGGGGTGAACACTATTTCCAAGTTAGGTGACACAATTCTGTACTTGCACTATGACAGAAACAGAGGAAAACAACCCCAAAAATATAAAAATGGGAGAAAGAGAGCTGTTGACAGCCACACACACTGGGAAGCCACCTCTGATGCTCAAAGCTATGCAAAGATAGAAAAAAATTAAAAATGGGGACTGTCCTACATTTTTATTTCAACACAAGCACGGATTTTGCTGTTTAGACACTTAATCAGGCCTTGACCATGGGCTCTCCGAGACAAACAAAGCATTTTCATCTCTACAAAAAGCAGCTCTGCTTTTTGGCATTTGTTCTACTGTTTGATATTTGCTTAATAATCATGTGAAATCCATGGATGTATAAATATTGTGGATATCAGCCTTTACAGATATGTTGGCAGAAAAGGAACAATTTGCTTGACTGTTTCAACATCATCACTAAAATTTTTTTTTTCCTACAATGTGTTGGTGAAAAGTGACCCCAAAACAAGTGAAAAGCTCTTAAGTGCAGCAATGAAATATAAGTCAGCAATGGAAAGGAGCCTAAAAATGGGCTGAAATCAGAGTTTTGGGGTGTTTTGTTGTTCCTTACCCACCTCTACAATGTCATCATCAAACAGCAGCCAGAAGCCGTGGCTCTTCACGATGGTGATGTAATGCCCACGGTTTGGGCCACTGCAGGAAAAGGGATTGAAAATTTATTATCCAGGAGCCATTTCCCTCTCCAGGATCACCTCTGGCTGTCCCAGCTCCACTTCCCAGCTTTTCCCTGGAGAGGTTTTTAGATTTGTGCCAAATTGCTTCAATTAAAGTGTTGCTGTTGGCTACTTGAAAATACAAAATATTCAAAACACACAATGCCATAAAAATTTTATATCATCATTCATAGATTTTAAAAACCAAAATTAAAATTATTTCAATCTCTATTTTGTTGCATTCACCACTGCTGAGTATTCTGGCCACTGTGAAGTTTTGAATGAAATCAGCTCTGAAATATTTTATTTCACAGGAGGAATTCCTTCAGTTCTCAGTGTGGTTTAACCTGACCAGAGCCAGACCTTCTGTGAGAGCTCTTCCCACTCTTCTGGTCAAAGTTTCCAATTCACAGAATGAAGAATTCCTTTGTTTAGGGCAACTAAATAAAACTAAATTTCAATGTAAATTTAAACTTAAACTTAATTCAAATTTAAACCGAAGTAAAACCCTATGTGCAAAATATCTCAAACAAGTTCTGAGAACTCAAAATATTTAGAAAATCTCATTTATCTCAAGCCTTTGGTAAGTCCCCAGTAAGAACTGAGAGCAGGTAAGTTACAGGAATCCTAAAAGCCCCACATAGGATAAAAGATCTGAGAAGAAAAAACCATTTCATAATCTGAATTATTAACCACCATTATCCAAACGTGTAAGTGTAAGCACAGGTATGGCAAATAAAAACTACACAAGAAAATGCATTGCATAAGAACCTAAAATGATAAAAATTATATATAACTGCACCACAACAAAAATCTTCTAGAACTATATGAAGTTTATTTATACTAAATCTGTGCTTTATTAGCATTTTTCCCCTCACAAAAATATTTAAAAACATTTGTGTGCTGTAATAACTGGTTACTTTAAAACTCACATGAAGGCAGTTAGAAATACTTTTTTCCCTTCTATGAGGGCTTTTTTTCCTAAAATGCTTAGAAGATTTTTCCTCTCTGCTTTTAAAACCAGAACTAGAGCTGCTAAAACTAAAATTTAATGAAGAAGATAAGGATATTTAAAAACCCAGCAGTGCACAGTTTATTCCACATGATGGCACCAGCTTCTAAAGAAACTTCAAGGGTTTAGGCAGCAGCAAGATGAAAAACATCATTTAATTCTATTTTAGTAGGTATTTTTCCAAGATTTCTTTTTCTTCCATCTAGATTTCCTGGAAAGCAGGGTTAGGCGTGGGGGATTTTTATTCTTTTGGGGTTTTTTAATGATTGCTCTTTGCTACAGCTCCAAGAAAGGACTTGTCTGATGTGCCACTGTGCTGATGACACAAATGACAAAAAATGACACAAAATGACAGAAAATGACAGAAAATGACAACCCTTAGCCTGTAAAGTAAAATTTAAACCAGTAAAAATTTAAAGCAAAATTTAAGATAATAAAAAACCTAATCAAAAAGACAGACATTAAAAAAAAAAATCAAAATACTTCCAGCCAACCAGCTCTGCCAATGCTGTAAAACAGCAGAGGGATGAGAGATTCCTTTAGAATTGCAAGGAATGGCAGGGAACGTGCAGAAGTACCTGCCACAGTGGACCACCACGGCCACCAGGTCGTACATCCTGTCGGGGTTGGTGGCATCCCCCGAGGTGTTGAAGAGCCGCAGCTCCAGCGGGAACACCACCCTGTAGGAGAGCTTGGTGTAGCGGTGCAGCTGGTCCATGTACTTGAACCTCTTCAAGTGCAGAGCCAGGATCATGGGCAGCTTTTTCACCCTCATTCTGGAGCACAAAATATGTGAAATAGAAGATAAGAATTAGCAAATCAGCCCAAAGAAAGATTTGTTCGAGAATGGCTTTGTTACGAGGAAGCGTCGTAAAAGGCATCCAAATTATTGGCAGGGTTTTTTAAATGCTGCTTTTTCTCTCTTAGTGAGAACAGGCAGTATTTATTCCAAATTATTAACAGCACAACTGACATCTGAATGCAAGACAACTGCAGGACAACATCCATTTTTCACCCATCAACGGGAAGAAAGAGCTGGAATAAACCTGTGTTGCTGCTCTGGCTGTGACCAAGTCTGAGGGGAGAATTAAGATTTTTTGCTCCCAGACAAAGCAGAAGGGATGTTTTCCAGTGGCTTTAAGCTGATTAATGCTAACTGGGGAAAATGTGGATGTCTGGAAACACCAGATAGAAACTCTTCTGGGAGAAACACAGAATGAATCTCCTCATGATGAGGCTGCCATGAAGTTACTTGGTCTCTCCACTTCTTCTTCACCAAACACAGACCTAGACAACCTCACCTTTTCTTCTGCCTGAATTCACCAGGTGCATTTGCCCAGAAATTTTAAGAGAACATCTCCCTCAGCCTGAATATTTGGCCCTTACCTCTTCTGTGCCTCCTGTTTGCTGCGGCACTGCTCACAATAGTATTTGTATTCACTGCATAGAGTTTCAGTGTTACTAAATCCCCTGTGGAAATCAGAGAGTGGCATAAGCAGGGATATTCCAGAGCATCCAGGTAAAAGCTACTGCTGAAAATGCTGAAAAAAACCCCAAACAACACACAGAGGATGAAGCTCCTTTCATTCATGGTGCTCTCAGACCCATTTGATGTGTGTTTGTCTCATTCCTGGGACACAGCATCAAGTTCAGCTGGAAAAATCTGGAATTTACACTATTAACTGCCTGTTTTCTGGCTAGGAAAGGTAATAAACTGCAATAAGGTGACTGAGTTTTGTTTCCATCAGTAGCCATTCCATGTTTTCTTTAGTGGCAGAAATTAAATGTTCACATCTAGAGCCATTCAGTAGCAAAGTCTGGATGATCCTTCAGCTCCCAGCAATTACAGATCCATTATCAGCTATTAAATAGCCAGATGCTGGATGCAAATTAAATATCCAAGCAGCTGATAAGCCTTGGATCCAGCAAACAAACACGTGGAGCATACATCTATCAGGAAAAACCAACCTGAGCCTAAACATCAGGGCCAGGCAACTAAAATTCAGTAAGAATATGAAAATAATCAAGAATTTATTGTGAAACCAAACATTGCATGTTTATTTTTGATAAAGCCTGTGTGATGTAACAAATTCAAATCCCCATAAAAGAAAGTGAAAATCAATCTTAGCTACCACTAGTACTCAACTACAAAAAACCCACTAAGAAACCTTCCAAAATTCACAGTATTTTACCTCATGTCAAAGCCTACAACAGTTGCACCAGAGAACAACTAAACCAGGATTTTTCCTTCTGACCAGGGCAGGAGTTTTTTTCATTCCCAAGAATTAAGTTTACCTTAGACAATGTGTAATTGATGTATTTTGCTCCACATCAACCGAGAGGTCCAGAAAGTCCTCATCTTTGCTACTAACCTTGAAAAAAAATTATAAGAAGAGATTTTTGGTAACAATTTAGAGCTGGCAGATTTCTTTTAACCATTTTTGTAATGGTGCAACGTGATTAAAAATAAATGTACACGCACACAAAGAGGCCTTTTCTTGAGGAAAACTGAAAGTGATTAAATAATCTGATGTGGTGTTAAAATCTGAAGAGAAGCATTAAAAAAAAAAGGCAACAATAACAAAACAAAACCCAAAACCTGTGGAAAAAAGCACAAAATCTCAAACACTCTCATGAAACATCTCTACCCTTGAGACTTCAAGGCAAATCTGGTTATTTCACTAGCAAACCCAGCTTTTAACCACTCAGAGCTCTCACTGGAGAGGTTTTAGCCACATTCCATTTTCTCTGCAGCCTGATGCAGCTTTCTGCTGCATTTCAGGGTGTAACAGTCAATAGTCAGAGGCAAGGCAGAAACAGGCAGATGGCTCCTCAATTAAATGGGTTAGCAGGGAGGAAAGCCATCTTTCCATTTGTGGAACAGTCACATTTCATTGCAAAAACCTTGACACAGAATCCTATTAATGTCATTTTTAGAGCTTCTCCTCACCACATAGCCATAACTTTAGATTTTAAATGTCAAGAACAGTCTTTTCTGTGGTAATCACTTCTTGGGTTTTTATTTCTCCCTGCATCTGGGTTTTCATTTTTTTAGCACTATTAAATCAGAGCATATGATGAACTACAAATCCCTGGTCTGAAGGTGCTGTGGCTCTCATTCTAGACTTCATGCCACTTTTTTTTGCTCACAAATAGAGTGGCCAAGGACCAGCACTGAGCACAGAATTCCAGTTCAAGCAACTCAGTTCATGCCAGAGTTAAATTAAGAGCAACTCTCATGTAGAAACACAACATAAACTCTCAGTCACTGACACAGGGAATAACATGGAGACAAAAAGGCAGCTTGGATCAGCCAGGTGCAGCTGCCTCGATGGAAACAGGGAGGAGAAACAGGGAAAACACTGGGCTTTTTCTGGGCAACATACCTTAATGAGCATTGGTTTGAACATAGGTCCTAAAATAGGCTATGCTCCATATTTTAATAGAGACAGTGCAATTTCATCTACCCTAATGAATGAGAAAGGGTGCTCAGTGTTAGGGAAACCAATCCAGAAGCTGGGAGAAAGCTAAAGAGGTGTGGTTTGGTGGTGCACGTACAGCCTCACAGTTAAGACATCTGGTTTCATTGGTTAGTGTTCCTTGGAAGATTTCATGGACCCACGTCAGATCGGGCTTGTCTCCTTCTTCACTCTCAATGCTGCCATTCTGGAGCTTCCCATTCTGCTTCTCCTGCTTCTTCTCCTCTTGCAGTAAGTCAGCAATAGTGTTCAGTAGGTAGTTTAGGAATTCGTGTGCATCCTGCTGCATGTAATTATCAAATAATTCTGGAAAGGAAGAGAGAGAGGAGAATGAACAACTACAGACACTTCCCAACACCAGGTCACTGTGGTTTCTTCCCTCCTCTCCCCAGTTACTCTGCTCTGGTGGCACTGGTGAGTTTGGGAAGAATTGCACTACTCAATGAGTATCCTCAGGTTACAAGAAACAAACAGCTGAAAAATACCATCAAGGAAACTGAGTTTGGCCATTTGTCAGAACTGAAGAAAACAATGATTGGTTTGGGGTTTTTTGTAGTTTTTTTTTCTTCTTTTCTTTGGAAAGGGAGAGAAATAAAGAAATTCAGATGTGTTGCCTTGGGCCACTGGTTCATTAAGTCCAGCACCAAGGGGCAAAAATCCCCTACTGGAAGTTTGTTATCTTTTCAAGTTCAAGCAAAGAGGATAAATCAACAGCCAGAACTTCTCACCAAACAGCCCTGGGAAATAACCACCAGTTCTGATCCTATGGAATTTATCCTACCACAAATGCAAGAGAACAGGCTATGAGTGGCTGGGTCTCCTGTGAGAGTTCATGAGAGCTTGGGGCAATGACCTGGAGTGTGCTTTGCTCCTCTAGGGAACACCATGCCAGTGTGGAATATCTGGACACGTGCAAGTCCAGAAACACAGATACTGAGATAAGGACAAGCTCCCAGGACAAGCATGCAGGTGGTGAACTTCCCACCACAAACATCTTCAAGAGACCTGTTAAAACTTGACAATTTAGACTCCAAAAGAAACCCGAATTTAACATTTCCATCCTTGAAAATGCACTAAAAAATAATTTATTCATTTACCATTTTCCTTCCTCAAGCGGGAAATAAATTTCTTGGGTGGGATGACTCCCACCTTCTTCTTTTGCGTGGCAATACTGTTGAAGAGATCAGAGAGGCAGGTCAGGAGGCTTTCCTTCTTTCGAGGCTGCACCTTGTATGCCAAAACTTTTTCACGAAATGGCCGACAAAAATAAAGTGCCTGTAAGACCGAGTTGCAGTAGCAGGTATTGCCGAACTGGTCAAAAAAACAGAACAGAGGGAAAACAAAGGGCTTTGGATTAGGGCTGTCAAAAAGGAATGACAGGAAGAGAGTTCAGTAAGAATGTCACACAGTGAAACTGGAGGAGTCACCTGGCAGAGCTCATTTACTGGAGAATACTGGTTGGAAAGGGGGCAAACACTGGTTGGAATGGGGGGAAACACTGGTTGGAATAGGGGGGTTACACTGGCTGGAATAGGGGGGTTACATGGGCTGGAATGGGGGCAAACACTGACTGGAATGGGGGCAAACACTGGTTGGAATAGGGGGGTTACACTGGCTGGAATAGGGGGGTTACATGGGCTGGAATGGGGGCAAACACTGACTGGAATGGGGGCAAACACTGGTTGGAATAGGGGGGTTACACTGGCTGGAATAGGGGGGTTACATGGGCTGGAATGGGGGCAAACACTGACTGGAATGGGGGCAAACACTGGTTGGAATAGGGGGGTTACACTGGCTGGAATAGGGGGGGTACATGGGCT
>VWZP01009548.1:45580-62551 GCA_013396995.1 Dicaeum eximium
GGCTGGGTGGAATGGGGGGAAACACTGGCTGGAATGGGGAGAAAGGCTGACCTTGTGACAGCAAGGGAAGGGAGAGGTGACAACACTCACAGGATACTGGGAATACACAGAAAAAGTAACTAAGGGTTCAGCAAAGAATCAAAATTTTTGGAAATACAGCACTACTCATCATTCTGAGAGGGAAGAGCGTGCTGGGGAGAGGTACCAAGGACACTAAATAAATAAATAATAAATTTCACAGAATACTTTAAGTTAGGAGGAACCCTTGAGGATCACTGAGTCTCAACTCCTAAGTGAACAACCCCCACAGGGATCAAACCCACAGCCTTGGCATTACCAGCACCCTGCTCTGACCAACTGAGCACAAGGTATTATAAATTAATAATCAAATCAGTATTTCCTGCTTATAATGGAATGTTTTGAGCAGCACATGATGCAGGGCCATGCACAGAGCAGCTGGTTTGCATCTGGCCTGTGTGAAGGCAGTGTCAGGGCACAGATAAGGCCTTGCAGAGGCTGCTCCCCATGGCTGAGCAAGGAGGGACACCAGGATATCAGCTTATCACACACAACAACATCCCATGGCTTCAGGGCTGCTGTTCTGCAGTTTACTGTGCTGCTGCTTCAAAAAAGGGAGGCAAATTCTGGCTTTGCCAGTCCCCAGATATTCTGGTAACAAGGTTCTACACCCCAAGGACAATGTATTTTAAATAAACCAAAAAAGCATGAAAATCTGTCTGCAGAACAGGCTGGTTTTAAGTGATACACTGAGACACGGCCACCGTTCACCCAATTTTGGTGGGATTACTGAAGCACAACAGTTTCAAGGTAATAATCACTTTGACTGAAACAGAAAATGAACATCTTAATTCATACAGCTCAAAAGGTCACAGATTATAGCTACAGTAACATTGATTTACACCATATGCAAACAACAGGGAACAACAGTTAAAACTGTTGACACAAGGAAAATAAATATGGAAACTAAACAAACACACGAATTAGGAGAGAGAATCACTCACATGCTTGTTAGTGACCTAGAAAAACAAAGAAGCATTATGCTAAATAAATCTGCACACAACACCAAATAGGCATCCTAAGTCTGAAGGCTTATTTGAAGATAGGAGCTTTTTAAAATGAAAATTGAGATGAAATTCTGGAATGGCACCATTGCTCCATTCCTCTGGGCTTTAGTAAATATAAACTACTTTAACAGTTTCCCACATATTCCTCAGTGGCTTTAGGCACAGTTTAACAGAGCCAGGTTGCTTTAGCTCACTGATCCAAAAATTAAATAACTATTCAACCCAAAGTTTTGGCCTCCACTACCCATGAGTTCAACACCTGATTGAATTTGCAGTGCAATCACACATTTAACAGCACTGATGTTGAAACCATGAAACTGCCCTCTTTAAAATGCTCCAATTAATTCCAAATCATGAAAGAACCAGAAATAACTTCAGAAAAAGCTCAGCAGAACAACGGCATGAAAACACCACCCTCAAGAAACCAGTTGCAAGAAATGAAGCACAACAGTGTTAGTCATGTTTTGTCCTTCAAAACACAGAATGGATGGGGTTCTAATAATTCTGGTTATTTTTAGGATGCTGTTTTTCCTCCTCACACCATTCAGTGCTCTGCTATTTGTGTTACAATTCCATTTTTGCCATTATGGTGCAAACCTCAGCAGCTTTGGAATGGCCACCAACACCCCACTTAGGGAACAGAATTCTGTGTGTTTGGATAGCTAGCTGGCTGAAATATAAACTGCAAGAAACCCACACAAAGTCAATTAACTGGCTTTCTAATGATCTCAATAAATACTACTTAGTTGGCCTTACTTGGTGTGTGAAGAGATGGAGCATCTCCCAGCTCTCAACACAACCTTGACGACCAGAACACAGAAATAATTCTGTTTCTAGTCAGTTCTGCCAAAATTGCATTTTCCCATCATAAATAGGATGCCACAGAACCACTGAACTAACCAGGATCCTCTGCACAGTTAATGCTGGCAGACAACTCTGCTGCCCCACAGCCCCCTGCCCAGAGCCACACAAACTGCAAAAACTGTGCTTTTTGGAGGGTTCATGGCTACACCAGGCTGCCAAAAATCCAGGAGTATTACAACATGAAGGAATTATCCACCCAGTCCATGTCATTCATGTCCTGTACAAAACTTCCACTCCTCCCACGAGAGGGATGTTTTTAGAAAAGTAACACATTTTCATTTTAAAACCTCCCCTGCACTGCAGCATCAGTGGAAAATCTTCTCTGGAACAGCATATGAACAATGGACACACTTTATTATTTCCAATTTTCCAGCTAAATATTAAAATCTTAGAATTAGAAATGTACCGTAGGAGGAGTTCTCTCACGGACTTTACAAGAAATACATTCATTTTTCTGTGTTTCAGATGAAATGATATCTTGGTTAATAACCACACTGCAGGATGTGGTGTCTGTGCTCAGTCCCACTCTAAGTGAGAAGCTCTCATCAATCAACATCTCAGAGAATCCTGTTAAGCTCCAAATTAGGATGTGAATTAAAAACCAGCATTTTAAGCATAGAAAATTCACTTACATTGACCAAGCCAAAATAATGCTCATTCACAGGGAACTGCTCAGGACCAATCTCTTTCTCCAAAGCAGAGGCATTGGCGCCCTACAAAAAACAAAGTTTGTGTTAGAGAAAATACAAAGTTCCTAAAAAACCCCAAAGCTTAGGAAGTCATTTACTTCCATTGAAAATCAGTATTTTGTGTTTGCTGTGTTTTTCAGAATTAAATGAATATGATGCTTTATCATAAATGCCAAGGTCCCATTTAAAATCCCAACTCCATCAGCCAAAATTAGTTATCTGCTCTAACAGAAGGGTTGTCTACATTTGAGTTTATTTGGAAATTATCACAATCAACTGTTCTCACTTAAAACACCAGGTTGGCCACAGTGACCTAGAAACAACAACTTACTTTAGTCAACTATGCACTGTAAAAATAAAGAAATTTATCCTATATTTTTCTAGCTTTATTTTGCAAAATATTATGGACAAGTGAAGTTTTTGATGATAAACCCCAAGAAGAATGGAAGTAAGAGTTTTAGCACATCCCAGATCACCTGAAAGTGCTTTGGCTTTGCTACCTTGAATTTCAGGGTGATGTATGAAGCTCACAGTGCATTTTGACACATCCTTGAGTTTCCAGCAGTACAATGAGGATGGGATTTGCTGGTTTAGATACAACTGAAAACCACCACTGCTCTTACTTGGCACATAAAGCAACAACTAAAGCATTCCAATGTTTTACTTTGAATTTCAACTTGGTCCACTTCCATTTTCAATCCAGCAACACCTTATGGATGGGAATATCTCGGGGTTTGGTACTTTCCCTCCTTCCTCTCCACCTTGTTCTTTAATGTTTCTTGCTGATGCTCCGACAATCCTGAGCTCCTTTGATGCAGAATCTAAACACTTTGGATTCCTAATTCTGTTTTAAATGCCCAAGTCACTCCAACACTAACCTTGTCCAAACAGAAATCCTTCTGCACAGGTGAGCCACCTTCAGACACCTCAGCAAAGCATTAAACCAAACATTACAGTCCAGCAAAACTCAATTAATTCATTCCCCTGAAGCTACCAATGCTTTTTAATCACTGAGCAAACATTCCCATCATCTCCCCACTAATATAAACCACAAGCAGAGATTGCAAGGCTAGTTCCATCCAGATTGTCTTTAACAGAGAAATAACAAAAAATTTCCTAAAAAACCAGGGGAGAAACCAAGAAATAATCTGGTTTAACAGTTGTAGTTGGATGTTCCCATCAGATTTACAGTGCGTTACATTTCTCAAAAGAGATAAAACGAGGCAGGCTCAGAACTGGGCACTCCAAACCCCACAAAACATTCACAGGGTGCTGACAGATTTACAAGCAGAGCTCTGCTCAAGCAGCAATTACACACAACATTTTTGAGGCATCAGTGCCAGTTCAGGCAGCTCCTTTCATTTGTTTCCTTGCAGCCATTCCCTGCTTCCAAGGAGCTCTTTTTCCTCCAATATCTCCCCTGAAAAAACCCAAACCAAACCTAAAAAAAAAAGGAGAACCATCAGCAAGGAGGATTTGCTGACAGGGGTCTCTCCAAGGGCTATTTCAGCTCTCCACTTCCACTGCTCTGATCCACAGTGCCTTTGGGAAAAGGTGTAACTGGAGATGATCATCAGAATTCCATAGAAATGCACAGGAGGTGAAAATTCCGGAATTTGCAGCCTGGAAATCAGAACTGGCTCCTGCTGAGGTTGTTTTGCTCTTCCATGCTGCATGTTTGGAGATTAGGAAAGGAGGAGTTGTAAATCCTGTGAGCTTGTGAAGTTCAGTTTCAATTTCTCTGGAGTTTCCTTGCCCCCTCCATGATCTCCAATATTTTACTAGGGAAGCACTGAAGAAAAGCTCATTACAAGAGGTACCAAACCTCACAGAACCAGTGAAACCTGACAGCCTCAACGCTCCAGTTGGAAAGCAACACATGGAATAAATATCTGAACAAATCAATAAAACCAAAAGAACTGTAATTTTTAATAAAACTACGATATATAGACTTGAATAACCTACCATAAACCAGGGTTGCCAACTAAGCCACCAACTTGTATCCATTTAACCTGACAGGTTACAGGTGAGATTTTTTCCAAGTGTTTCCTTGTATTTATTGCCCAAACTTTATAAAGTTGGGTAAATTAACTGCAGAGGCAGATTTAAAAATTAAGGTTGCTTTAATAAATTATATTGAATGTATTATTTACAATTGAAGTTGTAGATGCCTCATCCCTGGGAGTGTTCAAAGCCAGGCTGCCCATGGAATGGGATGAGCTTGAAGGTTCCTTCCAACCCAAATCATTCTGGATTCTGTGAGGATTCTAAAGTTTCTTGCCAGAGACTATTGTAAATTCATAAAATCATAAAAAACCCAAAACAGGACTCAAAGCACTTGTGAGAGGAATAAAAAAAAAAATCATTGGTTAATCATAAATAGTTCTGAAGATGCAAACTTGAAATTAAATAGTGAAAAAGCTCCAGGAAATGCAATGTCCAGCATTCCATGGAAAACTAATTCCCTTGCAGAAGCACAGATGATTCACCATGGAGCCAATGTCCAGGAGAACTGCACTAAACAAGGATATGGCAGGGGGAAAATCCACTTTATGGTGAGGGCACCACTTGGCCTCGGTCACGTTTTGGAGTAAGGTCCAGAACTGCAGCCAAAGTCCAGCTCCTCCCAGTCAGGGATCTTTGAAACTCAATTCACAATTAGCCAATTAACCCAGTGCAGATGAAATCTGATCCAGCCTGAGCCGTGTCCTGCTGCAGTGAGGCTTTGCTGTCACACTGAGGTGTCACACACCTTTTCCCACCCCAGCTAAAGGATTTCTCCACCTGCCACAGATCATAGGAATGTTTCCTCACAATAAACAATCCACACTTCATCCTTTTGGAAATACAAAAGTCACATCTTGTCTAGAATTAAAAATCTAACCAAAGTGGCAAGTGTACATAATATGAAAATGTGTTTTATTATTTGAGGAATTAAGAAATGCACCTCTTTGGGGTGCTACAGCCAAAGTGTTCTGCACCTTTGGTACTTTGCACACCTAACATCATAAGAAAATCAATACAGTTTTGCTAAAATATGTGACATATTGTAGGAGCAACAAGAAATGCCATGAAAAAAATCCCTCTTCCATGGCACCTGAGTTTGCTTGGCATAGAACAGCTAAGCAAACACTAAAAACTACAATACAGCTGAATATAAAGATTAATGCAGGAGATTAGAGCTGACTTCTCACTGCTAGTGCAAGGCAAATACAGGAATGTTTTAACAACCCCAGGAGTACATCCTTGACCTCTGTGAGGTGCAAGGAAATGCTCTCAAGGAGCTGTTGTGCTGCTCTGCTTCAGGATCACCAAACTCAGCACTGTGAGCAGGAATAAATCCAGATTTATACAACACACAATTACCCCAGGAGGAAAACTTCCCCCTCATTTAACTACGTGGTAATGGTGATTTACATAATGAGATGAGAATTTAGCTCTTTCATAGTAATGGGGGAGGTGACAAGGGAAGTTTCAGCACTTGTGAGCAGAGTTTCCAAGTTTCTGGAAATTCCTGGGACTTCAAGTGTTGTCTCAGAGCTCCCCTTTTCTGTTCATACCCCACTCACAGAACTGCCTGTGCTTCCAGAGTTCTGGAATTCAGTCAAACAGGAAAATGAAAAACTGCCTGACCCATCTCAACTATCACCACCTTAGCAGGAATACACACAGTTAAAAAGGGCCAAGAAAACCCCCAAAGAATAACAATAAAATATTTCCTGTCATAGCTGCAGTCATTTTACTTTATGCATATCAGCTAATTAAAAGAAGGGTCTATCCAAGAACATTCGTGCTCTGAATGAAAAGACAAAGAACACCCTTAAAAAATTCTAATATACCAAATATTAAAGTATGAAACAACAGCACAGGGAATTGTTAATATTCAAGTTTTCCTCACTTTTTCATACCAACACAATGAGGGACATCACACCAATATCTTGATTTAAAACTGTAAGAAAAGGCTGGATGTGGCACTCAGTGCTCTGGGCTGGTGACAAGGGGGGGGATTGTCATGTTGGACTCTATGAAAGTTGGTCTTTTCCAACTTAACTACAGGTGATTCTGGGATTCTATTCCATGCTCAGAGCTGGATGAGATATAGAGGAAATAGCATTGGGGTAAACTAATATTTACCCAGAGAACTCCCAAGGCAAGTTTTGTTGAATTTTTTTAAAGAAAAAGGATGTGAAAAGAGCAGTTTTAAACCCCCTTACCTGAGGGAGCTGTCTAACCAAGCCATACTGAGGCAGTGATCCCACAGTATTCCTGAAATTTTAACTGAATAATCCATCAAAACCAGAAGGGAGATCTATCAACTCTTCCAGCTTGTAACCTCTGAGTGATTTTTCCTCAGTAGAGAAGTCTTAAAGATTTATTTCCAGTTCAATGCACCATGCAAGTGGAATAAACAGTAGCAGAATTCTGTTTCTTAGTCAGTGGTAACTCACCACAGCACCAAAAGGAGATCACAGAGAAAAATAATTAGGCATTATTAGCTCTTCTTAGCAAAAAAAAAAAAANTCCTGCAAAGAAAATTACTATTTTGCACAACCTAGATTTAACCCATTTCAGAAACTGGAAATGTATCAAGTTTCCAGGGGTGCAATACTTGGTGACCTTAAACTTACTGGATTTGTAATTATTCTCACAGACAAAAGGCTCATAGGTTGCATTCACTTATCTGACAGGAATCAGAGGATTGCTCAGTTTTCTCTGTACTACATTTAATTAGCTTTATGGTAGAAATTGCAATTAGGCTCTGAGTTGAGTTTTGGTGAAGCTGTGGATGAATAAAAGCTGGGAGTGATTCTGAACAACCCCACAGCACAGAACAGGAGCTGCTGTCAGCTGAGAATTCCACATTTCCACCATCCTCGTGGGTCCTGCTTCAAGTTACAACCTCCTTCCTTTTTAGCAACATGAGTTTTACTGAGTTTGAGAGAAATCCTGATTGACCACAAACCTTGGCTGAGAATTAGTGGACTGTTATTACAGACTACCCAGTTTTTTACCCTGAACTAACGCTTTTTCTTGGCTGGAATCCACATTTCCATTCCCAAATATCTGCTTTCTGCTGCTCTGGAGGTAACTGCACATGTGAGGATGGTTAGAAAAGCAAAAAGAAGGGTGTGAGGAGATGTGAGCATGGAGCAGCTGCTGCAGCTCCAGGGAAAAAATGGACCAAAATCAGCACAACTCTGGGTCAGGATGCTCACTGTTATTCTGAGCTCTTGTCAAAATCATCAGATCAATGCTGTGCTGCTGCTCAGCAAACAGTGAGCACTGGAGCTGGGAAATGAGGGAAAAACCCACAAAGCAGGGAGGGAGTCACAAGTGGGGAGATTCCACTGCCCTGAGAGCTGATGGCATTCACTTCTAACAAGTTCTGAGGGGCTATAATCACACAGGTTTTGAATTGCCAGTGGGTTTAGAACCATTCCATAACCACCACTGGCTCAATATAATGACAAAAAATACTCAAGATTTCTTTGGTGTTATTGACAGACACAGAAATTCAGAAAGACTTGTCAAAAAAATGCTTCATGAGGTTTTAATTGATGGTTTTTAACAGGGATGAAACAGCTGCTTAAAGTACAAGGGAATTAACTAAAATGGTGAAGTCCTTCCAATCTGTTAAAAAATACAACTACAAACCTACAGTTTGGTCTTTTTTTCAAAATTGATCCTGCCAAAATCTACAAGAAGTCAATTTTTTTGGGGGGGTTGAAGTTTGCTGTGCTTATTTTAGGCACTCCACTACTTTAGATGGACACACACAAATATATACACCCCAAGAGATGCTCCACTTGCAGTTCACTTGTGAACAGTGGCAGATTGTCAGAAGAGAACTTTTAAAATCTGGATGTGTCTCCCAAAATTTCAGAAAAAAATCAATCTGTTCATTGTATCCTGTTGAAACTTAGTTCTCTATGCTTGCCTCCACCCTTCAGCTGCTTTAGGCCTGTCTAAAACACACCCAAGAGTAATCAATTCCATTAGGTCACTTTTAACAATCAGTTAATTTAAAGCCCTCTCCATACAGCCCATGCAAATTGGAAGATTCAGCCTTTCTTAAAGGATAATTACTATTATTTTAGCTCAGTACAAAATATTAATTTCCACATTACCTGATTTTTATGCATTTCTCTCTTTGCAATGAATCTAAATCAGTTCAAATGAAGGAATTAAAGGCTCATAACTCAGGGTATCTCTAACCTTTCACTGCAGCTGGATGCGCACCCAGAAGCTGTGAAGCATCACTGGACTAAAAACCTAAATAAAATCCCTGAGGATATTCTGGCTTGGACTCCACACCATCCTAACTCCTGGACTGGAACCAGCTGCTTCCCACTGAGCACCTGCCTGCAAAAGACATTTCCCTTAGAGAAACACAAAAAAAGGAAAAATACCTACAGGATTTCAGCATCCAGAACATGCCTGGTGCACAAGTCTTGCTCCCTTTTCACTCATTTGGCTTTTAACACATGAGAGTAGGAGAAATTGCAGTGTTTAAAACAAGCTGGAAGCAGCTCTCAGGTTGTGCAGAAAGGCTCCAAGGGACACCATCGTGCAGCACTCCAGATCAGAGGAGCTGCTTAAACCCACTGCTGAGCTGTTTTAAGAGTGAATAAACAAATCTAAACAAAAAGAGGGAAAAAAGAACAAGTAGGTCAAGCCAGAGCCACTTAAAACCTTTCACGAAAGAAATCTGCATGAGCTGATGCAGAAGTCTGCCTGCACTTGCTGTATTTGCTGAGATAATAGTTCCAGCTTGAGGACTGTTAAAATTACCCTGAGGGGAAGTGAAAATAGAGCAGAGTGGGGTTGTATTGCTGCGAGTTTATAGAACACAGTCATGGTTTTCCAAACACAGATTAGATGCTGCTTTCCCCATCCTTTACAGCTCCTTGGCTGTGGAGCACTGAAGTCAGATAAAAAGAGTTGGGGTTTGAAAGGATCCCTTTTCATGGATATGGGAAAGCTGTCTATGTTACAGGCATAACAAATTCCTGTAAATTGAGCATTGGATTGCAGCACGTTGCCTGCATAACCACTCCAAACAAACTGATAATCCTGAAAGGAGCAGTGTCACAGACCATCCAAGGCTCCACGCTTCCAGATGCCACGGAATCTTCCTCCTGGAAAGGCTGTGCCCATTTCCAGTAGGGAGGAAAGCTCACAGAGCAGCCTGACTGCTGCCATGTCACCCAGAGAAACTCCAAAGTGCTGTATTTCCAAAGAAGCTTTCTCCTATGAAGCCTTAATGGCAGTGGTTTCAAATCCAGGAATGCAGGGTGCTTTGTAAACTCCTCCAAGCACCTGTTTATTCCGTGAGGAGCTGGTCCTGCAAGGTGCACAGGATCCACACCTCCCCAAGGCAAAGCAGGGCTCACACTCTTGTGAAACCTCTCCTTTTATGCTCTTTAAGTGGGATAGCAAGCTGGGTTCCAGTGAAAAGAACATGTGGAAAAGATGCTGGAGAAAGGGCAGGAAAAAAAAACACTGCTTAGTGCTGACCTTTGTCAGCAGCTCATTCCCATCCTCAGCCACTGTCTCTCACATCACCACTGCTCCCAGTCCATCCCAGCCACTGCCTCCCACACCACCACTGCTCCCAGTCCATCCCAGCCACTGCCTCCCACACCACCACTGCTCCCAGTCCATCCCAGCCTCCCACATCACCACTGCTCCCAGTCCATCCCAGCCTCCCCAGCCACTGCCTCCCACATCACCACTGCTCCCAGTCCATCCCCCTGGTTTCTCCACCCACAAGATTCCTCCGGACCTTGGGCTTCTCCCAGTGACCCAGTAACACACATAGGAGTGGAGGCTTTGCCAGCACAGCTCTCAGGGATTCTGCAGCTCTCTGGGTCTTTAAAAGAACAAACACAAACAGCTCCCAGCTGTGCAAGGCCCAGTGTTTACCAGCATTGTTCTTTTGTGAGCTGGCAGAGAGATTTTATCAGGAGCCTCACACACCAAAGAGTGCAAGGACAATGCTGGGGAGAGTGAGGAAGTGGATGCTGAGGGAAGGAGAAGGTTTAGAAATAGGTTGATATTTCATTTATAACTAGGTTGTAACTTCAGGCATTACACAGGCTCAGAGCAGTAAAATTCAGCTGTAGGGCCAATCAGTGGCTCTGAATGGGGAAATACACTCACAATTCAGTGCTGAGAGGTTAAGTGGATAGATCATGGAATAGTTTAGGATGGAAGGGACCTTAGAGCTCATCCACTGCCACGGGCAGGGACACCTCCCACTTTCCCAGGCTGCTCCAAGCCCCAACCAGCCTGGCCTTGGGCATTGCCAGGGATCCAGGGGCAGCCACAGCTTCTCTGGGCACCCTGTGCCAGTGCTTTACAACTCTTAATGGAAAAAATGCCTTCCTTTCTAGTCTAAATCAACCCACTTTTAGTATAAAACCACTCCCTCTTGTCCTTTCATAATAAAGTGTATCCCCATCTGTTTTACAATCCCACTTTAAGTATTCACTATAAAAGGAGCTGAAAATAGAAAATACAACATACAAACAAACCATAATGAAGTACAGTGCTGCCCTTTATTTTGGCAGCAAGTGCAGGAATCCCCCAAACTGACATCTGCTGGAGCAAGCACTGAAAGCCATTTCTTGTTTATTAGCAACAAAACAGCGAGTGATGTGCATGTAAACACATGAATTCCAAGGCAATAAAAGCATTTGCTCTAAATCCTGATTAAAGAACCAAACAACAGAGATTCAGTAACACAGAGCACATCTTGAATAAGCCACACTGTTATTTTAGCATCTTTCCTCAGGTATTCACATTTCATTTTTAAATGGTAGCAGCTCTGAAGAAGAAGTCCTGTAATATAATCAGTGTCTGCATTGAATAAATGAACAATGGAGTGCCCAGTTTCCTCAACTCCATGGAATACCACAGTTGGGATCTCTCATTTTCCTGAGGACAATTAAAGCATGAAATTTAAAAAGTTTACAGACAAGCAAAGCAGACACCAGAACAGCACAAAGGCTCATTCATGTGCTCAGGACTCCTGTAAAATCCTAAAGCTCCTTCCAAGGAGTTGTGTGCTCCACCTGAACTGCAGCCTGGCTTTGCTTCCAGCCCCAAACTGTCAGAAGCCCCAAACCTGCAGCAATAAACACCCATCACACACAGCATTAAACCAGAATACAAACAACATGTGGGAAAACCTTGAAGTGACCTCCTCCCTGCTTTGCAAAGGGTTATGAATTTCTTCCCCACCTAAAACAATTATTCTCAGTTACTTTCAGGCTGGGTTTTAAGTGCAAAGATGAATATTTTGTTTCTTTCAGCTTAACAAGTCAGTCAAGAAACAGAGCGCTGCTGGAGACAGAAATCTGCTTAGCCAGCTCTATCTCCACCCTCCCTTCTTCCAGTGATAAAAATAAAAGCTATAAATGTTAATTCTCTGATAAAGCCAAACCAAAGTCCTACAGCTACAGGTGACAGCAGGGAGGTGACATTACACACCAGGGACACCACAGCCCTGCTTGAGCTGCCCAGTATAAATTATTCAGGTGGCAAATGGCAATGTGTGACTTAAAAATGCTGCAGCCACCTCCCCTCCAGCACTGCAGTCAATAATTATGTCCTGATTCAGAGTCTGTAGCCTGGATTGGAGCTCTTCAGGCATGCCCTACTGGTTTAACAAACAATGAGACTGAATCTAGAGGAAGTGGCCCTAATTGCCTACAGGAAACAATATTCTGCTCCCAGCTCACTGCAGACTCCTCACAAGCTGCCAGAGAGGAAAAGCCCAGCTCTGGGCTTTGCACTTTGCTCTGTTCTCAAGTTCTGGTCTCCTTTCCCAAAAGTTCTGTCAATTCAACAAAATCCTCAGGTTTTGACCCAAAAACTCAGTTCTACAACTGTCTCAGAGCACAGAAGACACATGCTGGGTCAGAGGATGCAGTCAGACCCATGGCATTCTGCCCTCCCCACCCTCTCTCCTCAGCCAAGGCAGGATTCCCACCTGCTCAGCCCAGACCCACAGATCCCCCTTTAAACATTTCTGAAACAGCAACTGTAGATTTTTTATGCAAAGTGTCTCAGCAGTGCTCTCTGCTTCCATCTCCCTCGATCCTGCAGCTGCCTGCCAATGGAAGGAAAAACCCCCAAAGCCAGAGCAAAGGGAAGGGCTGGGACACAAACTGGTGGCAGGGAAGCAGAGCTGGGCCATGGCTCCTGGCCATGGCTGTGTTTTGCAGGTGGTGTCAGCAGCCTCCCCAAGCAATGAATCACATCCCAGTGAACAATCCCTGCTCCCTCCCAGCTGCCAGGCCTGGCCAGGCTGGAGCTGCCAGGGGAATGTGATGAAATCCTGGAAAGGGGCTGGTGCTCCCAGGAGGAAATGGCAGCACCCCCAGGCACTGCAGGGCAAGGCACCTTAGGGAGGGGAGATGATTCAGGCTCAACCTCATTACTGGCTGCTAATGAGTTCAGGCTCGGAATTTCCTTTTTAAAGAGATATTGGAGAGGAATGGAGTGGCTGAAGCAGTCAGGAACAGCAGTCCCTGAGACGCTGAAGGCTCTGACAATGTCACAAACCTGGGTTTCACTTTTCCAGCCTGGAGCACAGATGATGACTGGAAATGCTGGTAAAAGCTGCCTACTTTACTTAAAAAAAAATATGTAAAGTCCTGTACAATCACTACAGATTAGCATAATCCTGAAGAAAGCAGTTCCCAAAGGGACTTTGTTCATGTATTTCAATGTTTTTATACAGAAGGCTCAGGTTTTTCATATGCCTTTATGACAAACCAAACAGTATTTTTACTTGCTGGACATGCAAATAAATGGATCCAGTTTTAATTTCATGGGCTAGATCAGGGAATAAATGTTAATACTGACAGTAAGTTTAGTCAAGCTACAAATGCACCTAAAACATTGATGCTGACAGATTCCATAGCATTTGATTAAATGACTAATGAAGAAATTTGGAAGCCAGTTTCATGCAATGATTTAGTAGAGCTACCAGCTCTGCTCTACAATTTCTGCACAGAACTGAAACACCAAATTCTGCACTTGAAACACAATGAGAAGAATCTGCCTCCCCAGAGCTGCAGCAGGGAAAAGTTTCTTGGAAAAGAACACCCCCAGAACTTCAGGAGGGGAGGTGGGAGGCTTCCTGCCCAGCTTCCATCCACAATCCCAACAAAAATGAAGGCAAGCACAGCAGCAAAAATGCAAAAATCCCACGGGGGTGTGCTCAGCTCTGGCTGCACAGCCACAGGGAAATGCTCTGCCTTCCATCTGCCCTCTCAATCCCAGGCTCAGTCAGCTGCTCTCAGGAATGCATCCAAAATATTCCATGGACTGAGTCAATCCCCTGCCTCTGGGGTGCAGAACTCCACAGCAAATTTGTGACTCACCTCTCATGGCCTTCATCTCACCTGTGTCTGTGATGGGCAATTAAAAAATACACATTATGTAGGGAAAAAATCATTTAGTGAGACCAGGGAAGGATAAAGTCCTGGGAAGTCTTCTCCCAAAGACTTCCAGTGAGCCCTCCATGGCCAGAGATTTGAAAAGAGAAGATTAATGTCTCTTGTTAGGGGTGTGGCACTGCAAATGCCCAGTTTGTACTGGGCTCACTTCAGCTGGGCCTGAAGTTAAACTGGGAGTCAGCACCTGCACGGAAAAGTAGGAAAATCTCGTTCCTTTTGCACACAGGTGAGAACAGAGCCAGTGAATCGGTGTGCAAGAGTCCCTGCTGGGATTGCAGCAGGAAGGAGCTGGGAAGCTGCCCCTGGAGCAGGGAGAAGGTGGGGTGATGAACACCGGGGTGCTCAGAGGGGCAGCCCCAGCTGCTCCTGGGCACGGCAGCCCCGCGGAGCTCGGAGAAGGGAACTCCTGCCGAAGGCTCTCCGTGCACAGCTGGGTGTTCCACAGCTCGGTGTTTCCCTGCTCGGTGTTTCACTGCGATATTTCCCCGTGAGTCAGCTGCGCTCCGGCACGGCCCAGCGCTCGCTGGGCTCTCTGTACACACAGCCTAACTCCATCAGAAATTCTGCATAATCATGCAATTACCGCCCGCCTCTCCCGCCGGCAGCAGGGAGGTCCCCGGTACACGCCTGCACGTGGAGCGATCGCAGAGCTCTGAGAAACGAGTAGAACGAGCTTTAAAATGAACTCAGTTATCACAACAACCGACTACAACCTGGGCACAAGGCCAATTAATGCTCCAGAATTCCTTTTCTCTCCGAAAGGCAGCACGCACCAGCCCGAAGAACCTTTCAGGGCGCAGGCGGTGCAGACACACCCACCGGCAGCGCCGAGATCCGGCACCTTTCCCACCGGGATTCCAGCCCCCTATCCCAAATCCCCGCCAGCCCCGGCCCGGCCGGCAGCCCCGCTCAGCCCGCCCGCGGCTCCCCGCGCTGCCCTCGCCCTTCCCCGGCGCGGCCGCTCCGCCCCGGCCCCCTCAGACACCGGTGCCGGCGGCGGGGCCTCCCGCAGCCGTGGGTCCGAACCACTCTCGCTGCTCGCGCGGCGCCGGGGCGCGGAAGGCGGGCCCTCCCCGCCGGGAGCCCCTCGGGAGCGGGCGTGCGGGGCCGGGCGGCCGCGAGGGCTCTCACCATGGTACAGACGGCGGCGAGTCTCCGCACCGTCACCAGCGCCTCCATCCGCCCCCGGCCGCCGCCATCTTGGGCCGCGACTGACAGCGCCAGCTGCGCACTCGCTAACCCGCCCGCCCGTGCGCCGCGAAACCGCGCCGCCTGCGCCGCGCAAACAGCGTTCCGAGGCGTTCTCGGTCCGGGGGGACCGGGCTGGGGAACGGGAGCGGGAATGGGAATGGGGAATGGGAATGGGAACGGGAATGGGGAACGGGAACGGGAATGGGGAACGGGAACGGGAATGGGGAACGGGAACGGGAATGGGGAACGGGAACGGGAATGGGGAACGGGAACGGGAATGGGGAACGGGAACGGGAATGGGGAACGGGAACGGGAATGGGGAACGGGAACGGGAATGGGGAACGGGAACGGGAATGGGGAACGGGAACGGGAATGGGGAACGGGAACGGGAATGGGGAACGGGAACGGGAATGGGGAACGGGAACGGGAATGGGGAACGGGAACGGGAATGGGGAACGGGAATGGGAATGGGAATGGGAACGGGATTGGGAATGGGATCGGGAATGGGAACAGGATAGGAACAGGATTGGGATCGGGATGGGAATGGGAATGGGATTGGGGTCGAGAATGGGAACGGAAATGGGACTGGGATGGGAAAGGGATTGGGATTGGGATGGGGCACGGGATCGGGATAGGAACAGGGTGCCCAGAGCAGCTGTGGCTGCCCCTGGATCCCTGGCAGTGCCCAAGGCCAGGCTGGATGCAGCCTGGAGCAGCCTGGGACAGTGGGANAATGGGGAATGGGAAGGGGAATGGGAATGGGGAATGGGAATGGGATTGGGAATGGGATCGGGAATGGGAACAGGATAGGAACAGGATTGGGATCGGGATGGGAATGGGAATGGGATTGGGGTCGAGAATGGGAACGGAAATGGGACTGGGATGGGAAAGGGATTGGGATTGGGATGGGGCACGGGATCGGGATAGGAACAGGGTGCCCAGAGCAGCTGTGGCTGCCCCTGGATCCCTGGCAGTGCCCAAGGCCAGGCTGGATGCAGCCTGGAGCAGCCTGGGACAGTGGAAGGTGTCTCTGCCATGGCAGGGGTGGCACTGGGTGGTTTTTAAGGTCCCTCCCAGCCCCCCCATTCTGTGAGTGTGTGATTCCATGATCCTTGGGCTCCTTCCCCCCCAGGACATTCCGTGATTCCCGGGCTCAGGGAGGAGGCTGGAGGCCCCACTGGGATGGGCACTGCCAGGGTCTCTGGTGACACTGGAGGAAGGCACTGTCCCCACGGGGCTGGGCTGGGAGCTGGGGGATGGCACCAGAACCCCAGCAAGGGACACCACGGCCCCCAGAGCACCGGGACCCCTCAGAAGTGCCCCATGGAACTCTCTGATTCCCAAGACTCATGCCAGGGGTTGTGGGCACCCATCCCTGGGACCTTGTGACAGATGGGACCTGGCTGTCCCAGAGATGTCCTGCTCCTGCTGCCCCAGGGCTGTCCCACAGCACACGGCCCAGCACGGAGACAAAAGGGCTCTTTGAGAGCTCAGCACCATCAATGACAACAGTGTCCATTGTAAATCCATTGTAAATCCATTGTAAATCCACTGTAAATGTGGTGGGAGAAGGAGTGGGAAACCTTCCTGGGACAGCCCAGAGCTCGTCCTGCAGGGCACACTGAAGCAAACAGGTCTCAGCAGGAGCAGTGCTGCCCCACGGCTCAGGGG
>VWZP01009559.1:0-11266 GCA_013396995.1 Dicaeum eximium
TTGTAATTTTGTTAAGATTATCGCGTGCGACTTTCGTATTTAGCACCAGTGACATCCTACCAACTGATCAAAACCAATTACACAATGTATCACAGGTTATCACCTACTCCTATTGGAATGGAGCTTACATTGGTGAGAGAATTAATTGAACACCAAGACGTAATTGAGATTTTGAAGAAAATACAGAAAAGCAGAGATGAAACCCTAATTCCTGTCCATCATGATACGAAAGAAATAATCAGAATTCTGCAAAGAATAAAAGAGGATGCAGATCATCACTGGTGGGATGTAATCTTTGGATGGTCACCAACTGCAACTGGGATTTTCGATACGTTGTGTTACCCCATTGTAGTTTAATTGATATTAGCTGGAGTAAGTTTAGTGTCATCTTTTATACTGCTAATTTGGAATTGGAGAATGCTACAGTGAGTGGCCGTGTTAGCCTCCTTATCAGATGTACATGGTAAAGCACTAAAGGACACCTATTATCATAGAAATTTGTACTGAGTAAAAGAATTTACTCATTTTCTAGAAAAGGGGGAAAATGAGACAGGGTTAGAAATTTGACTTGGGATAAAAACCAATTTTGGATTTAGCTGAAGTGTGCTGTTTAAAACTTGTATGGTCTGCTAACTTGCTGTGCACAAAAGCCTGCAAAAAGGACAAAGAAGATTAAAGGCTGCTTAAGAAAGGAATGCAAGCTTCCAAGCTAAAGACATAAAAAGGGGCCCATCGGCCTCAAGACTGAAGCTGGCAAGNAATCAATGGCGCAGGCACAGCTTCTCTGGGTACCCTGTGCCAGGGCCTCCCCAGCCTCACAGTAAAGAATTTCTTCCTAATATCTAATCTAAACCTACCCTCTTTCAGTTTAAAGCCATTCCCCCTTGTCTTATGAGTATGTGCCCTTGTAAGAAGTCCTGCTCCAGCCTACCTGTAGGCCCTCCAGGTACTGGAAAGTTTCTCTCAGGTCTTCCCTGGGCCTTCTCTTCTCCAGGTTTAACAGCCCCAACTCTTTCAGCCTGTCTTAATGGGAGAAGTGCTCCAGCCCTCCTTCCTGAAGCCTTTTGGTGGCCCTTTTCTGGACTTTTATGAACAGTTCCATGCCAGTGTGCACTGGTATCTGCTTGGACATTGAGCTGTTGACCACAACTCTTTGAGTGCAACCATCCAGCCAATTTCCTATCTACCAAGTGGTCCATCTGTCAACTCTGCATCTCTCCACTTTAGGGACAAGGATGTTGTATGGGGCAATACCAAATGCTTTGCGTGAGCCCAGGTAGATTTTTTTTTTGTCACTCTTCCCATATTTGCCAATCCTGTAACCCTTTCATAAAGATCTCCATGATTTGCCCTTAGTGAAGCCATGTTGGTTGTCACCAATCCCCTTTTTATTTCTCATGTACCTTAGCATAGTCTCCAGGAGGACCTGTTCCATGATTTTGCCGGGCACTGAGGTGAGACGGACTGGCCTGTAGTTTCCTGGGTCTTCCTTATTTCTGTTTATAAAAATGCGGGTTATGTTTCCCCTTTTCTAGTCAATGGGAATTTCACTGGACTGCTATGACTTCTCAATATGATGGATAGTGACTTAGCCACTTCATCCACTAGTTCTCTTAGGACCTGCAGATGCATCTCATCGGGTTCCATGGACTTGTGCACCTGCAGGTTCTTTAGATGCTTTCAAACCTGATCTCCTACAGTGGGTGCTTATTTGTTCTCCTAGTCCCTGCCTTTGCCATCCAGGTTTTCATCCACCGGTACCCCTAAGTCCTCTTATACAGGGATGATCTCAATCCCTGCATCCCCCAGCCTGTATTGATATTGGGGGTTGTCCTGACCCAAATGCAGGACTTTGCACTTTGCCTTGTGAAACCTCAGGAGATTCACATGGGCCTACTTCTTGAGCTTGTCCTTGTCCCTCTGAATGGCATCCCCTGTGCCTGTTTTGTTGTTCCTGATGACACTGCATTTTACACTGCCTGTGGTTAACTTGTTGTATTACTTAATAAAATTAAAAAATCATGTCCATTTCTGGAAGCATCTTTTTGCTTCCAAGTTCTTCAACCTTGTAGCAGGAGATCTGGTCTAAAAGTGAAGTGAAACAAACCTCATCTGGTACCCTGAGCTGGTGATTGGCAAGAGAAATAACAGTGGTGGTGAAGAGGGCTACATGCCGACAGGACCTCTGTTAAGGCAATAAAACATGTTCTGGTGATAAAAGGCTTTGCTCCATATGAATAGGGTTATTGGTACTAAGGAGGCGGGTCTGCAGGTGGCAGTAACAACCATTTTCCTACCATCGTTTCAGCTTTTGTCTAGTGATTTATTCCATGGCAATCACTTTGAGTACTTTGCCTGATGATTAACACAGTATGATTTCTGGCGTAAAATTTGTTTAATGTATACTAGAGGGAGCTTTTTGTGACAAGCTGTTGTCAGGATAGTATCTGATGAATGTGGGTACTAATGTCATGTCAGAAGAGCTAAAACTTTATTTCATTTGAGATACAGTTTGATGAAAAAATGGGGGGTTGTTTTTATGTGTGAGCTTTAGTTAAAGAGTGTTGTCCCTGTTCTAGCTGTTACACAAAGCTACTTTGAAGACTTCATTATTAAAACCCATTATTAGATCTAACTCTGCTGTCATAAAAGTGGGTGGATGCCTGCTTTTTGCAGGTGTTATCTGTGTCAAGTAATAAATCTAACAATTCTGATTTAGGGCAAACTGTGAAATCTTATGTTGGGACCTTTTAGTTGCCCATTTCTGCATGTTACCTGCTTTTTCTTTTTGGAATATGTTTTAGTTGTGGAGGAAGGATCCTGTTTGGCAGCTCTTTTCGGAAATGGGCCTTTGCACTTTGGATTATCATCATTGCTTCCTAGTTCCCAGGTTGCTGGTTGTGGCAGTGAACACCTGTCAGTTTCACAGAGTTCACAGAATATTGAGTTGGAAGGGACACACAAGGATTTCAAGTCCAGCTCTTAAGTGAATGGCCCACACAGGAATCAAACCTGTCACCTTGGTGTTACTAGCACCATGGTCTAACCAACTAAGCTAATCTCAGGGTCAGTATGTTTATGTATAGGAGGAAGTAAGTATATTTGTAGTAGTTGGTAACATTTTCCCTTAGATGGATTTGTTTTTAATCTTTGTTTTGTGACACAAAATTATCTAATACACTATCTCTTTGTCCTGATGGATCAGTGAGCTCAAATCTGGTCACTGCTGCACTTGCACTGCTGCTTTTGAGGTTTGGCCTCCATTGGTTCAGGTGGTTTCTGCTATAAGTACATCCTATAACATGTAACTCCAAACCTGGATTACAACAGTTTAAAGGCATATCCATTACAATCTCTACCCTTGATCCCTTTGTACCAGGCCATAGGGTTTAACATTGCAATGAACTCCTCCCCTTGCCCCTGGTCTGACTTGGATTTATTCACAGACTGCAGTCCCTTAGGAGTGTGCCTGCTCCAAGTGGAGCTTTATCTATGAGCTACAGTCTTGTCACAGTTTGAGGCTGAACCGGAAGTGAAGTTGTATTTATGGGGCGACTTTGTGGGATATACACGTTAAGAAGGTGAGGGAAAAGCTGNGGCCTTGTGAACTTGGGTCGCCTGCCACCCTCACCCCCACCCCCCCCTTCCTCCAGAGCGGGATGGCACGGGAATCTTTTCCCACGAGGAAAGAAAAAACTGCAGAAAACATCTTGCAGCCGAAAGCTCCCGTGGCAGGGGGTCACCTGACCTCGGCATGCTCTGGGTGAATTGTTTAACCCCTTCAGTGCTCCGATCTTCCCTCCAGTGAGAGAGGAACCAGAAGAGAAGGCAATGTAAGGAATGATATTGAAACATCGAAGTCAGTGAGGATGAAGTCAAGAAGCCCCAGATGGGAGAGATGAGGAGATGCTTGAAAACCTTTTGGGAGTTATGGGAAAGGACTTTTTTTCTGTAATGCATGAGACTATTTGTGGGGATGAGAAGTTCAAATTTGAGCAAGGGGGGCCTCCAAGTTGAAGTAAGCAGTTGATATGTAGCCGTGATCCCATGAGGAGCCTGAACAGAGCAGAGGAGGTGAGATCCTGTGCCCCGGGAGAGAAGAAGAAGACATCTGTTGTCTGGGATGATCCTTTGAGAAGAGAATGAGAACTTTTCCTCTTTTGTACAGCTCATCTTTAAAACAGTAACCCCAAGGTTGACATGGCCCATAGACACAGCTCTGGGAAGGCTGTCGAAATGGGAAGAACCTCACAAAGCAAGTTTCCCTGGGTGGGTGCTAGTGAGGACATTGAGAGCCACAAGAGAACTGTTTTCTTTCCTCTTGTGGAGAAGTTTTCCATTACACGAACAAGAGGGACTCCTCGCTCTGAGAGAGACTTGAGAAAAGACTATTTTATAAGTGGTGGACTGACTGGAAGTTTTTGAGTGTTCTTTCTTTACATTGACAAATGGGAAGGGAATGTTTGTGGGGGGAGGAGAAGTGTCTGAAGGGTTTTGCTTTTTCCTTTCTTTTTCTTTTAGTTACTGTTAATAAACTGTCTTTATACTCTCTTGAAGTTTTGAGCCTGCTTTGCTCTTCTCCTAGTCCTATCTCACAGCAGGAAAGTGCTCTGGTGATTAAACCAGCACAAGAAACCCACATTTAGTGGTGCACTGGCCGGGAAAAAATTCAAATTGGGAAAATTTCAGAATTGGCGAACCAAAACCACTACAAGTCTCTTTAGGGTATGCCTTCTGCTGCAGACTTATCCATAGCTACAGTTGCTTTGAGGTGCACCTGTTTCAGCATGGCCTTTTTCATGGGCCACAGTTCTTTCAGAGGTGTACCTGCTCCAGTGTGGCTTTACCCACAGCAACAGTCCCTTCAGGAGTGTTAACCTGCTGTGTTACAGACTTATCCACAGCCACAGATGCTTCAAGGTATACCTTCTCCAGTGTGGACTTCTTGAGCCACAAACCCTTTAGAGGTGTACCTGCTCTGGCACAGATGTAACCATGGCCACAGATGCTTCAGGGTGACCTGTTCCTATGGGGACTCATCCACAGGTCACAGTCCCTTTGACTTGAGTTCACACAGAGTTCCAGCTTGTCCAGCACAGCAGCAATGCACTGGCTATTTGCCAGCCCATGTGCATGGTCACTGCTGTTATCAAAATGCTCCCAGGCACAGCAGAGTAAGATAGTAAGCAGTGAAAGCAAAAAGCAGCCACTAATGAGCACTAGAGGTTTTTTTGCAGTCAGGCAAGCAAGCCCATGGCAAGCCCAGGAGCCTGCTGATTACTAGTTAAACAGCACTATTGGTGTTATCAATAGAATGGGACAGAACTTGCCCAGGCTTGCCTGAAATCCAGCGGCTGAGCCAGGTAGTGGCAGCTGCGGTGTTATCCCCAGAGACGCTCTTGGCTAGCCAGATGCTGCAGGCAACGGGGCAGGGCGTGTGGCAGCAAGCCTAGACTTGTCCGGAGCCCCGGCAGTGGCGGGTTGGAGCCGCCTCTTGCAGAGGTCTGCTCTCCCACAGTTATTCCTCTGTGGGAGAGTCTTTTTAGATGGATGGCAAAGAAAGGAGTCTGGTCTGGTGGCGGGTTTCAATCCAGAACTTTATTGTAGCTTGCAGGCTTCTCCANGCAGCACTAACAGCTATAAATTTGACCTAGCACATTCCAATCAAGTCTGTTGTTATCTCAAACCCTTCAAGCCCTTTTTTGGGTGCCAAAAAGGTCTGTTGTGGTTTAATGCTGGTAGGCAGCTAAGTACACACAGCTGCTCACTTGCTCACTCTACCAGAGAATTGGAAGGTTCCCTTTTTCCACCTGCCATAGCTTATAACTAGCATTTAATTTTAAACAAACTGGTAATATAAAAAATCAAAAAGGAGCTTGACCATGCTGCTTCATTTGGGAGATGTTTAGTCAATTTCTTAATTCCTGTCAGCTAAGGTGTGTGGTATCCAACAGGCTTACACTGTGATGGCAGTGTTTTTAACATGATTTTTTTTTTGGTCATAGACTTTCAACTAGATTATCTGATACTGAACACTACTTTCCTTGGGGTTTAAAGACAAGTTCAAAAGTTTATATCTGTTCATTTTGAAAATATTAATTGTCAAGACAAAGGAATTGCTTAACTTAAAAAAAAAGCAGCTGTTGAAATTACTCTGAAAAGTATTAATAGTAGTTATGATTGTAGTGCCATACCTTTGCTTTTTATTAATAGCATGGTTAAGTATGGAAAAAACATTATATATCCAAGAATGGATAGTACTGTTGTCCTCAGAATTAGCAAAACAGTGTTGATACTGAACTCTTCACACTTTCTAGAAGAATCTATAGAATATTCAAAAATAAAGTCAGTAAAGAGCTTGAGTTGTTCCCTAGGACTTACAGCTATAACATTGTATAAGAAAATACTGATTTCCTGTATAAGACTTTTTGGGTATGAGCACTGAAAGTTCCTTGTTGCCTCTAAAAGTTTGTCACTACTGAATCTTGTTTACAATCTGAAATATGAACTGACTGGAGGCTCTCTTTGTTCCCTTCTACAGTGAATTGTGAAATGGGGCTTGGATCTGTGAGGCTTTGTGTTAGTAGTAATAGGCATATGAACATAATACAAATACAATCTTATAAGAGCAGGTATTAATAGTAAGGATAATAAAATGTTAATTATAAGGGGTTCATGATGTTGAAAAACAATCCACTTTCAGAATGCAATGCTTACTGATCTAAAAATATCTCAACTAAGAAATCATATTTGTGTGCACAAAGTTGGTTACAAGTGAGTCCTTTAAACCTATATTCTCAATCATTAATTATGGAGTGTATTTTATAGTTTGCTCATTATTTTTTAAAACAGTAGATGTAATCATACAATTGAGTGTCCAGGAAAACTGAACAGGGACAGACTCTCTGGGTTGTATGCATTAAAGATTGTATACAAATACATCTCCCTTGTGTTTCCTCTGCACTAATTTGGGTATTTAAAGGGTTTTAAAACAACTGATAAAAAATTTAATTTTTCAAAGAAAACTAACAGATCCACAGAAGTTCACAGAAGGACCCATTTTTATCAGGCATAGAACTTGGATAAAAAGTGAGAAATGTAACCAAAAGTGTTCATGACAAAGGCAATTGAAAAAGAAACCATTTTGACTCAAACTGCTTGATCATTAAGGTTGAATATAGTACAAGGATACTGATATCCAATGTAAATATGTACTTTTTTTCTTTAAATTACTGAAAGAAAGTGTCTGAAACAAGGGCTTTTTTGAGCTGTGTGGCTTCTAGTAGTGTCGCCCTGAGTTTTAACCTTCTAATGTTTTAGTTTCTATGATAAAATTTCTCACGAGGTTCTCAGTAAACATACAGATATTTTTCTTTACTGTTCCTTTGTTTTTCATTCCTTCTCCTGAGAAGAGAAAAGTTGATAGACTTTTCTATTAACCAGTGTGATTGGAAAGGTGGTGACCTTTCTCTCCAATCCCTGGCCGTTCTCAAAACTCTATATAAATGTATAAATTCAAAATAAACTCCCTCTTCTCCGCCTTACCCTAGTCCAGTGTAGTAGTCTCTCTACTGTTCGTGTCACACTCTCTAGTGACATCTGGTGACATAGTAGTATACTTCTGTATCACAAAATCAGTGGTTTGAAGCTCAAGAATGTTAGATGTTTTACTGTCTGAGGTTTTAGATCATGTGACTTTGCAAGTATAATGGCAGAGTAACTTGGTACTATGACAGAAAAGCATTACTGTCAATGTCTTTCATTTCTGAAATATGGTCCTATTGACTATTTTCCACAAGTATCCCCTCTGTTCAACAACTTTGACAGTGTTATTGTTTTAGATTAATTTAAACTGGATCATATTACTTTTAATATTGTGTGTACAGGACCTATATGGGTGTATACAGGTGACAACTCTAGGTATGCTGTATTTTCTAAATGATGGAACAGTGGGGAAAACTTGATAATTTTCTGTAGAGATAAAAGGGAAGTTAATAGAATACCTATTCTACTTACCACTTTAGACAATAAACTTCAGGGTCTCAGTAGAGAGGATTTTACTGTTAATAAATACAAACATGCTAGTGAAGTCAAGAAAAGGAAGAAAACCTTTATTTCTTTTGCTTACTTTAACAGTTGTTACTCAACCAAGCCCATCAGTTTCTCAACCTAGTACTTCACAGAGTGAAGAGAAAGCTTCTGAACTGCCTAAACCAAAGAAGAACAGATGTTTCACATGCAGAAAGAAGGTTGGCCTTACGGGTATGTGTCTTGGTTTAAAAAGACGGGTGTCTGCTAAGTAAAAGATAAACCCCCTCCCTCCAAATCACCACAATTTTTGAAATTAAAAGGCTATCAGGCAAAAATATGGGAATAGGAATAACAGTTCTTTACTAGGAAAGCTAAAAACCCACAAATGTAACTAGTATCAGCAAACAAAAGAAACAAACAAAAGAAAAGCCACTGACAGAGTCAGGATATGACCTGTCACCCTGNACCTTATCTTAACAATCCAGGACAGTATGATAGTACTTTGTTAATATTGAATAGATTTTTATTATTAGTTGCCTCTTTCTACATTAAATTTGTTGAAATCTGTAGGCATTAAACTTTTTCTTGCTGTTACAAAATCCATAATGTTAGATCTTTTAACAGAGCTGATATTTGAAAATATTCATTCCACTTTATCTGTTTGATACAGAAGATGCACATACCCCCTTTGACCTGTCTAAACCTTTAATGTATAGCTTTCTTAAGTCTGAAGCTTCCTAGTGATATTGTTTTTCCTTTTCTTTATACAGGGTTTGATTGTCGATGTGGAAACTTATTTTGTGGACTTCACCGTTATTCTGACAAGCATAACTGTCCGTATGATTACAAAGCAGAAGCTGCAGCAAAAATCAGAAAAGAGAATCCAGTTGTGGTGGCTGAAAAAATCCAGAGAATATAAACTAGTCTATTTGTGAAAAGACTGACTTTTGTTTTATTTTAATATGCCCTATGAAAGCATTAAAGAGCAGATGCATGGCCAATTTCCTTTGTTCTCCAAAGTTTTAATTTTAGCCTTGTCTGTCTTAATGTTTTTTCACAATGCTTGTGTGTTTGTTACAGGCAGAACTGGATAGATACAGTGCTTGAAAATGTATATGCTCTTCTTGGAATATGATTGGATGGCTAGAACCTGCACGAGAATACGCATGCACAGAAGACGGGCTCTAGTTCACATGTGCTAAGCAGATGTTTACTTCATGTTTGCAGCAGATCTGCCTTTTGAGAAGTTCAAGGTGTTTATGACTAGCCAAAGACTGTGCCTGTTTGGGAGAAGGATATGTCAGAAAGGCTGATGGTCTACTTCTATCCATTTAAAATCTTATTCTATTTTTAGTTCCCATGCTCCATTGTATTCCAGCAGAATATAAGACATGTAGAGGGCTCTACCATCCAGTAAGACGAGTGTTGGTGCCATATTTAATAAAAAGTCATTTAGCAATTGCAATGAGAAAAATGGAAAAAAATCAGATATGTATGAGAAGAAAACTATTTTAGAACAGATAACATTACCTTTAGAATCATGAAAGTTATAATAATCTCCCAAATGAAATGTCCTGTTAGAAAATTAAGAACTCTCCTGCAACAGTTGTCTGCTTTTTCTTGCATAGCTAATAATGTTGTGTAGCACAATATTGTGCTAAGATTGACTTAGAAAACAAAAGCTGTGGGTGAGATTTTTAGACATACCACAGCAACTCTATCAAGTGACACATGCATCTGTGTAAGTTGCAGAAGTATTTGAGCAGTTTATTATTCATGTGCTTCTTAAATTCAGCACGTTCTGGGTTCAAGAGACTATTAGGAACTTTTTTCAGTTTAAAAAAAAAAGTTTTAAATGCAAGAATTGTTGTGTATGGGAATCATACCCAACATGGCTCTTGTAGACTTGAGTGGAAGCTGGAACCACTCTTGGAAGGCTGCTTTATAATTTTTAATTGTATTTGGGTGTAGGACTATAGTGTTCTTGAGTGTATTGCATGGGCTCTGTTATCTACAGCATTGTATAATAACTAGAAAGGACAGTATAGTTCACTGATGCTTGTCTGGTAATATCATTTCTGTGTTATAATGGAAGGGGGTTTTGTGATGTATGAAACTTGTGGTGGTTTTTTATATAACCGAGTATAGTGTAGACTAGTGTTGTAATGCCTCCTCATGTATATGCACACAAGATGCTACTTATGATTTTTATTGCAGTGTTCAATTTAGTTTTTTAGTTCACTATTAAAAAATCAAGCTTTTGCTTTAAAATTGTTCAATTTAGTTATCAGATATGCAAGCATGTACAGATAGCTAATACTTAGGTATTGCACATAATCACACTATCCAGCATCTGTGCTCTGCTGTATTATGTAAATAATAAAAATCATGTACAGAAGTGTCTTGGTTTGAAAAGACCGGTGTTTGCTAAGGAAGGCAGGAGCCTTCCCTGAAACGGAAAAGGTAAACCCCCTCCCTCCAAATCACCACAAATTTTGGAATTAAAAGGTTCTCAGGCAAAGATATGGGGATAGGAATAACAGTTCTTTACTAGGAAAACTGAAAAATACGAATGTAACTAGTACAAAACAAACAAACAAACAAACAAACAAAAACCCTGACAGAGTCAGGATACGACCTGCTGCCCTAGGGGTCAGGGTGTTGATAACAATCCAGTTGAATGGTGGCTGCCCTCTGAAAGTCCGGTGGTGTAGATGGGCCTGGTCTTCCTCTGGGAATCCAGTGGAGATTGAGGCTGCTCCTCTGGGAATCCAGCAGAGAATGAGGGTGCCTCGGTGTCCCAACTCTCTGATTATATGCAAATAGGAATGCTTGGCTCCTCCCCCTGGGCGGAGCATCTCACAATGGAATAATGTAATTTTATTAGTCATGCAGTGAGGCTCAATGGGGCGTTTACAGAAGACATCTCTCTGGAGGGAGAGATTGTTTGTGGAAGAGATAAGAAAAACTGCCCGTTTAACAGAAGATAACAACCCCATCTTTATCAGATGGCAAATAGAATACCTTATTTTAACAATCCAGGACAAGAAGGAAATACTTTTTGTGGTAGTTCATTGGTTTTAGTTATTGCTGTAACTTTAAAGCGGCCCTGTGGCGGTTGGGATACAAAGCTAATATATAGATTTTTTTTTTCTTAAACCATTCTAACCTCCTAATCTCTTATTTTGACATACTGACTTCTTTAATATTACTTGCTGTCCTAGGCTGACGGTGT
>VWZP01009567.1:0-31654 GCA_013396995.1 Dicaeum eximium
CTCAGTGCCCAGGGCTCCAACAGAGACTTACACTCCTTTCTGCAGGTCCTGGAGTGGATCGAGGGGAAGGAGAGGAATATCAGGGCTCTGCTGTCCACCATGCACACGGTGCTGTGGGCAGGGGAGACCAAGTGGAAGCCTGTGAGTATGGCAGACCTGGTGACTCCAGAGCAGGTGAAGAAGGTGTACAGGCGGGCTGTGCTCGTCGTTCACCCCGACAAGGTAAGGCTGGGCTGCCCCACCACGGGGGTAAAGTCTTGGGTGGGATTTATTGCTGCAAACAGCTCTGTACAAAGTGGGAGCTCAGAATTTTTGCTGGTTTCTGGAAGTTGTGAACTCTAAACTCATCCCTGGAAGTGTTCAAGGCCAGGTTGGAGCAGCCTGGGATAGCAGAAGGTGTCCCTGCCCTTGGAACCATTTAGTCTTTAAGATCCCTCCCAGCTCAAACCAGTCAGGGGTTTTGTGAAACCACTCCCAGCCCCAAGACTGTGCCTGGAACCTGCTGCTTCAAGCAGCAGAAATTCAGAGCTTTTGTCACCCTCACTTTGACTCTCAGCCCTTCTGCTGCTGGACAACAGCTCCTGCTAAAGGAGACCCAAACCCAACTGCTCGGATGGAACCATCAGGTGGTTTGATGGCCCAGCTTGTGGCTCGTGCTCTGGCTGCTGCCTCTTGCTGAGCAGGGAGCAGGGACTGCATCTGGGACACCCTGTGGGGAGGAGGAAGCTTCCACTGGGCAGGGAATGGAGGCCCTGAGAGCCTCAAGGCTTGGCAGGATGTGGGCTGCCCGAGGTTTGCGGGAGTTCTGATTTCATCCAGGAGCTGTGTCAGGTGGCAGCTCTTCCCCTTCCATGCAGGTAAAATTCCTGTCCCAATGCCAAGGTTATATTTATTATTTAGAAGGTTACATTTATCATGCCCATGGGACAGTGCTTTGTCCCACTCTGGGGGTTGTCAGCTCTGAGAAGCAGCAAAGCCAAGAAATTCTTAAGGAAAGCAGCCCTCCAGGGAAGCTGGGAAAAAGTGAAAATTCATGGAACTGCTTGGGAATCTTCTCAGGTGCCAGTTGTTGTGGTTGGGTTTGGGAGCTCTGATATCCCCTTTTCTCCTTGTTTTTATTCCAGGCTACTGGGCAGCCATATGAACAATATGCAAAGATGATATTTATGGAGCTAAACGATGCCTGGTCAGAATTTGAAAACCAAGGACAAAAACCCTTGTATTAGGTACTTTCTCAGCCTCCACTCCAGACCCGTGCTAGTGCTTATTTAGTCTCTTGTCACAAATGTCACAGATCAACCAAACTCTGGCTGGAAATTGAGAAGTTTCAGAAAACTAAGAGCCTAATACTTATCATGAAGAACACAAGAAGGCTTTCCTAGCACTTGTCTCCAGAATCCTGAGCTCAGAGGAACTCTGGCCACCTGGCTCACCACACCAGAGCCACAGAGTTACAGTTTCTGGTAACTTCTCTATTTTATTTTGGATTCCAGTGGGACAAGAGAGAACACATACTGGGAAAAGGTGGAATTGGTCTGTCTCCAACAAAGTGTAGCTGGTGAATTTCCTACTTTTTTTTGGTCAGGTGTGATATAACAAAGCTTCAGTTGAGTTCAACAACTGCTGGTGAGCCCAAACTTTGATGTACGTGTTTTTGGTTTGGGTGGTTTTTTTGGGGTTTTTTTTTTGTTTTGTTTTGTTTTTTGGTTTTTTTTTCATGGGTTTGGATCGAATGATCCAATTGAAGTGCTCAGCTGTGGTTTAGGCACACTCCTAACAGTCACCATCAGCTGATTAATTGCTCATCTAATGTAGTCTGGCTGAATAGAGCCAAAGCTGAATCCGGGGCTGGGTTGGTGTGGCAGCTGCTTTTGCATTAATGCTGTGCTTCACCTCACAGCCCTGCAGTGAAATGTGCAGGCAGAATTCCTCAGCAGGGGCTTTGGAAAGCCAGACAGAGTCCTTGATCCAACAGCACTTTTGGGGGGAAGGGTGAATCCACCTCGTCCCAGTGAGGAATGAGCACTTGCTGCATCTCCCACGGCTCTCATCAGCAGCTCAGAACCATCAAAGAAATACCAACAACTCAAAATTCTGCTGGAAAGGTTTAGAAACTTCCCAGTTTCTAGGTAGCACTTCCCCTCCTGAGGATTCAGAACTTTTTCCAGCCCACTTGTATCACCTTTATGCCTTTATCAGCTCCAGAGCACTTGGCCAAGGCTCTTGGCAGGCTGAAACCTGTTGCAACTTCATTTTTCAGATCATGGTGTACGAGCTGTCACACAGACATCCACAGACCAGGTCTGATTTCTGAGGTCACTCCAGTGCAAATTGATTATCTTAAAAGTTTATATTGGACCAAAGCAATAACATCACAGGGAAATCTCTCTGCTGCTGAAGCTGAAGCAGCTTTCCTAGCTCAAAAGCGAGTTGAAACTCCAACTTCACCCCAAATTCTGGTGTTCTTTTGTAGAGTAACTAAAGCTAGCAGTTTATTTACCAACACCTATCTGTGTTTGAGGGATACTCAGAAGAAGGGCAGGAATTAATGTGTGTTTACTGCCTCAGGAACAGGTTGCCATCAGATGTGAGTCTTTAAGGCTGGTGGTTTTTCAAGACAATCCACTACTTGTTGCACTTACATTTCCAAGTGGCAAAGCTATTACTGCAAAGACAGTGTCAAAGTACATGGCTTTCTGTATAAAACTCATCCTTTTGTTGTACTGGTCCATTATTTACTGCCATTAACTGAAAATGTGAAACCAACACATAGGTCTCCTTTTATATAAAAGACCTTAAGGTAATAGTAACAAACTGGATGTTATTTATTAATGTTTTGATCCAGTATGTGCTCGTCTTATTTAAAGAGATAACTGGAATGTGAATCATGTTCCTGTGATTTGTTGGTTTATTGTTTCTCATTCACATTTGTAGATATTGTGACCTATGCCTATATAATAAAAAGGATCTCATTACTATAATGTACTTTTTTTAATGATGAAAACCTCATTAGCTTTGTATTGAGTTTGTCATGGCACATAACTCTGGATACTCATCCATTCACAAAATACAAATCCATCATTAAACTTTACCAAAAAAAAAAAAAACAACCCTCCACCCCACTTAAGCTTTGATTACTTCCATCCCTAATGTTTTTATGGATGCATGAAAGTATTAGGATGTATGTATATCCAAATAGTTAACTAAAAAAAAACCCCATTCTTGTCATATCTGGTAGTGACAGAGGTTATCAATGTTCAGGTTTACTGTTTGACTAAATTATTGTAATTTTTGTAAATACGGTATATACTCGATGAAATTGTGACTGGTCTAAAACATTTGTATATACATTAAAAAGCTCAAATTAACATATTCAGGTATCTTTTGTGCTTGTGACCACGAGATTCAAGTCCTACATCTCCTGTGTGAGCCCTGCCTGGGTCGGATTTGTCACTGGTATTATCCACAGGCTGGTATTCCATGCGCTTTTCCCAAATTATTTGGAAACAACTTGGCATTGCTGCTCTCAGGCTATTGCCTTCAGAGACCCACAGCCAAACAAGCCAGATTTTCAATTTTTTGGGGGAGCATTTAGTGGATCAAGCCTGTTTTAATAAGCCTTCTGGCTCAAAATAATTTAAAATAATGAAAAATGGGGGGAAAATGGAGCAGGGAACGTATAAAAAGAAGAGCTGAGGTATCTGAAGAAAAGCTCCCTGGGGAGGGTTATTGAAAAGGTTGTGCAAAATCTTCCTCTAAAAGGCTTTTCTTGGGACAAAAATGCTGTTATTGGGTCAAAAAGGTGTTTTTTGGGGCAAAAATGCTGTTCTCGGGGCAAAAAGGCCATCGCTGAATCAATAAGGCTGTTCCTGGGTAAAAAACCCATTGTTGGGGCAAAAAGGCTTCTCTTGGGTCAAAAACGGGAGCTCTGAAGCGTCGCCTCAAAAAACCCAAGGCTTGAAAAACACGGCTTTAAATAAAAGCTTTCTGAGTGTGCGTGATTTCTTGCCCTTCTTAGCGTGGATTAGCTGAAGGGAGGAAGATGTAGGTCCCGAGGTGGTCCTGCTTGAGGCAAACAGGAGCCCGGCTCCATTATTTGGGCTGAAAACAGAGGTTTTCGGGAATAGCCACAAACCGGCAGTGCCTGAGGGGCGGGGGCTCTTCCAAGCGGTGTTTATGGATTCAAATCGCGGCTGCGCACTAATTTACGTTTCTTACGCACAGACATGAATTTAACGCACACAAATACACATTTCTCACCCTCATACAGCGCTTATATATTTAAACAAACCCGTTTATTTGCGAAGTTTTACGCGCGCTAAGCCCCACCCGCCGCCCTCCCCTCAGGACGCCCCGCCCCCTGTCGCGAGCGCGGGCGAGGCGGGAAAAGGCGCTGCCACCGCCCTTTTAAAGGCTCGGTCACGTGACGCGCGGAAAAGGGCGGGACCAGAGGGCGGAAGCCGCGCGGTGCCAACGGAGCCCGGACATGGCGGGCGTGAAAGGTACCGGGGGCTCCCTCAGCAGGGACCGCGCCCCGGGCAGCGCCTCAGCGCGGGGGCGGGCGGCCGGGAGTGGCAGGGAGGGGTGCCCGGCACTAGGGGAGGCGGTACCCGGCCCTCGCTGAGGGATGGCCGGCCCTGGTGAGGCGGTTGCCGGTGCCCAGGGAGGGATGCCCGGTGTGGCGGCCCCGCCTCACGCCCGCCCTGTGCTGTTGCAGCTCTCGTGGGCCTGTCCTTCAGCGGAGCCATCGGGCTGACCTTCCTCATGCTGGGCTGCGCCCTGGAGTACTACGGGTGAGCGGGCCGGCGCCCTTCCTAAAGCTTCTGCTGTCTAAAACCATTAATTAAGGCGTTGCTGTCATTAATGGAGCTGTTTGGCTCCTCCTGCAGCTCCCCCTTCCAGGCTCTTGGCACGTGGCAGTTTGTTGTGATTAAACATCACTTCCTTGGGCGGTATTTGCATTTCTGTTAAAATAAAAAAGGCTGCAAACAGCTCTGTGCCGCCTCAGGAAAAGCGGGGCCGCTTTGCTGAACTGGCGTTTTTAATCTTGTACGAAGCCTTTATTTAATTTCCTGTTTCTTTGAACAACCCTCCTCCCACAAGTTTCCATTTGGGATGTCCCCACCCATGGCAGGGCTGGAACTGGATGAACTTTGGGTTCCCTTCCAGCCCAAAACTTTTGTATAATTCCATAATTCGGTGTCTGTGACACTTTAAAAATTCAGAGGAGGCTCGTGAGGGCTCTGACACAGAGGTGTGAGGGTGTGCCTCCTTTATCCCTGGAAGTTGGGAAAGCTGCTGCTGTCCTGCCTCAATGCATTTCCTGCTCCCTCTGTGCTCAGAGCTGAGCCAGCAAAATGATTCAAAACCGAATGCAAAAGTAAAATAAACCCTTGCTCGTGTGAGAGGGTGGGTGCTGCCCTTATCACTGCAGGGAAAACGAGGTGGAATCTTGTGATTAATCCACTTTCCAAGCCAAAAAGCAGGATGGGGAGCACAGCACCAGCTTTCTGATGGGAGTATCTCTTTTAACTGATGGCACTTTTCTCTTTTCCCCCTCCCCAGCGTGTACTGGCCCCTGTTTGTGTTAATATTTTACTTCATCTGCCCCATTCCCCACTTCATTGCCAAGAGAGTGGGTGATGACAGTGATGCAGCCAGCAGTGCCTGCAGGGAGCTGGCCTATTTCTTCACCACAGGAATTGTTGTCTCTGCCTTTGGACTTCCAATCATCCTTGCACGGGTGGAAGCAGTAAGTCCTTGCTCATTTTCCTTCTCACACCCCACTTACTGCAATTATCACCTTCACTCCTGCTTTCATTTCATTCCTGTGCTGCCTCCAGGTGAAAATAATCCACTGAAATTTGCCTTTTTGAGCTAAAAAAAAAAAAGAACTCACATGACTGAGAAGTTTTTAGCTGTTTTATTTCCCCTCCAGCCTTGTTTTGGCCCAACACAAGATGATATCTCCAACTCCTGCCTCCCTGTCCCATGACCCTTTTTATCCCTTCTTGCTCCAGCTTCCTTATTTTTCTCTTGGAATGTCTGCTTTCTCCATGTAGGATGCTGCAAACTTATGCAATGTTGGGAGTGAAAAGATAAAAGGCCAAATTTCCAGAAGCTTCCAGAGCTGCCCTTGTGGCTCTCAAAACATTCCCCAAGCTTTGCCCCCTCAAAACCTGAGGAAACTCTGACTAAGTTCCTCCCTCTTTGCTTTCTGAGCTTCTCTCCAGTGATTTTGGTCACATTTGTCTGAAAAGCAGAGAATTCCCCCTGTCCCAACCACCCAGTGATGTTTTATTGAGCCCTGCTGCCTTTCCCCTTTACTCTCAGCCCTTTAAATTTTGTGTACTTGCTCTGAATTTATTTATTTGTATTATTATTTATCCCCTGATATTTTAATTTTGGAGTTGTGGCCTGGCAGCAGCAGAACAGCCACGAGAGGGAACTCTGTCATGTGTTTTAAGAGTAAATGTTCCTTATTTGAGTAAATTACTTGTGCAGCTCATTAAAAAAAAAACCCCAAACTGTTTACTTTAAAATCCATGTTTTCCATGCCTGTTACTTATTTTAAAAATGTGATTACAAATCTGATTTTGTTGCATGGCAATGAAAGGAGAGCACTGATTTCACCAGATTTCTCTCTGATTTAGGTGTGTTTTAATGATTTGTAAGGCAAGTCATCATTTTCTTCTAAATCCTAGCAGTAGCTTGGCTGAAGTGTTTATTAGTGATACAAGTGGCTGCTAATTGAATAATTAGTCACACAAATCGAATTCTTTGTTTGCCTTTTCTGCTTTTAGCATCTCCCTGTAGCATTTATGATTTTTTTTAGTATTTTAGCTGATCTAATGGCTAGAAATAACTGCCCTGAGCATCTCTTGTGAGAGCTGCTTTGACTGTTCCATTTCTTGCATTTCAGATCAAGTGGGGAGCCTGTGGCCTGGTGCTGGCTGGCAATGCAGTCATTTTCCTTACCATTTTAGGCTTTTTCCTTGTGTTTGGCAGAGGAGATGACTTTAGCTGGGAGCAGTGGTAGGAGCTCGCTGTGGTGCTGGTAATTTTCAATATTTTACAGCTTTTTTTCCCCCTGTTTTGTGTGTATGTATAGATATTTTAATGTGTGTGCTATGTTATAACATTCACGTGGCTTTATATTATCACTGCATAATTTGATTTTTTAAATGCACTTCGGCCAAAGGGATGGTGCTGACAGCTGGCTTGAAGTAGTCACTAAAATGGGGAATTATTATGAATTTATCCTTGAAGAAGTTTCCAAAACATAAGCAGTTCTACCCATTTTTCACTGTATTTGCATTAATTTTTGGTTTAATTGCACTGTCATTGAGCCATTGGTCACTATTCCTGTTGGGTTTTTAACCATATAATCAAAGAATAATATAAAGATTATCCTAATTGGGATTGTTCAGCTTTTATTAGGATGAGTTACTGTTTCATTTACATCTCATTAATTGTAATTTGAGAAAAATGGTAATTTTTCTTAATGATGTAAAGCCAAACATAAGTGATGTCAATTCTTATTTCCTAATGGAAGCAAAAGAAAATAACCCTGGTTAAAAACCCTCCCACTTATGCTTCTTTAAAGATCATTTTCTCCCCACACAGATATTTTCTCTCCCTATTCAGTTAAAAACATTATGGCAATATTTGGGGAATAATATATTTTAATGCATCTTAAAGCTGGCATGACTTCTGTGAAGGCTCACAAAAGGAGAAACTGCCCTCAGGACAGTTAAAATCACAATTTATTGTTCAACTCTCTGTTTTTATGGGTGTGAATTGTGAGGAATTGAGTGTTCTGCTGGGTAGAATTTCTTATTTCCTCCTTGCTTTTCAAACATCCTTCTTCAACTCCTATTTTTTGGTCTGGAAGAAGGTTGTTATTACATTAAAACACTCTATTTTTAAATAGCATTATCCCAGTAAACATTCACATAGTCACACTTAAGAAAATACAGTTTTATTATTTAAGTTTTGTAAGAATAGAGGGAATGATCATTCATTAATTACTGCTAAAAGAGGAATTAACACTAAAGGACAGGTTTTTTTCTGGATGTTAGTGCTCCATCCAAGACACAACAGGATAAACTTACAAAAATCCTGGGAATAACAAATTATCTGAGTGTCTTTTTCCTGCTTCTGATGAAATCTGTTGGAAGTGGGGAAATTACTTGTTTTGATGGTAAACCAAAATTTTCAGCTGCAGCATCATTTCCATGTTTAAATCCTGCTTTGATTTTAAAGATGCCTTTTTTCCCTATACAGTGACATTTTTCACTCAATAATGAAGTAAAACAGTGAAATAAAACCCAGCCAGTGCCTGATGAGAAATTCTTAATGCCATTGCTAATAATTCCATTTAACTCCTCTTGGACTGGGCTTGGATTCTGGAAAGCTTTTACTCCATTTATGTACCAAAGGCTGCAGTAGAAATCTACAAAACTACTCAATTACTGATGGAGTTTTGGGGAGGAAAACCAGCTGGGACTGAATTTTTTCAGAAAATAAATCATTCTTTGTGGGCTCTGCTGTAGTGTGGGACAGGAACAGAGAACAAGGACAATCTAAAGTGACCAGGAGGACCAGAAAATGCTGTTTTAAATTGCTTTTTGCCAAATTTTTCCCTTGTACTGTATCCCCTTTGGGCTGTGGTTGGTGTTGAGTGAAGGTCAATGCCTTTTTTTTTAATTATAATTTTTATTATTTGTATTGTTATTTGGAAGCAGCTACGTGCACTAACCCCTAATGTGGATTTCATGCAGTTTTCACGTGGACTTTACATTTAATGTTTCAAATTGTGTTGAAATCATGGAGATCTCCCTTAACCTCTGTAAAGTAAATTCACTTTGTTATCAAATATGGTAAAAAACAATATTTCAGTGGGGTTTTTTCTCCAGAGCTTCACTCCCACTGAGCTCTGATGGTCTGTACTGGGGATTCTGTCCCATCCCTCCTGTGGGAATTTCCTGTTGTTTCTCTGGAATGCTTTTCCTGTGTGGAAGTGAATTCTGTGTATCCAAAGTGCCTTAATTTCCACACAAGGCTGATTTTTGTCCATGCACCTACATGGCAAGATCAGTGTTCCATAATCAGCTGGAAATTTGTGGCTGCATTTTCCAAAGCTTCCTTGTCAACTAATGCTGTTTGCTGTTGCTGGGAATGCAGCTTTTGTGCCTTTTGTAAACAGTTTTTATCTCTGTGATTGCCATATCCTTGAGATCATCAGCTGTTAAAACACGGACATTCAAACATATTCTACTTTTCCTTCCAACTTGCCTACTAAAACTGACTTTTGGAATTGTCTAATAAACATATCTGATGCTTAAAAGATTTGTCTGTCTTACATTTCAAGAGGTGGCAGCAGATGGGTGTGAGGGAGAAGGTAAAACCTGTCCAGTGCTGCTTTCCTGATGGTGGAATGGACAATTCCAGGAGCCATGGAAGTGGAATGAATGTAGGATGTGTTGGAAAGGTAAAGGATCATCACTTCTCTCCTGTGAATTGGGGAGCTTGTTAAAGAATTCCATAAAAAAGGTGGGATGGAAGGTGGTGCTTGAGCTTTTCCCTTTCTTCCAGGGAGCCTGGGGTAAAATCCATTCTGCGTCAGCAGGGTGGGCATGCAGAGGGCATCAGAGCTCCTTCTCTTCCAGGCCACTTCTCCTGCTCATAAGGGGATGGAAATATTCAAGTGGGGAATTCTGACCTCCCCAGAGCTTGGGAAAATGGAGTTACTGAATCCCCCAGTGAGGAGGAGTTTGTGCTGGGTGTTTGGAAGAGCTGGAACTTCATTTTCACAGCAGAGCCTTGAGGGCAAGGCTGTGGAGAAGGTGAGAGTGGGTCAGGGAGCTGCTGCTGTGCACAGGGAGTGTTTGGGAATGCTGTTCACCTTTGGCAGGGTCACTGCAGCTCCAGGCTTGGTCCTGAGCTCCCTTTTCTAGCCTGCTGCTGGATTTGGGGGTGTCTGTGTGGGGTAACTTTGATTTCCTGTCCTTCCCACCCTTGTTCAGCTCTTTCTCTTCAGTTGTTTCCTGTCACATCCACGGAGTTGGATTAAACAAAAACCAGCACGGTCTGGTTTTGTGGGTTCTTCAGCCCCCTCAGAAGCTGGTAACCTTCCTGAGCAGTTGTTCTGACTTTGGGTAACTTCCTGAAACCTTTAAACAGCCTTTAATCCCATAAAATGGATGTAAACTCATTAACAGCGGGGTGATACCCAAACAAAGTGTCCTGCTAAACCACATTTCAAATTGTGGTGTTAAACTGCACATGGTGCAAAGCTCTAAAATGAGTTTTATAAGCCTGATCTCGATTCTGAACTCAGCAGGACTTTTCAGATGCTCCACAGTTTGCTCTGCAGGGATTGTCTGTGGGCTCTGATAAGGGATGGACAGACTCTCTCATTAAGCTGGATGCTCACCAGGTACTAATGAGGCTTTGATTTGTTTGAATGGCCCCTGCAAACACATGAGCAATTCCTACTGCAGGGCTTTCCAGGGAAAATCTGATCAAATGGATAAGGAAGCGCTGGCTGCTGAATTGGGATCAAATTTTAAAGATCAGCTGGAGACTTTTTCTCCAAAGGCCTGTTCTGTATTTATCTTGTTTTATTGGTTTGCTTTTGCCCTTTATTTTGAGGTTTGGTTCAGCTCTTTATGGGTTATATTAAAAATGGGTTACAGCTGCTTATTCCCCATGAGCAGTACTTATTTTTTTTAAATGGAATTACTTCCTATAGAATAGTTCTAGATTGTAAGAAATATTCTGAATATTCATCTTTCTAATGGACTGGTTGGTCCCTGCTTCCTCTCCCACCCCCTGTCTGCCTGTGCAGGAGATTCCACACTTGGAGTTCCTTCTCTGAGGGAAATCCTGCTGGGGAGACAGCAAGGATTATTCAAACATCCCTCTTTTCCCTCAGGAAATTCCTAGGGAACAGGTGGAAGATTGTTTTCCAAGTGAGACTCAACCCATGGCTTTCTTTATTACAGTAATTTAGATGTAGTGAACATAACTGTGCAAAATGGCACATAATGTTAATAATAAATACACATAATATTAATAATAAATACACATTATGCATTAAAATAGGCCTTATTTTTGCAGTTTTGAATTCAGGGAAGACTTCTGTGAAATGATTATAAGAGGAATTTCAAATCAGGCCAGGTGTTGGCATCTGAACCCCTAATATTTTTTTTAGCTTTTTGCCTGCCCACAGCCAAACTGGCAGATTTTCCCTGGTGGAAACTGCCTGTGTTACATTGTTACAGAGTTTAATTGCACATTTTCTTAGGGAATGCTGAGAAAATGAATGGCTCACTGTTGTGTAGTTGAAAAAAACAGAGCAGAAATCATACTCAGGCTGGAGTTTTAGATTATTTGAAACCCTTAAAAGGAGAATAATTCTGAGGTACAAACAGCAATGCTGGTGTCTCTGGGAGGTCCAAGACTCATTTCAGGGTATCAGGGTACCTTTGATTTTTGATTTATCACTGATTTTTGATTGTAATTTGCTTTGATTTATCACTGCTTTTATCACTTGGAGCTTCATTTTCCAGTACCCTGACTGTGCTGCTTTCCTTTTCTTGCTCCATGGGAATAAATGGCAGATGCTGCTTGGGTGCTTTTGTTTTTTTGAGGATTTGGGGACAAGTTAAAGGGTTTTTAAAGTGCCTTTAGAAGCAATACTTGGAATAGGAGCATTGAGGGTGACATTTGTATGTTTTGCCTACCCTCTGGAATTGTGATTTTGCTGCTCTGCTATTTCCCAGTATAACAGGAGCCTTTGTTCCCAGTTTTCCATCTTTAAAGGGAAGAAAAACAACCCAAAAAACCCCTTTCCACCACCCAGAAAGAAAATCTGCAGCAGTTGTGATTCCTGGCTGCTGCTCAGACTGTCCCTGAGGAAGCTGCTGGAAATTTGGGAGCAGGGAGGGATGAGAGGCTGAAGTTGGGGGTGACCCTTTAGTCTGAGTGGGACTCACTGTCCTTAGCTCAGGGATTCCTGGCTGTGCCTCACAGGAATGGGGTGTTGGATCCCACAGATCCTTCCCAGTTTTCCATCTTTAAAGGGAAGAAAAACAACCCAAAAAACCCCTTTCCACCACCCAGAAAGAAAAGCTGCAGCAGTTGTCACTTCTGGCTGCTGCTCAGACTGTCCCTGAGGAACCTGCTGGGAATTTGGGAGGGATGAGGGGCTGAAGTTGGGGGTGACCCTTTAATCAGGGACTGGCTGTCCTTGGCTCAGGGATTCCTGGCTGTGCCTCACAGGAATGGGGTGTTGGATCCCACAAATCCCTGCCTTGAGCACAGGGAGGGGATTTACCAGCTTGTCCTTGTTCCTGGCAGCACAGCTGAGTGTCACCTTGTGTGCCTGGGTTTTATCACCAAATAAATGATTGCAGCGAGACATTCCGAGGTTTTAAACAGCTCCAGGATGATAAAACCATTTCCCATATAAAAAATCCCAAAAGGAAACTCTGCTCTGTTTCATTTTAACAGATTGAGAAATGCAGAATATTTCTCCTGCATACTGAAATAAATTTCATCTTTTAAATCAGATTATACAAACTAATATAATTTAGCCAGTGCAGAGTATGCTGGGTTTGCTTCCCTTTAAAGATTAAATTCCTAACAAATATTTTCCTGCTTAATTAAGATCTACAGCAGAAAATAAATTAGTTTTCATGGATCTCTTAAGAGCCAGCCAGTCATTAGGAACAATTTCCAAATGCCCAGCCTTTGTCTGGGAGTCTCAGAAGTGAGGAATGTGGGAAGTTAATTAGGATTCAGGCAATATTCTCAATTAGGATTGGGATTATTCACCTCCCTTTGGACACCTGGAGATGATCACAGGTATCTCTGTTTCTCTGCTATTGTAGTTTGCTATATTTGGAAGGTTTTTAATGTCAGAACAATTTTTATGAAATGCAGACCCCTCATCACTGGTACTAATTTTTGAAAAGAAATGTGTTTGTTTTACTGTGTAAAAAAAAAAAAGTTTTGAGATGATTTCTCAAGCTTTGTGGGCTGTGAGGTATTTTTAAAGTGTGGCCTTTGGTTTGGTGTGAAAAATTGCCCAATTAACTTAATTTTAGTCTCATCTTGTTGATGCAGTGATGCTTCTGACAAGTGCTGGAAGTCACAGCGGATGACAGCACTGCTCCCTTTTCCTTCAGTGATGGGAAGAATTAAAACAGAGAAAATCAGTTTGGGGGGATCATTTCCAAATAGATCCCAAACTTTTGGATTCCTTGCAGAATTTAAGTAAATCAAAGGGCAAAACCGATTTTTTGCCACCTGTCTGACGTTGAAGTGTTTTTATTGCCCACAACTCTTCAGTTTTGTGTGAGGTGCTCCAAGTTCCTGCAATAATTGTATTTTCTGCTCTGTAATGGGCAGGTAATGAGGTAAAGTCATTTTGAGGGTCAGTCAACATCTCATTTCCTGTAGCACTTTTAGTAATCTCATTAAATGAATAGCAAACTTTTAAATGGCAGTAATAGGTCATTCCTTAGGGCTGTATTTTTATTTGGAGACTGAGTGTGGCAGCAGGATTTAGCCTGGTTTGGTCCCATTTAAACCTCCAAACCTCTGTCCCAAAATGAAACCTTTTGAAATTAGTGTTATTAATCAAGTTTAATAGTCAATTTTATCTCTTATTAAGACATGTAAAAAGAGATTGCAGTGGTGATGTGGAGGGAAGGAGCTGGTGTTGAACTGGGATGATTCAGGGCTGCTCATATATCCTGCAGCCAGCTCCAGGATGGAATTAAATAAATAAATCCAATAAATCTGACCTTTCTGAAGGGAAAACCTGTCTGCACTGAATAAACAAATCGGATTTGTGTTTGACAGCTTCAAGGGGAGACATTTTGCCACAAACACCTGATCAATAAGGGAGAGTTTGGAGATGCAGAGTGTCTCTAAAAGTGCAAAAATGACACTTTGTATGTTCAGGGCCTGGGGTGTGAGTGGAGACTGGAGTGGGTTTGAATGTTCTGCTCTTGCCTGGAGGGGTCTGAGCAGCTCAGGGTGTGGAAGGGCTGGAATTCCTGCCTGATTCCCCTGGAATTCTGCTTTTTGGGGAGATCCTTGCCAAGTGTGGGAGAGCTGCTGCCTGCCCTGCTCATTCCCTGCTCCTGCAGGAGCACCTGGCAAAGGGAGGGAACATTCCCACCTGGAATTCTGGGGGAGACACAAGCACACAGAGCACTCCCAGCCTGCTCCAGAGGCACCAAAATCTGGGAATGGCTGTCTCCATTTTTCTGCTAAAAACTGGCAATGGCTGTCCCAGCAGTGCTGCTCCCATTTTTCTACCAAAAACTGGGAATGGCTGTGTCAGGTGGTTCTGCTCCCATTTTTCTACCAAAAACTGGGAATGGCTGTCCCCATTTTTCTGCCAAAAATTGGGAATGGCCATCCTCATTTTTCTGCTAAAAATTGGGAATGNTGTCCCAGCAGTGCTGCTCCCATTTTTCTACCAAAAACTGGGAATGGCTGTCCCCATTTTTCTGCCAAAAACTGGGAATGGCCATCCTCATTTTTCTGCTAAAAATTGGGAATGACTGTCCCAGTAGTGCTGCTTCCATTTTTCTCCCAAAAAATTGGGAATGGCTGTCCCAGCAGTGCTGCTCCCATTTTTCTACCAAAAACTGGGAATGGCTGTCCCCATTTTTCTGCCAAAAACTGGGAATGGCCATCCTCATTTTTCTGCTAAAAATTGGGAATGACTGTCCCAGTAGTGCTGCTTCCATTTTTCTCCCAAAAAATTGGGAATGGCTGTCCCAGCAGTGCTGCTCCCATTTTTCTACCAAAAACTGGGAATGGCTGTCCCCATTTTTCTGCCAAAAACTGGGAATGGCCATCCTCATTTTTCTGCTAAAAATTGGGAATGACTGTCCCAGTAGTGCTGCTTCCATTTTTCTCCCAAAAAATTGGGAATGGCTGTCCCAGCAGTGCTGCTCCCATTTTTCTACCAAAAACTGGGAATGGCTGTCCCCATTTTTCTGCCAAAAACTGGGAATGGCCATCCTCATTTTTCTGCTAAAAATTGGGAATGACTGTCCCAGTAGTGCTGCTTCCATTTTTCTCCCAAAAAATTGGGAATGGCTGTCCCAGCAGTGCTGCTCCCATTTTTCTACCAAAAACTGGGAATGGCTGTCCCCATTTTTCTGCCAAAAATTGGGAATGGCCATCCTCATTTTTCTGCTAAAAATTGGGAATGGCTGTCCCAGGCAGTGCTGCTCCCATTTTTCTACCAAAAATTGGGGATGGCTGTGCCAGGTGGTGCTGCTCCCATTTTTTTCTTCCAAAAACTGGGAATGGCTGTCCCCATTTTTCTGCTAAAAACTGGGAGTGACTGTCCCGATTTTCCCTCCAAAAATTGGCTGTGTCAGGCAATGCTGCTCCCATTTTTCTGCCAAATAAAGAGGGAACACCTTGAGAATCCAGCATCCAAGTGTTGCCACCATGCCATAAATCTGAGGGCACAGCATCCCTGCCAGTGCCTCTCGCAGAGATTTCAGCCCTTCTTGGTGGGACTCTGTGTCCTTGACCCTTTCCCTGCTGTCAGAATTCCAGGATCATCCCTTCTCTCCCACTGCTCTGTGCCAGCACTGTCTGGACACATCATTCCCACCCCAGAAGGATCCATCTGCTTCTTGTTCTTGCCTCTTCCCATATCTTCCCTTCCTAGCCCAGTTTTCCCTGTTTTCTCACCACACACTCCATATTCCTATATTTTTTCCCCTCATGCAATTCCTTCTCACTTATTATTATCTAAAATAAGCAGAAAATCAACATTTCAGCAGATGGATCCAGCCATTCCCCACTCCAGCTAAACAGGGATGAAATGCTGCCAGATTTTGGACACAGAACCCCAAATCTCCCAAGGATTTACCTAAAAATTAGTGCCCAAACCTGTGGTCAGTAGGAGCTAAAAACTGGGCACTATTCCAGCACTTCCCTCAATGTTGAAGTGAAATAATCTGATTTTTGAGAGTAATGCAGCCAGAAAGAGCCATGAAAGATGTGTGAGGTTGTCTCCTATTTAGGATTTTTTCCCTTTTGGGATGAAAGATGTGTGAGGTTGTCTCTTATTTAGGATTTTTTTCCCTTTTGAGATGAAAGATGGGTGAGGTTGTCTCTTATTTAGGATTTTTTTCCCTTTTGGGATGAAAGATGTGTGAGGTTGTCTCTTATTTAGGATTTTTTTCCCTTTTGAGATGAAAGATGGGTGAGGTTGTCTCCTATTTAGGAATGTTTTTACCTCTTTTGGGATGGTGGGACAAGGTGGGGGAGGATCCTTGTGCCCATTTTCAAACTTCCCCTGCTCTAATGAAAAAATGGTGGCATTTTTAAACAAACTTTAAGGCCCTTCCAACCCTTCCATGATTTTCACTTACTGTGGGCATGAGTAGATGGGGTTTCTATTTCATGTTGGATGAAACTCATCACTGAGATATAAACATTTCAGTAAAATCCTCTCTCCATAGCCAAAACCACAAAAGTGGCCTCAATTTGGATGAAACCACCCATTTGGTGTTTTTTTGGAGTCTGTGCTTATCACAAACTGAATTTTTGACAGATTTAGAAACACTTAAGTTGATAAAAAGCCTAGAATTTTTTTTTTTTAAATGAAGACATTTATTCAAAACACCTTCTCATTTTCTGCAGCATTTCTCTCTGCCAGCTCCGTGCTGTGAATTCCTGGCCCCTGTGTGAGATCCCACTTGAGAACCCAGATTGGTGCCAGCTTTTCTGAAGTGCTGCTGGAAATAGCTCCCCACCAGCACCCCCTGAGGGAAAAAGTCGTGGTGTTTACTTTGTGCTGCCTGAGCTGGAGCTGAGTGTGTCATCCTGGCAGGGGCTGTGGGGATAACAGACCAAACAACACTTTGGAATCTGAAGTAAATCTGCTTTTTTCATGCTTCTGACATCAGCAAAGCTGCCTTTACATGGCCAGCAGTGTTTGGGTTGTTCCACACTCCCATCCATGCATGTCTTCACTAAAATCTGATTTCTGATGAGGTACATCAGGAAGGAAAATAGAAGGAAAATCAAGTGAAGCTGTCTGATGGCTCTAAGTTTCCTTCCCGTTACCCTCTCTATTTTCCAGCTGCTAATTCCTGTTAAGGACATGCACAACCAAAAAGTCTTTTTAGGGGAATTGAGAACCTGGGGTGGTTTCATTTCCTCATCCAAAGAGGGTCACCTTTGGCTGTGTAAATATTCTGGTGCTGTTGGGTGAAAGCAGAGTTGGACCAGGAAAACCTCATGGAGGAATAAAAAAGCAAAATTTGTCCTATTTGATGGAATTGTAGAGTCCTGGAGTGGTTTGGCTTGGAAAGGACCTTAAAGGCAGGGACACCTCTCACTATCCCAGGTTGCTCCAAGAGTCCAGCCTGGCCTTGGACAATTCCAGGGATCCAGCATGGATTTCCCCACGCTGCAGTTTCCTTTTTATGCAATCCTTGTTCTCCCTGGCACCAGGAGTGCTGCTCCCACACACAGGGCTTAGTCACTGCAAAGCCAACCAGCTCAAATATATCCCCATTTCCAAGCTGAGAAGGAAAATACTCAGAAAAAAAGGAAATTATTTATTAGAAAGCAGGTTTGCCATGTAAAATATCGGCGTGAAGCACAAAGGTGAGCAGAGCAGATCGGCTTTCTGTACCTCAGAGGCAGCGTGAGCACAACCTCTGATGTCAGTGTTACTATAGTAACAGTGCTTTTATTTAAAAGCCCATTAAATAGACACATCAAACACATCCAGCCTGTCAAAATGAAAGTTAAACTGCACAGCCTGCTGCTTTTGGAGCACCTTTTTTTTGGCCAAACTTGTATATTTTGCTGCAATTTCCCCCTTGAATGCACTCAGGATCCTCTTCTGGCCAAATGACACCGTGGCACTTGGGAAATAAGCTGCACTAATGGTGACAGCACTAATTACCTGGGACCTCTTGTGCAGCCATGTGGAGGCTTAAAAAGGGATGGAAATTCGCTGTAGATCATTCTCTTCTGCCTCCCTCAAAAGCTTATTCCTAACAGAGCTTAACTATTAAAAAATAAAGAATGTATTATGAAATATTATCTGTTCATCCTTGCTGTTCCACTGGTTCAGCTGAGCTTCCCTTGGGAAGCCAAGAGTGTTTGGTGCCACTTGGTTTTCCTCCCTTTTTTCCTTCTTCCCTCTCCATGAGCAGCTGCTGTGGCTCTGCCCCTCCTGGCCCTGAGTCAGTTCTGCCTCTCAAACCACGCTTTGGTTATAAAGTAATTACAGATTTGCAGAAATGAAGAGTCGTATCTTGTGAATATCATGGCTTTGGTGGGTTTTGTGCCCATATTTTTTATTTTGGAAGCTTCCCCGTGCTTGCAGTGCTGTGAACTCCAGGTGTTGTTTGCCTAAAAGATGAAGAGTTTGGCCAAGGGTTGGAGGGACAGGAAGAGAGGGAAGGGCTTCACCTTGAAAGAAAAGTAGGTTTGGATGGGATATTGGGAAGGAATTCCAGGCTGGGACGGTGGAATAGAATTCCCAGAGCAGCTGTGGCTGCCCCTGGATCCCTGGAATGTCCAAGGCCAGGCTGGAGCAGCCTGGGACAGCGGGAGGTGTCCCTGCCATGGATGGGATTTAGGATCCCTCCAACCCAAACCAGTCTGGCATCTCTGATCCTCCTTAGATAATCCAGATGGATGGAAAACCAGGCAGGAGATTATTGACTCAGGAAAGCTGAGCAGGGGATTAGGAACTTTTATTTGTAAGAGGTCAGGGAATTATTATGATCTGCCACACAGAGGCTCAGTGACTGTATCCAGCATAATTGGTGGAAGGAATTGCTTTAATGTCACATTTTTAAAATAAATAAACTCTCAAAGTTGAAGTTTTGTTCTGTTGGAGAACAGTTCTGTGTTTCTTGCTCACCCTTAGATTCCAAACATGCACATAGGTCGCTGAAATCTTCTCATGTGCTTTGAAAAACCACTTGGGGCTTGGTACTTTATGGTGTTTTGTTGTTTGTTGAACATGAAACTCATTGAAAGAAAGGCTTCTGGCCCCTTGTTATTTTTATAATGCTTTGAGGGAGAAATTCTGAGGTGAAATGTGGAGGCTGAGAGAAAAAAAACCACATTTCCTTGTTTGTATTTATAATAAAAGCCTCTCCAAAAGTTGTTCTGATTCCACAAAAGGGGGAAGCCCTGAGCAGAGGGGATGCTGTGCTGAGGCTGGAGAACATCCTGGGTCCTGGATTTCCATATCCTGGTGAATAAAGCATGGAGAAACTGAAAATCCTGGAGTCAAAATGGCAAAATAGAAACCCAGTAATTCAGACATGAAGAGCAACAACAGAACAGGGATGAAAATATTTGAGCAACAAGATGTCAGTAAAGTAATTTAAGTGGGAAAAGCCCTCCAAGGTCAGCCTGATCCCACCTTGTCCCCAGCCCAGAGCTCTGGGTGTCACCTCCAGGAGTTCCTTGGACACCTCCAGGGATGGGCACTCCAACCCTCCCTGGGCAGTTCCAGTGCCTGAGCACCCTTTCCTAGAGAGCTTTATCTTCTTTTTACCAGGGTCAGGATTAAATGTGTGAGATGGGATTTCTTGTTCAGACTCAGATGTTTNGGGGGTCAGTGCCTGGCAGCACAGAAAGGCTGAAATTCTCAGGTTTCCAACACTTTCCATGGAGAAATTCCTGCTGCTGTCCAGCCTGAGCCTCCTGTCCTGTCCTGTCCCTGCTCCCTGACTCCCACCTGGCTCCCCAGTCCAGCCAGATCAGCCTTAGGAGGCCTCCAGGAAAGCTGATCTATAAAGAAGGACAGAATCAGCTGGAATTGAAGTTTACACAAAGGATGATCAGTATGAAACAACAACCTAACACACGTCAAAGAACTCTGGAAGGAGGAATTAGCTGTCTTCTGTCCTCCTCAAGAGGATTAAGTTCAAGGAAGTTTTAGTTTAAGTCTTATAGGAGGGAAAAAACCTTCAAAAATAAATAAATTTGCACTAGTGGAGGCTTTGTAAGGGATTTTTTTTCCTGGTTGGCTGAACAGCAGTGGCACATGGGGAAGTGAAATAAAATTCTGTCAAATGTTTGTCTCAAGATACTTTAAATAAAAGGATTTTCTAGTGGCAGCTTGTGACAGCTTTTGCTTATGCTGTGAAAGTCTGGGATACAAAAGCTTCAGTGGCTTCCTAACCTCAGCCATGAGTTGTATTTAGTCAGACTTCCCAAACTGCCATATCAGAATCAGGAAATATTTTTAAAATAGCATTTATCAATTAAGAGAGGGTTATTTTAATAAGGAGCAAAATTGGCTGATGCTGCTTTGAAGAAATGGATTGTGAATTACAGAAAGTCAATAAATAAGCTAAAGCCAATCAGTGGGTTTGCTCATGGGAGAAGTGTTTACACCACCCAGAAGATAGTTCCTGTCTGGTTACTTGAGAAGAGCTTGCAATAGGGAAACAAAAATATTTGTCTTCATACCTCATGAAGCAGAGATAGTGGGTTTGCATTTCTTTTAAAATAATATTGCTGAAAAGAAAACCCCATTGTATAAAACCCTCAGTTGGGCCTGGCTGGGACTTTCCAGTCTTTGGTTCACTGGTTCTAAATTTTTTGCCGCCTTTTACAAAAGCACAAGCAAAATTAAAGGTCCATCTTTCCTAGCAGGGCTCAGTCTTTGTTTGAAAATCCTTGAAATAATTTTTAGGTGGTGTTTTTTTAAATTGCAAGTTCCTGTTAAATACGTGGTATTGCTTTAAATCTCTCAACTCCTCAAACACTGAAGTGAAAAAGGGTCAAAAATGTGATTTAGTCCATTACTTGTGGAGTAAAAGGTAATTTATATCAACTGCTCTTAAATTAGAGCCAGCAGATAATGGATATGTTCATTATAACACAACCAGGTCTTGAGATATTTGAATTAATTAACATCATTAAGAGGCACCAGGCCAGCTTGGATGAGCCTTGGACAACCTGGTCTAGAGGAAAGTGGGAAGGGTGAAATGAGATGGCTCTAACTCTTCCAAGGTTCACCCTCCTACTGTGTCTGTAGGAATTTTCGTTTCCTGCTCCCTTGTTATCCTTCCTGGTCAGCATTGGTGTTTTTATGGATCGTGCGTTCTGATCCAACATGGGGAGCAGAGCCCGACCCCCCCGGCTGTCCCCTCCTGGCAGGAGCTGTGCAGAGCCACAAGGGCCCCCTGAGCCTCCTTTGCTCCAGGTGAGCCCCCTCAGCTCCCTCAGGGATTCTCCAGCCCCTTCCCAGCTCCCTCAGGGATTCTCCAGCCCCTTCCTGACTCNGGCGGGATCGGGGCTGAAGGGAACCGGGGGAACTGGGCTGGGGACGGAGGGATCGGGGCTGAAGGGAACCGGGGGAGGCTGAGGGGAGCCGGGCTGAGGGGTCGGGGCTGGGGGGAGCCGGGCTGAGGGAAGCGCCGGTCCGGAGCTCCCCATCGGTGGCAGCGTCGCTTCAGCCGCCGGTCGGAACCCCGAGAGCAAGGAGAAGCAGGTTGGTGAATTTACTTTTTATCCCCTTTTTTATCCGCTTTCCCCCCCGTCTAATTTCCCGAACCATCCCGCTGAACACAGCCCGCAGCCGGTTCCACATCCCGCTCGCAGATCCAGGCGGTTTCCGTGGACCCGAATCGGCCTTTTCCCTCCTTATATTCCCTGAGATTCAAAAGAAAAAGAAATCTCGGTGAATGTGGCTGTGAGTCCCGATCGTGCGGGAGCTGTGATAGAAGAGAACTTCGGGAAGTTAGTGAGAGGTACAGCATTTACAAATGGAGTTTCTAATGAACACAAATGGAGTTTGTAATGAGCCCTTCTAAGCGTGCCTGTAACGCGGATAAAACCTGTAAGTGCCACGGAATCCCAGGAGCTCTGCTCGTAAGGGAGGACACATCCACAGCATGAATGAGGAGCGGTTTCACTACAAACAAGAGAAATCCCACGATCTGGAGAAGCTCTGAAGAGTTCGGGACGTTTTGCTGTCGAGTCTTGGGGGAGAGGCTCCACCGGCAGGTTTAGAGTTGGATTTGTAGCTGTGCTTCTGCCCGACTTGGGTTGTCTTTATTAAAGCTTTAATATTAGCAAAATTATTCACCGTGGGTCATACTCATTTCTATTTTGTGTGTACCACTGACTCAGAACTCTTTATTAAGAATGGTTTTTAATATACTCAATGGCAAATGGAATTCCATGCTCACACCAACAGGGCTGGAAAGCCCTTGGCACCCTTAAAGAACAGGTCAGAAGATGCTGTGCATGGGCATTATTACTAAAATATTTTTATGCTTTCTAGAGATTTTTAATCTTTAAAACCAGCTGTAGTGCAGTGCTTGCAAAAATCAGGGATGGTTTATGTGGTTTTCCATATGTTTGTTGGTGTTTGTGGGTCCTGCTCATTTCAGGTTGTGCTGAACCTGTTTCCCATGCTGATAAGCCAGGGAATTCTAGGATTTCTCACCTGTCCTGTAAATTAAAATGATCTTATTTCATTGCTCTCCTCCTTGCCCGTCATATCTGTTGTGTTTTGGTTTTAATCCCAACTCTTGGTGCTGAGCTACTCTGTGATTCTGTGGTTGATATGGAGAGGAATATAGTATTTACATGAGAAATCAGAAAAGGTCTTGTACATAGCAGCAGCAAAGTCAGTGGTTCCAGAATAATTTAAGATGTATTTGTTCAAAAGGACCTCAATTCCTTCCTTAGAAAAAGGACGTTCCCCAACTACAAATAAACCAATTTGTCATGGCTGTATTAATTTATTCTCTCCAGGACAGAGCTTACAAGTTTTAATAATTCTCTTTATTTAACTCCCTGTTCCGTGTAAATGTTCCTGTAAAACTTGTATTCTTTCTTACAGTGGAGTAAGGAATTCTGGCAAGTTCACTGGAAAAGATTTTGGGGAATCCTGTCTGCTCCAGCAGTGCATTTATCCTGCCTTGGGATTTATCTCTTTTTACCCAATTCTGCAAAGTTTACACAAGGAAGGCTGAAGTTTGAACAGAAAAGGGGCAGATTCTGTGGCCATGCAGCTTCCAGGACTTTTTGGTCATGTACAGCACAGGGTTTGCTCGGGAATGTTGGAGCCAGGACTGGAAAAACACCTCTGTAAAACCAGCCTAGGTCGGTGTGACAGGAGATTCCAAGCTGGGCTGGAAAGTGGTTTTGCCTTCTGCTCCAAATATTAAATTAGTGCTGGCATCAGAATCTCTGATTGCTCTATCTGGCCATTTTTATGTCAGAATCCCAAAATCATGAAGGTTGGAAAAGCCCCCCAAGACCACCAAGTCCAGCCTTGTCCCCTGAGTGCCACTTCCAGGAGTTCCTTGGGCACCTCCAGGAATGGGCACTCCAAACCTCCCTGGGCAGCCCCTGCCAATCCTGACCAGGGAGAAATTACCCCTTAATTTTTTTCACTTCCATCAGGAAATTAAAAAAAAACCTTTATCTTCACTAAACTGCCCAGAAATTGTAATTTTCCTTCTGCATGGGGTTCTGGGGCTCTGTGGTTGTTTTTTTCCTCAGTGTAAATGGGTATTTCATGGGGGAAACTCTAACACCCAGGATAACTTTATACATTTTGGAAATGGATGTCCAGTTTTCTTGGAAAATTATACCAGTTTCCTGCTGGGAGGTGGTTCAAGGATGGACAGGGAATTTTTGTTGCACCTGTAAAAAGAAGAACATGGGCTGTTTCTCATTAAACCATTTATTAGTGTGAATAATGTACATTTATATCAAATAAACTCTTTAAAAAGGTACTGTTTACTTCTGAAATTAGGGGGAATCTAACTAATTTCAATTATTTGAAAATAATTCCTGCCTGTACCTTTGTGAAATGACCTGATAGCTCTATAATTGCCCTCATGACTGTCTAACAGGAATAAACTAATGGAAAAGGAACAGGTAAGGTGGGTCACCTCCCAGCTGTGCTGAGAGCCAAATTGTCCCCTGAAATAGGGGCTGGGAAAATCCCAGATTCCCTCTTTAACTGCTGAAAATGGAGCTGAAATAGCACCTGTGCATGGGGAGAAAAGTGGATGGGATTGAGTGATCCTGCAGAGCTGAACTTCAGTTCCAGCTGAATTAGTGGGAGAGCAGGCAGGGAGACCAGGAGCTGGGAATTGTGACTCCCCTGGGCAGCTGGCTGCTGCTTCAGGTAGGTATGGAATATAGAAATAAATCTATTTAGAAATCTATAGAAATAAATCTATTTTCCAGGACATGCAGCCCCAAACTGCAAGGCCAGTGCATTACATAACCTTGGCACTGCCTCTTTTGGCTCCAGGGATGCTCTCAAGGAAATTGTCCTCAGAAATATTTCAGGAATGGAACCCTTTGGAGGGATTCCCTAACTCCAATTTCTCACCCTGGCATTTGCTGTCTGACTCGAGCTGTGAGTTTTGCTCAGCACTCAGTTCTTGACTACAACAGCAGCCAAACTCTCCTCTGTGGAGCTTTAAGTATAAAAAATATGTTTGGATTTTAGCAGAATTTATGTAACTGTTGGATGAAAATAAAAAAGAGCAAAGTGTCTGAAATGAAGGGACAATAATGAAATGTTGCTGTAAAGTTTAGTGAAGCCGACACTGTTGAAATGGGTGAGTGCTTCTGTGTATGCTGCACTTGGAAAATTCTGATTTTTCCCTCCCTTTCTGGCCTGTTCTTCCTTTCCTGGTGTAGAGAGAAGTGTCTCTCTCCATCCCAGAGTGTTGGAACGAGATGATTTTTAAGCTCCTTTCCAAACCATTCTGGTTTTCCATGATTCTGCTTACAAAGGCATCAGATGAACTGAAGTGCACCAAAATGAAATAACAGACTGATCAGTATAAGCCCTCCATTAATTTTCTGTGTGTTTTTCAGCTCAGCTCTATGAAACAAGATGTGCTGGCAAATCATCCCAGCTGTGTTTGTGCTGATGGGTAAGTCACTAAAAATACCCCAAAAACCAGATTGGGATAACTTTTCAGCTCAGGAAACAGCAGTAAAAAATATATATGTTGAGTCAGGTATCCAGATAAATTCCCTGGACAGCTTAGATGGGATGAAAATTTGTGGGGAGTTGGTTTTGTTGCCCTAAAGTGCAAGGAGAACTCGTGGGCTCCTGGAGGATGCTGCCACTCCTGCTCCTGTGGACACCAAGGGCTGCCAAAGGGAGCTCAGCTCCCTCCAAATGCTGCATTTTTAAAAATTAATAAGCTGGGAAATGCCTCTGACAATATTGGCATCTGCTCTGCAAGGACAGCTGGTATTTGCCTTTTTAAATTTTTTTTTTAATTAAAATGACTATTTAAAGGGTTTTGATGGTGGTGCTTAGGGAGAAAGCAGACCCTGTAATCCAGTGGAGTTATTTTGAAAATTTGTGTCATTACAAAATATGAATCAAAAAGATGAATAAATCATTAGATTTAGGTACCTTTTATATACATAAACACCTTTTTGTCTTGCTCTGTAGGTACTTTTATCCACCCAGTATCAAATATTGCATTGTTGAAATTCTTTTAAGTACCTTTTGTGATCTGAACATTCTGAGTGGCTTTAATTGGAAAACCTGGATGCTCCAGGGAGGCTTCCTGGGATTTCAGAGCAGTTTGTCACCATCTGATGGCCCTGCTGCTCTGGGGACAGAACTGCAAGTCAGGCCTTCCTCTGGGTCACTTTAACTTCATTTTTTCTGCTTCTGGAGAAAGGGGCTGAGCACATTTTTGACTTCATGAGATTTAATTAATCCCTTGAGATGATCTGTGATACACGAGGGGGAAGTTCCTTGGAAAAGGAGATGAGCTGGGGACAGTGCTGCTTCTCTGGCCTGCTCTGTGTCACTTTTTTGTCCCTTTTTTAATCATGGATTATGGCCTGAGAGTTTGTTTGCTCCACTCCTGCTGGAGGCCTAATGAAGCTGGGATTTACAGAGGCACAGACTCTGTTTAGTGGGAGAGGAGGGAAGAGCAGAGCCCTGCAGGAGTCTGGCAGCACAAAATCTCTGTGGAGAGAAAGCAAAACCCTCTGCAGAGTAACACTCTGCATCTTCTGCTTTTAACAGCTTTTTTTAGAGCTCTCCTTTCATATTTTGGTATTATTTAACTCATGCTCTGTGCTAGAGAATTAGGAATTTCTATTAATCAAACAATGCCAGAGATATTCTGGTATTTCTTATTTTGTTGCAAGGCATAGAGCATCAATTAATTTCTGTTTAATGAACTGCTTAAAAATTTCTGCCCTTCCTGAGCAAAAATGCCTCTGTGCCTTGCTGCAAGTGGAGCTTTAATCTTTAAATTCACAGAGTGTTTTACAGGAAGTTGTTTCCTGCTCATCCTTCTCTCAACCATTGTGAGCACAACTCAAGCTATGACATCAACAAATGTGCTCAAAGTGGTTTTATTTTAAGTTTAATGGGAAAAATTTATAATTTTCCTGCCTCTCACTTCTCAGATAATGCCCTGGGGCTGTGCAGTTGCACCCACAGTAATATTGTCCTTTTTTATTTCAGAGTTACAGCAAGACTATGGTTTATATTTATATTATATTTTTACTAAAATGGAGCTGTTTTAAAAGAGCTGGAGGGGATCTGTTCCAGCATTGCATGGGAACATGAGACTCATACCCAGTTTGGGATTCACTTCAGTTTGGGATTCACTGTAGTTTGGTTAATAAAAGCCAGTTTGTCCCAAAGAGATGCTTTGCCTACAATCTTGGCCTTGACTTTTTCCAAGAGATTGAGAAAACAAAAGTTTAGGTGCAGAGGGGTAAAAGGCTGGAGTCTGTCACCTGTGACACCATTCATAGAAGAGTTTTTAGGAATTTTGTCTTTACCTAGAGGGGATGCTTTTATTAATTTTGTCTTTACCTCAGGGAAAAAAAAAACTGGAAACAATCTGATTTTTACCTAATGAATGCATTTCTGTATCCCATCAACCACTCCCTTTTAATTGCTTAAAAAGATGAACTTTTCCTTTTATTCCCAATACTTTTCCCTTATATTTGCAGACTTCCTTCAGATGGCAGCTGCCCAGTGCATGGTCCATCCAGTTCCTCCCAGGAATTTCACAGTGCCCTGTGTGCTGCTCAATGAGACTTTTCTGAGCCCTTTCTCAGCTGGCAGCTGGTCTGGTTTGAGGAGAGAACTTGGAGCATCCAAAATCAGGCCCTTAAAGAATGAAGAAAATTTTCTGTGTTGCCTTTGGAGTGCCAGCAACATTGATTGTTCTTTGTACAGAGCAAGCATGCAGGCAAGGAAGTTTATTCCTTCAGAAATAAATCTCTCTGCTCCTCAGAAAACAGGTGGGTTTAGCACTCAAGGGCAAAAGGAGTTAATTATTCCAAAAATATTTAGGTTTTTTTGTTGTGTGGGAGGGGAGGGGTGGGTTGGATTAATGGGGATTCACTCTTATCCTGGGCAGGCAACACAGTGTGGTAAAATCCTTCCTTGGTGTGGTAAAATCCTTCCTCAGGGTTGTAAAATCCTTCCTCAACGTGGTAAAATTGTTCCTCAGGGTGGTAAAATCCTTCCTCAGAGAGGTAAATTCCTTCCTCAGTGTGGCAAAATCCTTCCTCAGCATGGAAAATTCCTTCTTCAGTATGGCAAAATCCTTCCTTGGTGTGGTAAAATCCTTACTCAATGTGGTAAAATCCTTACTCAGTGTGGTAAATTCCTTCTTCACTGTGGTAAAATCGTTCCTCAGCATGGTAAAATCCTTCCTCAGAGGGGTAAAATCCTTCCTTGGTGTGGTAAAATCCTTCCTTGGTGTGGTAAAATCCTTCCTTAATGTGGTAAAATCCTTCCTCAGAGGGGTAAAATCCTTCCTCAGTGTGGCAAAATCCTTCCTCAGGGTAGTAAAATCTGCCTCAGTGTGGCAAAATCCTCCCTCCAAGAGGTAAATTCCTTCCTCAGGGTAGTAAAATCCTTCCTCAGAATGTAGTGGAAGATGGAGGAATTGTACAGCACAGTTTCAAAAGAGAAAAAAAAAAAGTTGGCTGTCTTTCCAGGGGAATTGTGAATAAAATATGGAGCACTTCAAAGGAGTTTAGACAGTGAGGAATATTTGAAATATTTTTGGTGGATGTGAGCTTTAAACTCCATCAGCAGGCAGGGGAGATGGAGAGCAAATGGCATCATTTCTACATGAATTATGAGGCTTTAAATAATAAATATGCAGTAAATATCTGTACATGGATAAGGATTTTTTTCCCAAGTTTTTTTTCCTCCTCCTGTCTCTGAGGAGCATGGAGCTGCCAGGAATCTCCTTCACCTCAGAATTTCATTTCACAAATCCCCAGCTGAGGCTGTGCCACTTCCCAGGACACAGCAACCACCATCAGCTTCATTTTTCTTCACCCTGCAGCCTTGTCACTAAATCCAGGTGACAAGTATTCCTTCTTTAATCATGACAGTGCAGAACCACATGGATTGTGAGCCTTGGAAGTGTCTGAGGTGTTTTAGGTGCCCAACTCAGATTATTCGTAAATATTTCCCCATTTGTGTTGCCTCACTTTCAGGATTATCTGCTCCTTGTCCTCTCTTTGTGAGTGAGTTCTATGCAGATATTTTATTTTAGTTTTAGTTTTAGTGCAGCTCAGAAGTGTGTGATCCCTTCCTTTTGCCCAGATTGCAGCTGGAGCATGGAATGTTGGATTAGAGGCAAGCTGGACCTGTTGGTTTGTAACCTGCAGCTTCTGGAGCTGGAGCTGGGAGCTGACCTGAAGGTGAATCTTTTATACTCTGGGTGAGTACAGGCCCTGTTAAATTTGTCTGGAAAACTGAAAGCATTTCCTAAAACATCAGCATTCCAACTTCCAGCATGGTGGGAGCTTGAGCCCAGCAGATTTTACTTCGTCCTGTCTAAAAGTAATCCTGGATAATATGGAAAGTTTGTGAATAAAAAATGGTTGGGATGGAGAGTCCCCCTTCTCTGTCCTTCCCATGTTTCTTGAAATATTTTAATGATATCACCATTGACTTCTTAAAGTATCTTTGTTATGAGAATTTATTAATTTTAAGGCCTTGGTTCTGCTTTTTAATTAGTTTTTGACCATAATGTTGTCTCTCTTGAAGTGACTGTGCTACTTGCCACGTGACACAATGGCAAATGCTGCTGTCATCTCATTCCCACTGTGGTGGATATTCCCTGGAATTCTGAGAGATGGAATCTTCCTGCCTGTGGGATGGGCAGGGCTTGTGTGCATTGGCTCCAAAAAGATCTCCTGGATTCCATGAATCCACCCTGTTTTTTTCTGGGTTATGGATAGGTCTGAAGGATTGCTCTAAACCCACCCAGGCTTCATTTCCTTATGAATCAGGATAAACTGAAATAGCTGAATTAGCTGAATTTATAGAGGAAGGGAGGTTTTATGTTCTTCCTGAACAGCCAGATATCATTTGGCACAAACCATCCCCTGAAGTCAGAGTAGAAACCAAAGTGTGTTATTTAGGAATAAATGTGGCTGTTTAGCTGACACAATATTTGAATCCCATTCTGGTGAGGTGGGTTCCCATTTCCAGTGCTCCTCATGACTCTGTTCCTGAAATACCATTCCATGGGTGTTTGTGGGGGAAGCAGCTCTGGCTTTGCTCTGCTCTAACCAGGCTCAGCTGCACAGGAAAAGCTTTGCCAGTGATCCCAGTGCAGAAATACAGACACTGAACATATATCCAGTTATCTATTAATATATCATACCATCATATCACATTAATATTTTAGTATTATATAGAATATTAATATATTTCTGTATAGAACATTAATATACTTCAATATTTACTATTATTTAATATTACATTATGATATTTAATATTATATATTACAATACTAGATTACAATATTATATATTATGTTTTATATCAGATATTTTATCATTATAGTAATATATATCAGAAAAATATATTAATACATTACAATATATTATAATTAATATATANTATAATTAACATTTATATATTCTATATTCTCAATATAGTCTATATTCAATATAGATATTTAAATTTTTAGGGATGCCACCTGACTGGAGCCCCAGCTGGGCTGGAGAGGTTCCTGGTGTTAGGAAGGGAATTCAGTGAGCCCCATGCAATTTAGGAGAGCAGGCCCTGAGGACTCACCAGAGTCTCTGTTTGATTCCTCTTTGCTGCAAAGATGAGAAACAAAGCAAGACCTTGGAGAACTCATTTCCCTCCCCACGTTCCATATTAATATTTTCCTTTCAGGGTCCCTGTTCTGGGGGAGCAGCAAGCACAAGCATTTCAGCCTTTGGGAAGGTGACAGCTTTCCCTGTTGGCTCTCTGATACCTTCACATTTTATTCCTGAGCCAAAATCCCTTGAAAACGTTCCCAGTTTTAAAAATATGCATTCCTGGCATGTGTTTCTCCCTGGGAGTCTGGAGATCCAGCCAGGATTCTCACATGCAGGGCGGTGCACAAAAATAATGATACAGGAGAATCTACAACAGAAAATCTTGGGTCTCTCACAGCTTTTTTTTTTTTTTTTCCTTTTTTTCCCCAGCATTTTTCCAGCATTTTTTTTCCAGAGAAGTCTCCTCTTTTTTTCCCCACAGTTTTCCTGCCTGGAAATACCAGGAATGGGAATGTTCTGTTCTGCCCACAGCAGTGCTGTGTGAAAGGCTCAGATGAGGGAGAGGATGGGGATTTGAAAAGAATTCCAAAAGAATAGAAAAGAAAAGAAGAGAAAAGGTTATTCCAAAGCTTCATTAGCCAAGCTGGGTTAATTGCCTACCAAACACCTTCCAGCTGTCTGATCCCAGGGATGCTGTACAGGGTTAATTCCATCAGCTGGAATCTTTAGCTCAGGGATCCCTTGGTGAGGGCTCCCAGTTCAATTTTTGAGCACTGATTACCATTTGCCCTTTGAGCTCATGAGGCTGCATTCATATTTTGACTTATTTGAAGCACCTGGGAGGCTCTGCTCCAGTTCTGGCACTAAATTCCCATGTTTTTTAAGGATAAATCATGCAATCAGTTGTGCACTGAGCCTCTCCAGAGCAAGAGAAAATCAACCTCTCATTAGAGATTGATGAGCTCCCAGCCCTCAGATCTGCTGCAGTGTGATGGGGCAGCTTCTTCAGATAAGGATTTTTCTAGGGCTCCTATTGATCAAAAACATTGGAAAATATTTCTGGCAAATCCTGGAAGCCCAGCCAGCTTTGCTCCATGCATTCCCAATAAAGGCAGTGCTTGGAAAGGATATAGGAATAATGGGACAGCAGAGTTCCAATGGTGACCCTATTTCACACCCACCTGGTTGGGATGGACCTTTTCCTGAAAATTCAGGTAATTTGCCCTAAAAGAAGTTTTACTTTTTCCTTTCAATGGCAAGAACAGGATTGAAATTCAGCCAGGACATTTTGCAGCATTTAAAGTCTCCAAGCTCCCCACGGGGCCAGAGATGAATTTAGCAGGAGAAGCATCACCTTCTGAAGGGGGTTGAATATAAATATAAAACATTTGGGACTTCCTAAATGTTTTTTTCTGAGGTTTCCCGAAGTGTTGGCTAAAAGAACTCTCTGTGACAGGATTTGGGTGGAGGAGCCACTGACCTCTCCTCAGCTTGTGAGGGTTAATAAGTCAGGAGAAGAGGTCTTCAGCATTTTTCTCCCTTTACACTGCTTTTTTTTTTT
>VWZP01009574.1:308-12801 GCA_013396995.1 Dicaeum eximium
TTTTTTTTTTTTTGGTTTTTTTTTTGGTGTGTGTTGGTGTTTGTGTTTGTGTTTTTGTTTTTGTTTTTTAACCAAGTCTGTGAAAACCACATTTTTTGGGAGTGATTACAATGAGGCATTTGCAGCATGAAGCTCTTGGTGAACTTCCACGAAACTGGAGACAAGCATGAAAGCATTTCCAGATAAAATAGGATTTTGTGGAATATTATTAGCAATTCCTATTTTTAAATGAAGGTATATTCAGTAATCCTATGTGTGTGAAAAATATAAAAGCTGATTTTTTATACCAGTAGAAGCAAAATCTGGAAGTATCACTGGGTATTTCTGTGTTATTTGGAAGAAAAGAATCTCATAAGCATTGCATGCACATAAATTTTTATATATTCAACTCTACTAAAATAAGGATAATATTGCAAGTGGGCCAAATTACTCAAGTAATTTCTGTATCTGAATCACCACAAGTAATACTTTAACATGAGAATAGGTTAAAATAGCGTCTGAAGAACCCTGGCCTGATTTTGTAGATCTATTGATCTTTTTTTTCAATAATCTGCAAACAAAAGGCCATGTTGACTTTCTTTAGTCTTGGCTTTTGTGGCAACCTCTGTTCTGATCCTCTCCCACATCTTTGGAAAGAAAGTATTCCTGTTATTCCTTTAACCACAGTCTTCTTGTTATTCGTTATCTGTAGCGTGCTTGTGTGAATGCTTCCTGCATAATAACTTTCCACTGAATTTTGAGTTATACATCCTCATGGCAATAATTAATTTAGTTAATTGTTAGTTAATAGTTAATTTTTCTTGGTACAGAAAAAAAGATCTTACTTGGGGCGTGCAGGTTGAGCATTGGCAGGGAATAGTTGTGAAGTAGTGCTGAGTAACTGCATTTTAGTTTTGTGTGTGTGAGAAAACGTTGGGAAATAATTCAAAAATCTATTTAAAATGAGCCCCCAACCTCAAGACACCAATTTAGCTTTTATTCCTGTGTTTGATAATGAGTTCTAATTCTCTGAATAAGTCTGAATGACCTAAGAAGCACAATGGTAGAAGTCAAACTTCTGGTAAACTATCAAATCAGATTAAATTATGTTAAATTTCCCTTGCAGATTATTTTACACTTCATAAATGTCCATGCTATATTTGGAGTTAGAGCTGACCCGAGTGATGATTTTCCTGCCAGGAGAAAAGTAAAGAAAATAATTTTTTGAAAACTTTCCTTCAATAACAGTAAAGCAAAAAAATTCCAAGTACACCTGAATAGTGGGGATACATGACACTGACAGGCAGGTCTTAGTGGGAAATCAGAATACAGTGAAGAACAGAGATACAGTGAAGAGCAACAAAAAACAATAGTTTATGGATTTTCTGGACTGTCTATCATGGTATGATCCTTTCACAGAGCAGAAACGAATGTTGCTTAAGAAGCATCCATTGCGTGTTTTGTTCTTTCACTGAAAGCCTCACATCCTGCACTTTAATCTGACTGAAATGCTGACTTCTTTCTCCTTCTTACAGAAACTTCTGTTGAATTCAAGAGAAATATAGGAAGTCAGGATGTTATTTCAAGAGGGAGGACCTGCTAGAACTCTGGGAGGTTATGGGGACTATGGGGACTGAGGTAGGTTTTCCTGCAGTGAAGTAATGCAGAGGTTCTCAGATGGACATCATGAGCTGTCCTGGGGGACTTCAATGTTTTCCAGCTCTTTGACTGCAGAAGGCTTAGTTTCCCTTCCAACAGTGCCTTTAAACTGACTTTTTATCTCCCTAATTGCACAGTATTTTATAATTAATGGATAAAAATAGATGAACAGCTACAACAAAGCCCACACAGGATCTTTTAAAATGCTCTTTTTTAGGACTATTGACCTCTTCAGGGTTGGCATCGATGGAAAATACAGTCTTGATTTCCTCAGTGCACAAACCCATGGAAATCTATTATAACCTCTAGGGAGAGAAAATCAAAGTTCATGGGTTCAGCAGCTGTGAGAAGACTCATCAGCTCCAGAGCTGAGCATGCATGTTGTCAAAACAGTTTGCTACTAAACAAAAGTACAGTTTTTGAAATATTTTTGTTTAGCTTATTTCTGCAGTAACTGCACTGGCTAATCCTTATTAAACTGCAGGAAGTAAGGGAAATAATTCCTCCCTCTAAATTAATTTAAGACAGTAAAGAGCACCTGCAGGAGTGCAAGGATGTATTCCTAATGGATTACTTTATAAACAATGCAAAAAATACAGCAGCGTGGCCATGTGGTAGTAACTGGTGGTTCCTTTCTGCATTTCACTAGGGAAAGGAATGCCTAAGGCTAAGGGAATTAAGATCCATATCCAAGGAAAGGACAATACAGAAAATTAGACTGCCTTGAAATAGTTTTATACCTAATTCTTTTATTATGTCTGTTCTTTTATATAGGTTTAACTTCAGTTGAAGAATCAAATTGAAATTAGCAGATTGAAATAAACGTGATTGTATTGAAAAAAGAAATGTGGAACTGATAAAATATTTTTCAGTACAACTTTTGATTTAACTGCAGAACTTTCAGACACAGGAAACTATTGATGTCATGAACATAATATTTATGAAATGATAAAGTAAGTATTTATACTGGATATCCATAGCTGCTCTAATTAATGGCCAGTACTTGTGAAAGGATTTCAAACAGGTACTTCTTGGAGATAAGGTTTGGGAGCACATTATTCTGCATCTTTTACTTTGTTGGTGTTGCACTGAGGGCCAGCTGGAGGTGCTGGTTTGCCCAGACAAATGGCAGATCTTAGTACCATTTATAAAGACCTAATTTGGAAATTATTTTTTGGTGAATTTTTTTTTTTGCTTATTTCTTTAACCATGAACGTGTCAAACACCTCCTGATATGTCAGGGTGGAATAACCTGTTTGGAGAGGCTATGGGATCTCCGTTATTATATGTATTGAAAAAGTGCTAAGAGAAGACTATGATCCATACAAGCTGGCTATAATTCATAGTTAAATAAGAATCCTATAAAAAAGCTTCAAAAATATTTTCTGGTCAGAAACTAACCTGCTTGTGACATTTATCTTCATGCTTAGTATTTCTTACTTAGGCGTAACAGGACAAATGTCAAATGTTTCCAGTAGTCCCATGCATTTTCAGGAGGTTTTATATCTGGAAAGGGTTTTTAAGGTTTAATACATTTACTTTAATACAGTTGTTTGCTTTTATTTTCTGTGTGTGTTTTCATTGAGCACTTAAGACAAAGAAGTGGAGTGGGTTCTGACTGATATGTTATTTGCAATGTGTATGTGTCTAAAGCTCAATGCTATTTTATTTGAAAGGTCTGTATGTGACTCTTTTTGAGCTAGACTGTCCTACAGTGCTTCAAAGACTATGTAATGATGTCAGTGTTGCTCTTGTGCATCATACTGTAATTTCTTAACTAATATCTTTAAAAAATTACTTCTGTATTAGAATTTGCATTCATCCAGTACCCAGTTGCATGGTGGTTTTATTAAGCACTGCCAAAACAAATCTTCTATAATTCTGAAATTGTGTCCAAATGATATTTTATTCAGCTTTGTAACACTTTCAGCTAATTTTTAAATGTAATCTTTCAATGATTCTGTCACGCAGTTGTCTAACAAGTTGCTCATGGCATAATGAAGATATTATTCTTAGACAGTGAAAGACAGAACAAAGCCACCTTCATGGGATTTATATCTCCTTTTTTTGGAGATTCTTTTTTGTTAGGGAAGAGCATATGTGAGGGTTGATGCTTTGGGAAGCTGATTCTGAAGTAGTATTTTGGAAACATAGCAGAAGGGTATATGAGAGAGAGTTATGGATAACAGGATATCCATTATCCTGAGCTTGTTAACAGAGGGAAAGAAGGAATTTTAGCAGCATGGGAAAGATGAAAGTGAGAGCATTAATGGACTTGTGGATTCAGTGCAGAAGGGGAAGTGAAAACCAAAGATTGTGGAATGGTTTGGTTTGAATGGGATCATTAAAGGCCATCTAGTCCAAACACCCTGCAATGAGCAGCGGTATCTTCAACTAGATTAGGTTACTCAGAGTACCACCCAACCTCACCTTGAATGGAAACATGGGGCATCTACAGCCTCTCTGGGCAACCTGTTCCAGTGATCATGACATATTTCTTCTTTATGTCTATTCTGAATCTACCCTCTTTAAGTTTAAAACCCCTTGTCCTTTTGCTGTAGGCCCTATTAAAATGTCTGTCACTGTCTTGTAGGACCTCTTTAAGTACCAAAAGGTTTCCAACAGGTGTCCATAAAGCCCTCTTGTCTCCAGGGTGAACAACCCCAACTCTCTCAGCCCTTCTTCCTAGGAAAGGTGTTCCATCCCCCTGATCATTTCTGTGTTCCTCCTCTGGACCTGCTCAAGCAGGTCCTTGTCTTTCCTGTGCTGAGGACCCCAGAACTGAACACAGTAGGGTTTCACCAGACCAAAGTAGAGAGGCAGAACCACCTCCCTCAGCCTGCCTCCTTTTGTGCGGTATACAGTTGTTTCTCTGGGCTGTGGATGCACACTGATGGATCATGTCTAGCTTTTCATCCACCAGTCCCCTCAATTCCATCTCAGTAGGTCTGCTTTCAACCCCTTCATCTTCTCAGCCTGGATGGGTAAAAGGGGTTGTCCTGAAAGTAAGCAATCAGAAAAATCTGAAGATTTTTTTTGTGGAATTAATTCACTTGTAACCTAAATTGCTCTCAAAACTCAGATGTGTACAGAAATGTGGAGCACTTGAAGCAGCGTGCAACTTGTAAACACCAAATATTTACCTTATGCTTGTTTGCATTTCTAGCACATTTCTGCCTGCTGGTTCTATTTCCATTTGATAGGAATACCAAATGAAGCATTACTATAGTTGCAGCTCTGTGAAATGCTCTGTGTTCATTTGTGGTGCTGCATTAAACTATAAAGGCATTAATGACCAATATTATATGAACAGGGAATGATGTAATTAAACAGAGTCTTAAAGAGGCAGAGATCATTAGTGAAGCCAGGAGGTAGGAGGTACAAACTTTAGGAACAAATTACCACCATTCATATCTTATGAGCTACCACCATAGGTGACAGAACCACCTGTCAATCTCGCTGTTCTCGCAGAAATTGGCCCTGCAGGTTTGGAACTGCTCTGGATGGAGTCAGTTCTCTGCATTTGCTGCCAGAAGTTCTCTGTACACTCTCATCTTCCTGTTCTTGTCTTCCAGGGGAAAGGTTGAGCTTAGAGGGGCTTTCTCTGCCATATTCCTTTGTTCCCAGAGTCCATGGCATTCAGCATCTTTCTGTCAGGTGCTTATTACTGGTATCTTGGTTGTTGCTGTTTTGTGTTTTAGTAAAATGTTATTTTTTCACTTATGTCTTCTCATATTCTCCCACATCTCTCCTTATGGGTGAAAGGGGTTAAAAATACAAGGGTGGGGTAACTAATTCTGGGTTGTCTGCCCCCTAAATTTTCTTAAACCAAGACAAAAGTGTAACTCCAAATTCCCCCAAAGACACAATACAAGACTTTCATTCCTATCGCAGAATGCATTTTGGCTTGCCCGGTCACGTAAATACACCTCTAACTCAGACCAAGATGAAAGTCACCAGGGAGGTTCTAGAGACATGAGATAGTCAAGGCCCCTCATTTGCTGATGTAAATAATAAAGGAATAAGCATCTTTATACAGGGCTAAGAGCCAGCTCTGGAGCAGGGAGACTCATGGGGCCAGAGGACCTGTGAGACTTTAGAAAACGCTGCTTCAGGGACTAGACTGTTTAGCAAATCTCAGCTGGTGAACCAAGGGGTATGTAGTTCATCCTGTGCTGGATGCTGAAGAGGATCAGTTTTGAAAATGTGAGGTGGATACCCACTTGCCCATGTAGTGTACCTATCATCACATTGCAGCCTGCTATTTCAGCTCTGCTTCTGTTGCCTGAGTAATTCTTTAATGTGGCCGGAGCCAAACCTGGAAAGAAGCTGGGGGAGACTCACAATAGTGGCTTGTGGTAACCACAAAATGAAGGGAGTAGGAAGGAATTGGCTTGAGGCCAGCGCACTCTAAGGTACAGGGCACCCCTGAACCCCTGGGCAGCAGGGGTTTGAAATCCAGGGTTGAGAGACCCAAAGGCCAGAGGTCAACTTGAGCGGTTTAAATGTGGGACAGGCTAGTTTCTGACCTGGGAATGGCAAACACTGGGGATAGACTTGTATGGAAGCAGATTTTGCCTGGAATGCCTAAATCTAAAGCTCGAGAAAGCGGGACTGTCTAGAAGGGGAAAACTTAATTTTTGCTTTTTGAGTCATAGAATCACTTAGGTTGGAAAAGACTTCTAAGATCATCGAATCCAAACATTAACCCAGCACTGATCACTAAGCCATGTGCCTAAATGCCTCACACCATATTTGCTTGTAAATTTTTATTGTCCTTGCAATGATCCTTCCAGAAGGCAGATGAAGTAAAATTCCTGATACTTTTTCTTCCCAACAACAATTCCTTCAGTACCTCTCCATGTGCTCTTAGTTGGCATGGAAACATGATGCTGAAGCTCTGACAGGTCATCTGCAGGGCCCAGTGTTTCCAGCAGGACCTGCACCTCTCCTGACTGTCTCCAGCTGATCTGTTGTCTACAGATAAATTCTAATTTATCTCCAGAGTCAAGGAGAAGGAATACTTTGAGGTCTTAAATAATGAATACAGCAGGCTGTAAAGAAAAAAATGGGGGGTAGTGGAGGAAACCGTAATTGGAAATATGGAATTCTATCTGATTTTTCCAGTATAATTTCCTTGGCTCGATCAGTGGCAGATTCTGCCCTGTTTTCACACTTCTATGGCAGTAGCACACTTTGAGCAACATTTGCTTTTTGATCCGCTTATCTGACTGTGGTTATAATAATGCCCAGGTTAAGAATGAATGTCTGCCTTTTGCATTAGAGTACATTGGCATATTTAACTTTTTAAGAAAAATGAGTCAGCAGTTATTAAGAATTATATTGACATGCTCTTACTGTCTTTATTAGGTCAGTTTATTAGACTAGATATATTTTTCACATCTCATTGTAGAAATATTTGTGAATGCTGGTCTCTGCTACTAATGAAATTACCCTCATACTTATGCATAAGATAAATGTGTTTGTAAGTATTTGCTTCCCCTAAGCTCAGGAAAGGAAAATGATATTAAAATTATGGAGAACTTGTTAAAGATTTCTCTTCACTTAGTTGTTCTTTGACCCAGTTCCTTTTTTTTTTTTTTTTTTCCTGTGGAATAATTGTGAAGATCTGCTAGAGCAACCCTTTTGTTCTGCTTTGCCTGGTGCCCTTTTCAATCATGTCATTTACATGAGATCTTCAGCACAATTGTGTGACATTACTGCCCAAGTATTTCAGCATGACTTTGTTGAAGTACTTCAACACAGAGGTTCATTTAATGGGAAGACCCGAAGGGGGTATCACTCACATCTTTTATTGCACTGAACGTTTGACACAAATCCACAAAACTGACAGTTACAGCTTCAAAGTGTCCCAAAGTAGCACAAAGAGCCTGTCATTGTGGTGGACTATTGTTTTAACATGTCAGAGTGTATTCTAGAAACAATATAATTGCTTGTGGATAATGTGCTTGGCCTCGTTGTGTTGATTAAATAGATGTTTGGTTTGCAGGGAGTTCTGTAGTTCTCTGTTCAGCCTGACCTCCTCTCCTGGCTGCAATGAACTGGGGCCCATTAACATTTGTTCTGCTCATTAGAGTGAGAGGCGATTACCATCCTGAGAAACACCAAATAGCCCAGTTAGTACATGAACTGCTTTTCTTTTCCCCTGGCCTCCACCCACTGCTGCTGGATATCCTGAACAAATGCTGGAGACAGCTGGCAATATTGTAGAGTAATTGATCTCTGCATCTGGCACAATCTGTTTGGCACAAGCTGGCATTTCAAGAGCAAGTGTTGCGCTTCTATTTGTCCCTTTGTCGCCTTTTGTCTTACATAAATATTTTTGTCTTTAGTATGAGTCTTCCATGTAGTTGGGGGAACACAGTGTTGAGGTGCCATAAGTGGGGTTCAGAATAACCCTGGCATAAAAAGCAGCAAAAACCTGATCATATATATTCAGAAAAAAGAAAGCGTAAAAGGCCAAATCTTGCTTTACAGCTTGAAGCGCTTGAAGTTTGTTAACTGTTCTAGCAAACAGTTTTGGTGTTCTTGTTCTTTGGTGGCATGGGGGTCAGTCATGACAGGGAATTAATATGACCATGCTACAAGTAACAATGGAGACCGACCTTGATAAATATGGATTAACTTCTTTGGTCACAGTGAAGATGTTTCAAACAAACACTAACAGACTGGAATCAGAGTCTCATTATAAAATTGTGCAGTGTGCAGCAGCTTAAAAGAACTATGTTGTTGACATGGTTGGGGTAGTGAGATGGATCTGTGCTGCCTCAGCCCTTCCTCCTTTGGGTGATGCTCCCCAGGTCATCTAATTTCCATGCTTGCAGGGCTCAATACATGCTGCTACATACGGCAGTGTAGCAACCCCCTGGGTGAACTGGAAATGACTGGAAGTGTAATGAAAGAGCTGTACATCTTAACAAGACTTGCTTTGTCGTTTAAGAAGGAGAAAGTGGGCAAAAAGTGGTTTCATGAGATCAGATACAGTTGGATAATGGATGTTTTGTAACTCTTCTAATTGTCTTTCTGCTGCTAAGCAAAGTGTCCTCTCAGATCCTGTGTTCTTTCATTTGGAGGGACTTGTGTCACTTCATTGAAAATAGAGGTTATATCCTTAGTTTATATATATTATAATTAATAGTTTTATTTGTTTTCTGCCCTGGAAGCACATCCCACATTGTCTCATAAACTTGTTGTGTAATGGAAATAGATAAAAGTAACTTAGTGGGAAGAGATGGTTTCCATAGGTAATGAGGTGGATGTGCTCAGTTTCTGTTAAAAATCTCTAGAATGATTTCTACCACAACATTATTCACTCCAGTGTCTGTTCTCAAGCACCAGAGCTCCTCCTTTAGCAATGTGTTAATGCTTTACCAAATTAATGCTTTAAGCATTGAAGCATTTAAGCATTAAGCATTAAGTTAATGCTTTAAGCTTTGAAGCTTAAAGGTTTTAGACATAATGCTGAAAACAAGCTAAGAGGTGAACCAGAAACTTTGATATTCTGGTCTATCATCCAGGTAGAGAAGATATGCTCCCTATAGTCCCTGAGAGTTAAGAGAAATTAATATTTTCTTTAAAGAAAAATAAAAATAGGGTGAATACAGTGCTCAGAGATAAGAAGTGAATTACTGTATTTTTGCTGCAGTGCAGCTGTGAAGAATGAGCTGTGTACTGAAGCAGTGAATACGTGAGAACGGTTAATATTGCCTCCTTCAGTAACTCTTACCCTTTAGCTCCATGTCCTTCACTGTATTTTCCATATTTTATTGTTTGAATAGCATGCCTTTGCCACGGAAAAAGCAAATGGAAAAATGAAAGCACTATGAGAACTGATAGTTCCTCTAGTTCCTGCAATAGCCCCATTACTTTGTGTCTGGACAGCCAATACTATATTTCATTGCATTGGGATTGTCCTGGATTGTTAAAATAAGATATTCTATTTGCCATCTGATAAAGATGGGGTTGTTATCTGGGCAGGTTTCCCTTATCTTTTCACAAACAATACCTCCCCTGGGAAGACATTTTCTGTTAATGGGCCATTGAGTGCCTCCACATGACTGATAAGATTACAATATTCCCATTGTGAGGTGCTCTGCCCAGGGGGAGGGGCCAAGCATTTCTACTGGAATAAAAAGAGACACTTTTAAAACAAAGACAGCCTGGATTCTCCACTGGATTTCCAGAGGAAAACCAGACCCATCTGCCTACACTCTTCTCTGCTGGACTGTTGGCTTCCACTCTAAGAGAACAGTAGCCACCGCTCAACTGGACTGTTATCCACACCCTGCCCCAGGGTGGCAAGTCATATCTTGACTCTGTCAGGGTTTTTGTTTGTTTGTTTGTTTGTTTCTTTTGTTGTTTGCTGGTACTAGTACCTTTGTTTCCTTTAGTTTTTCCTAGTAAAGAACTGTTATTCCTATCCCCATATTTTTTTGCCTGAGAGTGTTTTAATTTCAAGAAATTGTGGTGATTTGGAGGGAGGGGGTTTGTGTTTTCTTCCTTAGCAGACACCTGTCTTTTTAAACCAAGACAGGGATGCTCTTTCCTTCTGCCTACAGGAGCATCTCAAAGTGGGACTTTTAAAAGTATGTGGAGAAATAAAAGTTCTGCTTTGTTTTCTTTCTACTTCTTTTACTCAAATGCTTTTTTAAAGTTCTTTGGAGAGAAGGGGATGAAAGTCTATGATTTCTTGCAAAGGTAGCGTGCCTTCTGAGTTTTGATCTGCGTTAGTGGTTTTCAACCCTTAGGTCTTCTAGCTGTCAATTTAGCTTAGAAGAAGAAATGATGGCTTAGATTTGTATGGCACATCTCATCAGGGCATTAGCTGTTCCTACAGCAAAGCTGTTCTTTCTCCGCAATCCAGTTCAGCCTTTTTGGTATTAGCTGGGCAATGATGTGACAATAGGGTGATGCTTGCTGTTCACTTTTAGCTGTATTATTTACCATGAGATGACAGGTCCTTCTGCTGTCCCAACTAATTGCAGACATCAGAAAATATGGTGTGATGTCTAGGCGGAACAGAGGGATCTGACTTCTGGCCCAGTTGTATGATTTACGAATGGGTTCATTTCTGTAGGTACAACCCTTTCATTTATTTGCATCACCTGAGTAAGATGTGCTGTAAAGCAGAATGTTGTTGATAACTTAGAGTGAACTTTTGGACTTTGCCATGACTACAAGACTACTGAAGTGCCAGACTGCACCCTGAGGCTTGAATCAAGGCTGGGTTTTGTTTCCCTGAGGGAGTCACTGAATCTCTCCTTGCTTCAGTGGGTGGGTGAGAATTAATTCATTTGTGTTTCAAAAATGCTTCAAGATTGTCACCTGGATGGAATCATAGCAGTGCAGAGTGTGAGCAGTGCACCACAGGATGCTCACCAAACTACGCAAATACTGAGGCATGTACAGAGCTAAACAATATCCAGGTATTGCTCAATGAGATTTATGTCCCAAGGGATTGGAGTGCTGAAGTGTAAATGTGGGTTCTTTCCTTTAAACACATGGAACAAAATGAATAATTTGTTTACTTGCAAGCTGACTGTCTCTTTGATAATCTTCATATCCACAATATAAGTGTTGCAAGTGAAATGTAGTGTTAGATTATCCACATGTGGCTCCTGACTTTTTTTTTAGTAATGCTTCTGGGTTAAAATTCTGAGAGGACGTCTTGTTTGAATAGGAAAATTTACAAATACAATTGTGTCTAATTCCTTCTCATGCCCACTGCTATGCTTGTATAAATAGCACAGATCTGTTGATTCCTGCCATCTCTTGTAGGTTTAAAAGAGTGATGTCAAAGTTCTCCATAATGTCCCCTCTTTTAACACTATTATATTCATTATTGTTTTCTAGCTAGGATTTTCTTTAATGACCTGAAAAAAAAATAAATCCAGAACATTTCTGTTACTTATGGCAAGATTTAAGCAACTTAAATACATAATGGGAAAGTAATTAAGACTTGCAAAGAATAGCACTTAGAATAGTTTTCCTTTTAGTATTAGCAGTAAATTTGTCAGCAGATTTTGGTTTACTCCGTTTTTTTTTTTTTCCCCAGAAAATGCTTTTAAATGTTTGCTCTCTTGATTGTTGGTGAATATTCAGTGTTTGAGCTCTGTTCCTACAGACTATTGATCAGAAGCATTTTATAATGCTTTTCCTGCTCCTTGATTAGACAAACGTGTAAGCAGTCTGGCTCAAATAATTGTGTAGGTGAAGCTGAAGCTTGGTTGCTAGGAACACTTTCCTGAATTTTTAAAATTTATCCAAAGCTTTCAGTCAGAAAAACAAGATCACTCAAACATTTTCTGAGAACCAAGCAAAAGAGCTCAAGAGGGCCTGAAAAAGGACTTAAAATAGCCAAAGAAATAGTGGTGGATATCCTTTTTTCAGCATTTTCCTTGTTGTATTCAGACGAGAGAATAAGGTCACAGATTATGTAGATTCAAATGATCACCTCTCTAAATAGCAGTAACATTAAAGATGATTGCCTCGACTGAGAGAACCAGTTCTGTTAAGCCTCATCCTTTACCTGTGGCCCACAAAAATTCCGATGATCCCCCCCAATGCCAGTGAGGATATGGGCAGTGTGTTCTCTGTGACTGAGTCTGCAGCTAATTGGTGTCCGGGTGCTGTAGGCAGCAACTGAGATACACTTGTAAAAAGAAGGATATGGTCTCCCTTTCCAACAAAGCCACTGAGATCCCTGCCATGCTAGGGTCTGGGAATAAGGAATAGAAGAAAACCATTAACTAGAGGAAGAAATGCTGTACCATTCCTGGGCTGTGAAAGACCCTAGTGAAAAATAAAGAACATTAGTGTCCTGGGTTGAAGTATA
>VWZP01009612.1:0-26410 GCA_013396995.1 Dicaeum eximium
GGCCTCCAACCAGACCCTGTGCCGTTCATAACAATCCTCTGGGATCTGCCATTCACACAGTTCTCAGTTCTCAGACCTCTCTGTCCCCTCATCCAGGTCACACCTCCTGAGTTTGCCTTTGACGCTGTTGTGGGAGACAGTGTGGAAAGCCTTGCTGAAGTCCAGGTAGAACAATATCCACTGCTCTCCCCTCATCCATCTATCCAGGCAGTTGTTTCACTGTGGAAAGCAATCAGATTGGCCACCCATGATGTCCCTTTGCTTAATCTGTGCTGACTCCATCCTGATCTCCTTCTTGTCATCCATGTGAATAGACATGACCTCCAGAATGAGGTGCTCCATCACCTTTTCAGGGATTGAGGTGGACTGGCTGGTAATCCCCTGAGTGCTCCTTCTTTCCCTTTGTGAAGACCAGGGTGACATTTGCTTTTTTCCAGTCCTCAGGCACCTCTCCTCATTCTCCATAATGTTTCAAAAATCACCGTAAGTGGCCTAGCTATGGTGTTCACCAGCTCTTTCAGCATTCATGGATGCATCCTATCAGGACCCATGGATTAGTTGATGTCAGGTTTGCCTAGGGGATCTTCAATCTAATAATCTTTGACCAAGGGAAAGTGTTCCTTCCAACATTACTCTACCGTGATTTTGTGGTTCAGAGATTCCTGAGAGCTGGTCTTGTCTATTCCATGATTTTTAGTCTTAATATGCTATGATTTCAGGATGTATTAACTGATAAATTCTGTAGAATGGAAAATTTGGGACTAAACTTTCTTGTATTAAATTCTTTAATAAAAATATGAATAAGGAATATGTCTTCTTTCTGATACTAAGAATCATGCTTATGAGTACTGAAAGTTTAGTGTCATTTAATGGCATGCAGAATAGGGAGAATGACAGTATCATTATATTGAGATATTCAGAAAAAAATAATTCCCCTATTGTCAGGTCTACATACAGCTAAGCATATAGAGTTAATTTGAGAGTATCTTGACAACTTTTTAAAGCTTACATACTGCTGAATGATATTTTCTATTACCTCATATGCAGTATTTTTTTTTAAACAAAATTATCTTGGTTTTGTAAATAAAAACAAAAAAATTGCATTGGACACTAAAGAAATTCTGATAATTCTTTTTGTCATCAACACTGTGCACTGATGACTTAGTAATCAACAGGAAACTGGCCTTTGTTTTGGAATTATCCCTTATCATCTTGAAGAGAAGCTCTCGAGGAGACTTAAGAAGGCTCTGTCATGTCTTAATGGAATTTATGAAGAAGGATTGGATGCTGATAAAGACCAGAACTGGAAAGAGGAAAGAAAGAACAGGTTAGAACAGTGACTGGGATTGGACAACTGGTCTTGAGGACAAGACTGGAGAAGGAGTTCTCCATACTGCTTCTTCACCCTGTTTCCACTTCTGTGTTATGGGAAAGAGAGATTGCATCAGCAATAACCTACTTAAAAGCACAACTCTATTTAAACACCCTGTCCACCTGTTTATTGAATGAATCAAAAACCCAAGCAAAACAAAAGTATATCAGGTAAAACATGGGTTGTGCCATCAGCAATCTTTGGCTTGTTAGGTGCAGAGCCCATACCTAAAACTGGAACAAACAGGTTAAATTGTCCTGGAATTATTGTGTTATTCTGCACAAGGAACAGCACTTTAAAAGCCCGTAATGTACTTTTTGCTGACAAGTTTCAGGGTATTTACAGGGGATAGAAAAATGCAAAGACAAAGGGCAGAAAAATATCAAGTTCCTTTTTTGCCAAGACCCATCCTTTTGCTTTTATCTAGTCCTACTGTTTCTGGCTTTGAGTTTTATTCATTCCTCTTTTATGCATGCCTCTAAACAGCTATCTCTTTATCTGTAGACTTTCCCCTCTGCTGCTGCTGCCTAAATTACAAACTCAGAAGGAGATCTTTTGCATCTCTGAGTGATGCCTTCTTCCAAAGTCTGCATATCCCCGTCTATCCCCATCTTCAACTTGTTCTCTGACTTCTGTAATGTTTTCTTTTATCTTCCTTACAGTAGGTTCTATTTTGACAATTTATCTTTTCCTGGCTTATGCAGAGAGAAGCATCTAACAATGCTAGACAGATACCTAGTATTCAGCTTACTGAATTTATTCAGTTACTGGCTCTAGGAAAGCAAAAGGAGATGCTTTGCTTGGCCCAAGATTTGAATATAATATTTATTAAGATATTTATTAGATCTGAAAAGTTAATTAGCTAGTTAGTTAGACAGGTCTGTTTTCTTTAAGAAGTGTCCACCAAGCACATGCCAATCATATCTGCTTCTGAAAGCTTATAAATTGCCACTGCTTGCAAAGAAAATGATAGATTCCTTCTGTAAACCCTATGTGACTAAAGTTATTGCAGACAGAAATTGTGTCTTCCCAAAAAATGAATGTGATAGTTAATGTGATCCTGAATGGGTGGCAAGTATTAGAGCACAAATTTCTGCACACAGTAAAATGGTATTTAAATACAGGATTAAATAATGTATTTTTGTAACAATAATTTATCTTCTGGCTTACTAACAGCCTTTTAAAAAACAAGGCTGTAGCATCTTCACATGTGTGTGTTTGTGGCCTTATAATGAACTCTTGCCTTTTTTTTGCTGTGTGGTCTGGAGTGTACATTTTCCTTTGCTTGAGTTTATTGAGTACTGCGTAAACAAACACTCTTTTTAAAAAATTGTTCTGAGAACTGTTACATTCTCAACTTTGCAACTGAACTTTGTCTTCTTGAGGCTGTAATATTGTTTGTGATGAGAGTCTATGCAGGAACAAAAAATAAACCCAAACCAAAACAACATAACAGCTTAACTGTGGTGACCGCAGGCAGCTGTAACCCCAGTGGAAAGGCACTCCAAGCACAGAGCACCTGTGGGCAGTCTGTGCTAAGACTTGGAACACTTGAATTACTCTGACTCAAATTCGCTCTCTTTTTCTACAGGAAATTAATTTGTGTAAGCTAAATGATGGTAGACATTTTGTATTTATTGAACAGGGAAAGCATACGAAACAGGGAGAATGTATTTGGGTGCACGGAAGGACAAATGGTCCCTGCGCACACAGTCCCTTGGAAGCAGACCAAGGCAGCCCCTATCTAGGCTTCAAGCAGGGATCAAGGTGAGCAGGGGAAGGCTGGGCTGAGGGAGGCTGGTGACAAGCTCTGGGTCAGGAGCTGGTGGCCCTGGGGTCTGACATAGGATCCTGGGCATTGCATTGTGGAGAGGCACAGCAGTAGGCCAGGCAGTCCTGGTAAGGTCTGTCGGTGCCATGAGGGTCCTGAGAGAATAGAAAGCAGGCTTTAACTGTATTGTAAATAAAAACAAATACATACTAAAGTTTCTAGGAGGGGGGAAAAAAGCCCAAAGGTGTTGCAGTTGAGACGGACGCATGACACAACACAACACCCGAGGTTCATGTGACACCAGCCCGCTCTGCGTTGCGTGCGGCTCCCTCCATACAGCGCTGGGGAGCCCGCGCGGCTGGTCCTGATTGGCTGGATTCAGTTGCCGCCCAGCTGACTGGCCAATCCCGGTCTGCGTCCCCAACAGCCCAGACGGGTTCCCCGATGGCCAGGACTGGCTGAGTTCTGTAATCGGGGCCATCCAGGGCTGTGGGGCCTCCAGGCCGGCTGTCAGCCACACACAAAGGGGTAGTTTTTTTCCAACTACCTTCTTGGAACTACTGAATTTCAGCAGTGAAACTAAATGAATCAGTATTCACATAACTATTTTACTAATTTAGAGAGTCATCTTGACCTTAAATTAGGAGTGCATAAATAGGAACATGTATGAAGAGATCAGACAATAATACAGTAAGTACTGTGTCAAATCTAATTATGTACCAAGTTTCTTAATTACAGATTAGTCTTTCTTTACTATGGGTCACAGTCCACAGTCAGTGCTATACTATGGTTGTGGAAAATTTCTATGCAAGTGGCAGACATACACCAAATTATGCAATGGTGTCTAGAAACTTTCAGTATATGGTATTCTTTGCAAGAGAGCATTGAAATAAGAGCTTGTACAAGTTCTACATTTATAGAACCTTAGTCACTATACAAAGAAAGAAACACCTACTCTTAGCAATTCACAAGTTTATCTTAATTCTAACCATACAATCACAGAACAGCCCAGGCTGGGAGGGCCCTCAAAAGGTCTCCTGGTCATCATGGGAAAGGGAGCCTGGAATCTAAAGCATACTGCCCAATCATATCTTGAAAAAAACCTTCCAGTGATGGAGAATTCACCATGTGCCTAGGGAGGTTGTTGCATTGAACAATATATCACTATAAAAAATATCTTTGTTCTGTCAAAATGAAGCCTCCCTCAATGCAACTTATATCTGCTGACCCTTGTCTTCTTCACATGGCTCCAGGAGAAGTGAGAGCCTCTGTCATCTTTGTAGCTGCCTTTAAAGTGACCATCTCCAAAATGTACAAAACTCATTACCATTCTGTGTCATATATAATCACAGAACAAATTATTATTATCTTGGTATACAAGCATACCTACAATAAAACCGAATTCCGTCCTGATAAATTCCAAGATAGAATTTCTTCTCTGTTTGTCATGGTTTTATTTACTGCATACATGAGAAAAAAATATTTGATAGTACAAAATGTCCTCAATCAATAAAGTGGATTCCAAAACACTCAAAAGCTGATGACTGAGTTATGCCCTGGACATTTTTAGATTAGTCCTATATTATTATAGCCCTGCCCAGCAAAATGAGACATTGATTTTTTTCATTATTTGAGCCACAGTGTCTTTAACTTCTTTAATTTTAAACTGAGGTAGGTGATTATTTTCTTCTTAGTAGTAGTGGTAAAATAGTAGTTGATGTGGCTTGTTGATGGCTGCTTTGCCCTGTTTCTCTAAAGCTTCACGGAAGACATTAATCTCATGCACAAAGTCATGCGCTGAGTTACAGCAGAAGGTCTAGACTGAAAAACTTGTAGCTTATTTGTTTGTGTTCAGAACATCATCATTCTTTTGATGAAATGGAATACTAATTTTAAAGAGAAGAATCCTTGAAAGGAAAAGACTTAAGTGTTTGTTTAAGGTCAAGCACTTAAGTTAACTGCTTTGCTGAATTAGGTTACGCAATAAGAAGTGAAGATTAACTTGTGTCTATCACCAAGCGCTGAGACCCTGTGCAGTAAATTTAATGTTCTCAAATAGCTGCATGTCTATGTTCAAGTTCTGATTCACTCATTACAGCAATGGACAAATATATAATACACTCAAAGCAATGTGGAAGAAATAGGCTATATACCAACTACATGCCAAGAAAAATAATATTGGGTGTAGAACTGATCTACATGCACATGAATAAAATACGAACATCAGGGCTGAAATCTCCTGTTGTAAAATGGTGTGTATCAATGCTTGACAATGTAATTAAAAATCATAGATGGAGCTTATGGTTGCCCTCTACGCCTTGGCATGACAATCTAGGGTCTTGCTACTTGGGAAAGGAAAATTATTTAACAGGGTTTTTTACATAGTAAATAAGGAACAAATGATGTAGATAGAGTTCTTAAAATGGTTTGTTCTCATATAAATTCCAAAGACAGATGTCAAAAGCAGGAGAATTTAGTGTACTGGTAGCATTGTACATACAATATTAGAAATTATTGCTTAGAAATCACATAGATTAATACATTTTTATTACTTCTGTGATATATGTTTCACAAGTAGAAAGCATGTCAGATACATAGAAAATCATTCTGGGAGCTATATTGTATATGGCATGCACAGATTCCTGTGGGATATCTTCAATATACTGAATTTACTTCCATGACAATAAGTTATATTCTAAACTTAAACAATTTCTTACTATTAAAACATCAAGCAATTGAGAGCTGTTACTATTGCAGTCTGCTGTATTACTATCACTTCATGGTAAAACATGATGGAGGAAAAGAATTTTGTAGAATAATCTTAATATTTGTACTATTTTGAACTAAGAGAGAAAACAGTGAAATTTATGGCATCCAAATTCCGAGAAGAAAATGTTAAACTGTACACCATCCATCAAGGTTTAAAAAAAAAAATATTTGTGTCATATAGATTGTAGTCTCTTTCATACACTCGAAGTTAAGAATTATTAGTGTTCAAACCACCCCAACTCCTGTTACCTCTAGCAGCTGCAAATACAGTTAATATTTGACCAATCTGTTTTCATTTCCTGGTCCAAGCAAACATATTCCAGTGTTTACAGCTTACAGTTTTTAAAGATTTTTGGCATAGATCATTGTTCTTTCTCCACAGTTCGCAGATGTTCATGCTGAGTTTTTCATTCTCTGAGGAAAATATAATTTATGAAATAACTCAGCAAATATATAAATAGATCATAATGCAAAAGACTACAAACAAACAACACACCCCATAACAATAGACTTTCAGTAGAAGATGCTGATTCTAGCAAAATCCTTCCATGAATACTGGAAATAATCACCTTTGCTTTGATAGTCTGAAAGACTATATACCTACCTTTTAATTGCCATATCATAGCATATTCTGATGAATTTATGCAGGCTTCCGTCATCCCACATTTCAGCTATTCATCCCAGATTCTTTTCTACTTTCAGACTGAACTTCCATTTCCATTAGCAAGCTACTCTCAGAGTGGAATGTAACCATAATCCAATGACAGGCGTGATCTAAGCAGAACTTGACTTCAGTCACGTTTTTTATCTGGACTGTAAGCTTCTTTGAATGTAGAAGAACGATTTCTACTTTTGTTGTTACCTCAAAGCATTATAAAATTACAAGGCTATGAGGGATAGAATAGTTCCTTTGGAAGGGACCTACAATTACCTAGTCCAACTCTGTGACAATATAAGAGCTGACCATAAGATGAAGCACGTGATTAAGGGCATTGTCCAAATACTTCTTAAACATTGACAGACTTGGGGTATTGACCGCCTCTCCAGGAAGCCTATTCCAGCGTTTGATCAGACACTCAGTGAAGAAATATTTCTTACATCTAGCCTGAACCTTCCCTGACACAGCTTTGAGCCATTTCCACGTCCTGTCACTGAAAACCAGGAAGAAGAGATCAGCAGCTCCTTCTCCAAAAGCACAAGAGAACAGCTTTAAAGGTGCACAATATCCCCTTTTCAAAATTGAAGTGATCATTAACTTAATCTAATAAGTTAAATTGTTTATCCCACCTTCCTAGGTACCCTGGCATGAGGTATGAGGCTTTGCCAGTGGATCTGAATAACGATCATGATGGTTCATATAGCATGGAAGTGTTGTCAAAGTTTAGTCAGCCTACACCCAGCATCAAAACTGCTTCCATGAAGAAAAAAAACAGATGGATCATTATCACAGAAAACTCCCTGATAAGAACAGAGGACCCAACATGTAGAGAGCACCCACTTAACTTCCCTCCTCCTCCAGAGCAGAGGTTAAAGATGCAAAGAGAAAGCTTCCTATCCGGGTATGGCATTAATTTTTCAGGAGGTTGTAATGAATTTTGGAACAAGAAGTGCTAGAGCAATCAAAAGAGATTTCAGGGCCTTGAAGTGATTGGTTAGGAGATCAGAGGCACAAGTATGTTCTCCTCTATCCTTCTAGTTGCAGACAATGAGGACAGGAAGAGCTACCAGATTGACACCTGGCTTCAAGACTGGCAGAATTTTGATGGGTTGGTTTACACGACACCAGGCCAGTTGGGGTCAAAAAAAGTCTCAAAGTGGGGAAAAATATCTTCATACAGGAGTTAGCAGGGTTCAATGAGAGATCTTTAAACTAAGTTTAAAAGAGAAAAGGAATAAAGCCCAAGCACACTAAGAGACCTGGGGGCAGCATGGCCTATGTTTAAGGGATGGTGTGCTAGTGAGTTCCTTCAGTCTGCTCTCTCAGTGGAGGTAAAGGATCCATGAGGTAGCAAAGACATGGGTGTTATTGATATGTTAGAAGCCACAGAAGAGCATGAGAAGTATCACATAGAAATTATGCCCTCAAAAAGATGGGGGGGTGGGATCAATAGTCCAAGTGTATTTCTACCAATGCATGCAGCATGGGCAATAAAGAGAGGATGGAAGCCACTGTCAAGAAAGCAAGCTATGGCATGGCTGCCATCACAGGAACATGGGGCATTACTGGAGAGCTGCAGTGGATCACTCTAAACTCTTCAGAAAGGATAGGCAAGGAAAAAGAGATGGTGAGGTAGCCATGTATATTAGGGAGTGTTTCAAATGTCTAGAGCTCAGTGATAGGGTGATGATAGAGCCAAGTGTTCATGCATAACCATCAGAGAGAAGGCCAACAAGACAAATATCTTGGTGGGAGTACATTACAGACCACCCAATTAGGATGAACAGGCAGATGAAATATTCTACAAACAGCTGGGAAGAGCCTTCAAATCACTCATTGCAGCATGGGCAGATGGCAGGTTGCTGCAACCTTCCTGAAGCGTCCCCACGAGGAGAGCACTCCACCAAGCACACAGCAAATACCTCACTCACACACAGCAGCTGGTAACCTAAGATGGCAGAGGCAGGAAAGGTCTTTGTATAGGTTTCCAGTGGCAATTTATTTCACCTACACACTGAAAGTGATATGAATATAGAGGAAATAAAAATCATTTACCTGTTCTAGTTCCAAAGTTATCACTTACCTGTTCCAGTAGTTAGTGGTCTCCATTCCCAGTTAATGTGCCTGTTCTTGTTCACTTGTTCTTGTTCAACCCCTTTCCTTCCCCAATTGTTTGTATCCTAACCTCCACCTTCCATCGGGTAAACCTGCTGCTGCTCCCCGAGGAACATCCGTCGCACCCATAAAGACTTGCACCTCTGCATATTAATGAGCACCTACTAATCTCGGGACTGAGAGCCCCAAAGACCAACAAGCCAATGACAAAACTTGAAAAGGAGGACATGCCAGCATCTCCTCGCCCTGTTTCTATCAAAAGGGCCTAGGGACAGACTCAGGGAGAGGTAGAGGGTCCAGGATTACATAGTGGTACAAAGGGGCAGAGCCAACAGCAACAACCAATCATCTGAAAGTATGAGCGGGAAAAGGATTACAGTGACCAATAGAGAAACACAAGGGTAAACAGACAGGGGTACAGACCAATGGGAGTACAAAGAACAAAGAAACTGCTAGAACCTTGACCATATATGGTTAGCAGGTGGTTGAACAGCCAATGGGCCAATGGGGGCATGGCACTGGGGTTGATTGAGAGCATGCCCCAGGAGTCCATGGGAGAGGTTAAAGTCTCATGGACATTTTTCCAGGGCATAGCCCTGGGAAGTCCCCTAGCAGGCCCACAGGCCTCCACAATCACTGACCCTTGTTCTCATAGGGGACTCCAACATACCAGAGACCTGCTGGAAATACAACATAACAGAAATGGAACAGCCCAGGAGGTTTCTGAACTGTGTGAAACATGCCTTGATACTTCTCTCACGGTGGGTGAGGAAGCCAGCCAGGGAAGGTGCCCAGCTAGACCTGCTGCTTGTGAATGGGGAATTAGTGGGAGATGTGGTGGCCAGGAGCCATCTTGGGCACAGAGACCACGAAAGGAGAGCTTCTTTCTATTCTCAAAGCTGGAAGGAGGGCGGGCAGCGGGGCTGCCAGAACTGCCTGGGACTTGCAGGGGGTACACTCTGGCCTGTTTACAGGACTGGTTGATAGCGTTCCTTGGGATGTGGTCCCAGGGGGACAAGGGAGTGCAGGAAGACTGAACATTGTTTGAAAAAACAATCTTAAAGCTGCAGGAGCAGGCTGTCCTTATGTGCTGAAAAAAGAGAGCTCTGGGAAGAAGACTGGCCTGGCTGAACAGAGCTTAGGCTGAACTCGGGAGAAAAAGGAGAATTTATGACCTCTGTAAGAGGCAAGCAGCTCAGCAAGACTAAAATATGCATGAGTTATGCAGGGAGAAAATTAGAAGGGCCAAAGACCAACTAGAACTGCCATAAAATACAACCGAAATTTTTTCTACAAATGCATTCACTACAAAAGGGAGCCAAGAAGTATGTCCATCTGCTGTTGGTTGTTGAGGGGGGGCAGATGATGTCATACAGTGACAAAGGATAAGGAAAAGACTGAGGTATTGAATGCCTTCTTTGCTACAGTCTTTATGAGCAAGACCAGTTGTCCTCCAGGTATCCAGCCCCCTACGGGAGATGGGAATTGGGCAGAATGAAGCCCCCATACTTCAAAGGGAGATGGCCAGTGACCTGCTATACCACTTAACACACACGAGTCTCTGAGGCTGGATGAGATCCACTCAAGGGTACCGAGGGTGCTGATGGAAGTGCTCACAGGCCACTTTCCATCAGTAAGCAAACGTCCTGGCTAACTGGACCAGGTGACTGGTACCAGGTGACCGGTAGTTTGGAAATTACCCGTTTCCAGGATTGGTAGTCCTGATAGTGACAGGAAGTTTGGAAATGGGACACATTTACAAAAAGGGGTGGAAAAAGGATCAAGGGAACTAAAGGTCTGTCAGTCTGACATCAGTGACAGGGATGGTCATGAAGCAGATCACCCTGGGTGCCATCACACAGCATGAGCAGGACAAGGGGATCAGGCCCTGCCAGCCTGAGTTTGTCAAAGGCAGGTGCTGCTTGACCAACCTGTTCTCCTCCTATGATGAAGTGACCCATCCAGTTAGTGGATGAGAGGATGTTGTACACATGGACTTCAGCAAGTAAAAGCTGGCAGCCCATGGTTTGGACAGGTGCACCCTTCACTGGGTTAAGAAATGGTTGGATGGCCAGGCCCAGAGAGTGGTGGTCTGTTGGTCACCACTGGACACCCCAGGGCTCAGTACTGGGGCCAGTCAATCCTGTTTAATATCTTCATTTGTGAGGAGATTGATTGCCCCCTCAGTCAGTTTGTAGACACCAAGTTTGGCAGAAGCATTGATCTGCTGGAGGGTTTGAAGGCTCTGCAGAGAGATCTGGACAGGCTGGATCTGTGGCCCACGAACAATGGTGTGAGGTTCAAAAAGGCCAAGTGCCAGGTCCTGCCCTTGAGTCACAATAACCTCAAGCAGCACTAGAGGCTGGGGCAGAGTGACTGGAAAACTGCTTCTCAGAAAAGGGCCTAGGGGTGCTAGTCAACACTTGAACATGAGCCAGCTGTGACCAGGTGGCCAAGAAGGCNTGAAGTGACCCATCCAGTTAGTGGATGAGAGGATGTTGTACACATGGACTTCAGCAAGTAAAAGCTGGCAGCCCATGGTTTGGACAGGTGCACCCTTCACTGGGTTAAGAAATGGTTGGATGGCCAGGCCCAGAGAGTGGTGGTCTGTTGGTCACCACTGGACACCCCAGGGCTCAGTACTGGGGCCAGTCAATCCTGTTTAATATCTTCATTTGTGAGGAGATTGATTGCCCCCTCAGTCAGTTTGTAGACACCAAGTTTGGCAGAAGCATTGATCTGCTGGAGGNCACAGTTTAGCTTGGAGAAAAGGAGGCTCAGAGGAGATGTTATTGCTCCCCACAGCTGCCTGAGAGGAGGTTGTGGTGCGGTAAGGATCAGCCTCTTCTCCCAGGCAAGCAGTGACAGGGCAAGGGGAACCCCTGAAGTTGCTCCACAGCACATTTAGATTAGACGTGGGGAAAACTCCTTCATGGAAAGGATTATCAAGCATTAGTACAGGCTGCCCAGGGAAGTGGTTGACCTAACATCTCTGGAGGTATTTAAAAGATGTGTAGTTGTGGCACTTAGAGACATGGCTTAGGGGTGGCCTTGGCAGTGCTGGGTTAATGGTCAGACTAGATAATCTTAAAGGCTTTTCCAACCTAAAATGATTCCACCATTCTTTAATACTGGGTGACTCAAACAGTATAAGAATTCCATTTTGATCTCTATGTTCAAAATTAGGAAGGAATTTGTTTTTGATAGAGTGACACTATAGTCCAGTAGGAAAAAAAGATTATTTTATCCACTGAGATGCATTCCTCTTTCGTAATAAAATTCAGAAATATATGCAATTTCAGACAAATGTCCTTAAAAGGGAGGTGGAACTGTACCTAAGGTAAATTTTGGCTGGGCTGTGGCATCTAATCTTCTCCCTTCCTGGAGCCCTCCAGAATATAAGACCATAAATTATGACATCCATTATCAGGTGGTTGGTCTCTCAGGTTCTGTATTCTATCATCTGTAACAGCAGTTAGTGCTGAATTACAGAAACACAGAACAAGGCCCATTCTACACAAAACAGCTGATGGTCCCCTAACTTCCATAGGTACCAATTCAGTTGTGAAATACAGAATTTCTGAGGCAACTAGTCCAGATCCACAGGAAACTTCACTGCCCTAGGGTTAGAAGGAAACACTGTTTTTGGGGTTTAGTGGGGTTTAGGAATAGTATTCTTCAATTTAGTGCTCCCACCAAAACCACGCTGGCACTTGCTCCCCCTCCCACCCCCCTCTTCTCCCTATGAGTGGCTAGAGAGGAGAGTTGGAGACACAAAAGGCAAAAATTGTGGCTTGAGATAAGAACAATTTACTGGAAAAATCAACAAGATAAGAAAAGAAACAGTAACAGCAGTAACACTAATAACATAAGTGTAAAAAGAAAGGGAGATTTATATGCACAATTCTCACCAAGCCTGGGAAAATGCAACAATGGAAATGGACCCTATGCAAGCCACACTTGTTCCCCTGACCAGTGACACCCTTCTTCTCCAAAGTGAATCCCTTTCCCCCACGCCTGCAGTAATGTAAGATGATACCAAATAACCTGAGGGTCTTGGCTGTGCCCACATGACTACAGGCCCTTCCCCCTCTTGGCTGCTGTGAAAAATTAACCCTGTCCTTGGCCGAAACCAGGACACAACATTGTTACTTAATGCGAAAATGCAGTTTGCTTTCCCCCCACCATTAAATTTTTTATATACTTTCATCAAATATCCATGTATGATGTGGAGTTTTTTGGCATAGCTTTCTACCATCCTGCATGTTGTAAGGTCACTTCTGCCTCGGTTCTGTGAATATATAGGATTTTTAGACTAGAAAACCACAGACTACAGCCACATTTCTAAATAAAGAAAATGTAGGCCCATAATGTATGGTTGTATAGCCACTCCCGTCTGTGACTTAAGTCACAATCCTAATAAAAATATGTAACAGCTCAAAATATTTTTCCATTACTCATCAAAATATTAAAGGAACTATAATGAGAATTATAATTAATGTAGTTCAGATTTCCTGTGAAAAAATATAAATGTGTATTTTGTAGGCTGTAGGCTGGAAATTGTTTCCTTAAATGCCTGTTTGGCTTATTTTGACGTTGGTACATTGTTGAAGAAAAAGGAAGGCAAATCTTCTTCACTAGCACACTATAGGAGGAAAAGAAATACAGTGTGCATTCCTGACATAGACCCTCTGTAATGCAGAAGGTTCCCACACTCTGCTGCTTTGAGTGGGAGGTTAGATTAATTTGGAATTCCTACCTGAGTCATACACTGCAACGCTCCGATCTGCTGGTAACAGCTGTACTGTTTCCCTCAGACTCTGCTTAACTCTTTGCTTCCATTTACATATCTTTAATTCCACATGACAATGTGGGTGAATTTTGAAGCAAGTGGCCACTGAAAATTAAACTGTTAAAAGCCCTGACCAAAGAAGCAGGATAGGCAAACTCCACTCAGGTTTTGTTGTGTTGCAGACTAAGCAGTCCTTTTTACAACAGAGAGGTGAAGTTGACAGCAAAAAACCCCAGTTTTTTCGTCCTGTCTAAGGAATTCCTTTGCCTTGATTTAGCAATTACAGCTTCTTGATTCAGTCCCTTAAGGGGCCAGCTGCTCCTCTGAAGGCAGGAAGTGTTATATACCCCCCATCACCTGAGACTCCTTCTTCTTCCTTTGTGTTCTGCCTGAAGCCTCCTTTGACAACTGTCTGTGCTGAACTGTACTCCAAAGAACAGAGAAACTGGCATCCAAATTCACAGTCTGAAGCCTGGTTCAGGGTTAAAATAGTTACATATGGCAGATCTTGCCATTCTGTGTGTCAGGAGCTTTTTATCATTATTTCTAGTGCAGTTAAGCTGCTGCATTAAACACATGTATGAGGCAAAGGATCATTTACCAGGACTCTCCTTAAGAGTTTTGTGTGCATCTGACTGTGAGTCCACAGGAGTGCCAGAGCTGGACAGACAAGAAGAGTGAGGCAGGAAATTGGGAACAAGCAGACTGGACTTTCAGCAAAGTTGAACTTGACTGCACTGGCTGCAACATTACTGTATATTGTTAGGCCTGCAAATATATCCCTGGAAAGTTGCTGTACTTTTCAGCCACACTGACTTAGTATTAAAAATCTACACTGCTGTGGGATAAAATGTGTACAGTGGGTATCTATGCATACAGATCTTCTGAGTACAGTGACAAAGGTTGTATGTCAGACCACAGCAGCCTGTAAAGGTTTGTGACACGTCTCTACGGTATGGCTTGGCTACAAGAGATTCTTCACCAGAATCTCTGCCTCTAGCAGTATCTCCAGTTGTAACAGCCACTTCATCTTCAGCCTAAGCAACAAGTGTTTCCAGTTACATGTGCCAGAAGGTACTGTATGGGGGCTTTTCTCATTACTGAATGGTATGGTTTATATGAATTGATACTGTTCTCTCTCATTTTGTCCTGACAGAATACAGAGGGAAATAGCGTTTTCTGCCTCTCCCTGTGTGCACATACATGCTGTGCTGATTTGCTTGGGACCCATGGAGGTAAAATCATTGGGTACTTCTTAGTACAATGCTTGTATAATTATCCAGATACAATCTGTGTCTATCTAAAATTTTCCATGTTCACCAGATGATTTGCTGATTACTATAATGAAATACTTCACCCAAAATTTTGCTTTGGAAAAGTAGGAGAAATTTTTGTGTATACAGGGTAAAGAAAACATTTAAAAACAAATTTCCTAGAAAATCAGCTTGCTGCCTTTGTGAACTGAACTAGATTAACAGAAAGGTAAAAAGCCCATCTCCAGTGCAACACAGAAGCACAGGCTTTGTGCTGGTACTTTTCAAAATCCAGAGGGCTTTTACGTGCTGATGGCAGCACAGCTCCAATGGTCTTATGGAAACAGAACAGTTAAAAAATACTAAAGACTATGTGGTGAAAGTACAGTAAACTGAATTTTAATATCCCTCACCTCTTGCCAATCTCAGAGGAGTCAGAAGCTCAAAATTCCCCCTTTGTGGTCTAGGTTTTTTGTCTTGCTCCTTGTCATACAACAGCTAGAGGAAATCTCTGCCAGGCATCTTTGCAGAGTTCTGCTTTTATGAAAAAGAGACAGAAAAAGAGACATGGCATTTTAAGAGCCAAAAAACTGTTAAGGCTTCTTTCACAAAGATCTCTCCATATCTGTGAGATTCTGTGAATGTAAACAGTTCTCTTTGGCCAGGACTTTTCAGGTAAATCTGAAAATGTCAATTGCACACATATTAGAAGTAAATAAAAACAGTTAAAAATGAGGTCATAGGTAGAAGTTCTTGTTCAGATCTATTCAGTGAAAATTGAATCTTTGGAAAAAAACTTCAGAATTTCTCAAATACTATTTTAATATTTAAGTTATAAGGCAATATACTCTACTTCTTATATGCTTATGCACCATATTGGTTACAATACATAAATGCAGTAATTTATCCTTAACAGCGTATTTTATGTGGAAAGTCTTGCAATGAAACTGTCTATTTTTCTCATAAAATAAAATAAAAAAATTCATCCTTTGACAAAGATTAAATCATCCTTCAATGCTCATCTGTGTGCAGTATTTGTGAATATGAATAGGTCATTGTCCTCAAAGTTACAGTTCATGCATGAGAAATTCAAGTATGCATGAGTTTATATAGGAACTTGTTGTTAAATAAGTGTTAGGAATGTATTGTGCTTGTATTGCAATGTCAGTGTCTCCTGGATAGAATTTGAGAAAGTTTCTTGCTATGAGGACCATTCACCCCCTGGGTCTTATCCTGTAATAGTTGTGTGCTTATGTAGAAGACAGCCTGTAATGTAGTCAATCTTTTAATTTCCATGAAAATCAAAATAACCTACACAGAAGTGATATATACTAAAATATAAAAATGTTAAAAGTCACTAAATGGTAACCCCCTTATTTCAGAAATCCCCTACTGCACACTTAAGGTGGTAGCTATGTAATCTCTTTTTCATTCAAAACTTTCATTTTCTTCAATCAAGTCAGTCCTTTATAAGATCAGAAGATGATCACTGAATGCAGTTGAATTTTGCTAAATAACTACATTTAATGCAAAATTCCTAACTTTGGCCATACCTGATGTTTTCTATGTGCTTGAGGTTACATTTTTGGGTCCTATGCACCCACAAATTGAGATAGCAAAACTAGAGACTTTGAAAAGAAAAAGCTGAAAATCACTTATTAAATTAGCCTACACTTGGATTTTTAGCTTGTAAGAATCATTCTATACTTCAACATCACGTAGTAGAAGCAGATTGCACAGTCATGCCAGATAATTTCATTAGTATAAGAAATAATTCCAGTATTACAGGCAATTTGGATGAGTGCTATGCTATTTTGATCTTTAAAAAGGGGCTTCTGTTCCTCATATCTGACACAGTTTGAGGTCTTACAAAGCAGTTCCTAGACCATTGTTACAACTAAACGTAAATTATACATTATCTTCTTCAGCTCTAACCAGCTGTCTGCCCTTAACTGTATTAACCCCTTTCCATCAGTGCTTTGTCATGCTTTGGAACATTACTTCATGGAGGCTTGGTATCACCCTTCATTCCAACACATTCAGCTTCCATCGACTTCAGTGGGAAATGAAGGGCAACAACTTTGTTCAAAGAATGTACACATTCTTTGGAAGCTGTAAACATTACTCATCACAGTTTTTTCTGTTCATACAATTCTACAGGACACATTAAGACACGGAGGACTGTGGCTCTGAAAGCAAGAAGAAAACTAAGTGTTCAAAGGCAAATACTGTCTGCCTGGCTCTTTCAAATCACTAGGTCAAATTCTGGTTTTGGTGTAATGATAATTATGGGATTGCTTTCAATTTATGTGCGAGTATTGGAGACAGGAATTTGTCCCACTGAGATTACTTTGAGGCTGATGTAGCAACGCATCAAGATTAGTAGAGATGGAAAAGTTTGGCTCACAAGGGAAAAACCCTCAGGATTTATAGTCTGACTGAGAAAAGTAAGAGTGCATAGAATGCCTGATTACACTACAAAAAGGACGTTAAAATTTCTGGTTTTCTGTTTTTATATATACAAGGCAATAAAAATCCTATGTTAAATAGAAAGTAAAGTGAATGTTACTAAAAAAATTACTTTGTCATAAAACAACATCTCACCTGTCCCAATACATTTATGACTATGGTGAGGGTGTATCAAACCACTGTTTACACTGTCTCTCAGGTCCCAGAGTAAAATACATTTCAGGGAATATAATTTTTTAGCTGTTCAAAAAAGGTGTATCATGGTTCATACTTCACAACTGCAGTAAAATTAACTGATACTCATCGTGGCCCAATCCTGGAAAGTTTTAAGAGTCCTGAATTTCTGCTTTTCTGTTGAGGTCATTGGAAGTCTAGAATTAGTTGAGCATTTTGCAATCAAAATAAGAGGAGAAAAGTAAGTCTTTCCTCACTTCTCAAGACCAGGGCCAACAGCCAATAACATCAAACTGATCCTGCCATCATTAAATTAAGTTCAAGACACATCAGTATGAAACGTGGTGCCAGTGAAATTTACTCAGCATTAGATGATTTGTGTCTGTTTTCCTAACATTAACTTTGGAGGTCTCTTGGATAAACAGCAAGACAGAATATGAAAGAAGATTGTTTTCTGCATCCCACTGGAAAAGAATCAAAAAGAATAATCTATGTGAACTGCTGTTACAATGGTAAAAAGTTTTTAAAAGTACTTTATTTGCAAAATATTTATGCAATCTCTAAAAAAAAAAAATTATCTTAATCTTTACATCAGTTCTTATTTTAAAGCCAAAAAAGATTGTCTGCTTTGGGAGAATAACAAATTTGACAATTTTCATCTGTCTAATAAATGTGAATTTTCTCTTTTCTTTCAGTGCTCAGAAGGAACAATATCACAGCTGGACACATTTTCTGAGGACTGTAAATTCTTTTCTGAGGACTCTAGGGCTGTAACCTTGTTATTTCTTTAACTTCAACTGGAATATTCCACTCTACTGACACTTACAAGCTTCTTTCCACTTGTCACTCAGCCAGTCACACCTTAAGGCCAACAAGGTTCCTCATTCAAGAGCTTTGTCTGAAGTAGTCTCCTTACTCAAGCACCCAATGCCACCATTGAAATGGCCTGATGCAAATGGGCCATTATTTTATGGTCATTCCCCTTGTCTCTCACATCTCAGATTGTGAACATCATCTTGATTTCGTACAGGGTGAAAAGAAACAAGTGTTTCCATAGCATTTCAGCCTGACTTTTTCCTAAGAAACTTGATTTCTTTGAGTGTCAAGTGCCCTTTGAATAATGTTTTAATGGATCATTAGGAGAAAATAATCTAAAATCTTATTGTTTCTCTGATAAATTCTGTATCTATCAGAGAAAAATGCAAATCGTTCCATGTCTCAAAATTATTATTATCTTAAAATTTTAAAAATATTTAACAGAGAATATGAATGTTCACCTGAAGTCTGAGCCTACTTTCACAAAATTTAGATTCCTAAGTCATCCATTTTGTCTGTAAAGTTACCAATGTGAAAAAAAAATTACTGCTGTCACAAGAGCTCCACTAACAACTTTACCATTAATATTCTCATTATTTCCTTACAAAATAATTTGTTACATGTCATCCAGGTTTCTGCCTCTGTATCTATTCAGAGTCTTAGACATGAACAGAAAGGCAGCACCAAACAGAAACTCAATTACTCTCTTGTAATCCAAACACGGTATCTCTGAAATGGCTGTACCTTATAAAATATGAAGTCAAGAAAGTCAGCAAATGCCTCACATTTATAACCAGAGTAACTTGTTTTTGCAGAGGTGAAATGAGGAGCTAGGCAAATAAAAAACTCACAGCATGGAAACTTAGCATAAACTCAAAGGAAAACAACCAGGTAGCCAGATATCTATACACTGATACATATCCAGACAGAATTAGTTATGATGGTTTGCTCATTTAATCATTCCCAAAGCCTTCTTTATTTTGTAGCTTCTAACAACCTTTTAAGAAACCTCTTGGGACCTTTCTCTAAATAAGTAATTTCTTTCTGGGAAAAAATGAAGAAAAATGGTACATGGTATAAATACTACAATCAAGAGAAATATTACTCATATAGCCCAGCTGCGATGTTCCTTCATCATTTTATATAGCTTTTGTCTTTCTTTGAGAAAAAAGTCTCTTAAATGAATGTTATTCCAGCCTGGTGCAACATGACTCCCAAGAAACCAAACAAATAAAAGCACTGAAAGAAAAAGATATTAGTTGAATTTACATATTTATTAGTCTACCTTCATCTATTCTTTAAAAACTGTAGGGGTTAGCCCCTCTTGTGTCATAATCATTATGGTATTTTAGTCACCTTGACCCATCTCCTTAATTTAGGTATGTCTTTTTAGCATTAGAACTTCCATACTAAAACACCGCTTTATAGTTATCAACAGCCAAGAGCAGAAACAGAGTCAAACAAATTACTGCTGGCTCTTAACATTTCAATCCATTATGATGCAGACAAATGAAATGTTAAATGTACTAATACTTGCAAGAATATAGTCTAGCTGTAGTCTGCACCACACTAAGGCTCTTCCCAGTCCATATTGGTAAAACTATACAGATAACAGAAATTACTTGAAAGAAAATTCTGGTGTCAGCATATTTGAGTAGAATCCACTGTCTGAGAGAGCAACCCTTTTTGTTTTTTTTTCCTATCGCTCCTCATCAAATAGGTGGTATAATTTCAAGTAATTCCCTTATGAACTATGAGCTTGAGAGGGAGCAAGGAGTACAGAGATAATCTCCCTGCACAATATGAACCCCCTTCCAGCTTCAAGATTTCATGGTCCCTAAAATAAGATGTCATTCAATCTCCCCAGACTCATTGCCTAGGTCTCTTCAGATCAGAGGCTGCTGGTCCTATTGACTGATGCCAAAGTACATGTGATGTTTTTCCTGATAGATTCAACTGTCTGCCAGGGAGTGAGCTGAGGCCACTAAACTAATTTCATGTTGGAGTTCAGGTTCAAGTCATTTTTAAACAACATTAACATATTTCATTTATTTTCTCTCCAAGAGCAGAAAAAAAAACCTGAACCCGTGAGAGGGTAAAGCAGAATAGTTTCTATACCATAAGGATATAAGGTAATCCTAAATATGATAAATGTATGATCTGCCTATGACTTGCTGTCAATTACAGAATTTATCCCATATCAGATGAAACAAGTTTAATAAACCACTTAAGTGTTATAAGGTATGCTTTCTACCAATATGAATTATGTATCTATCTGCAGCCAAATGTACATGTTCTATCACTCTGAATATTAAATACAAAAACTATGTTTAAATAATGTGAAGGGTCTGATTTAAAGCAACAAAAGCCAATAAATTCAAAGTTTATGCTGGCACTCTATCCTTAACTCACACAAATTGTTTCAAGCAGGTATAATGGCATGAATTACACCCCTCTTACATTTATATTTCTACTACCATATTTGAATTTTCTGAGTTCTGTTAGTACAAGTCTCTCCATAAGTGTCTTTAAATAGAGTTCTGAAATGTAATTTATTAGCTTTGTTTCTATCTTTTAAGGCAAAAATATGCCTTACGGAAAATTTTAAAAGGCACTTTTTTGTTGTTGTCTGAGGATGGAATAGCTCCTTTGGAACTGTTTTATTTTGTTTAATATACAATCCAAATGCCTAAAATATTTATTAATTACTATTAACTTTGTATTATTTGTGGAAGAGATTGTATCAGATCCCTCAGAGCTTTTCTGATCTCTTGGGTTACCATAGATCTGGCCAGTTATTTAGTATGCTCATTAAATAATAATTGTTATAAAATTTGTAGAGTCTTAGCAATATAGACAATAGCAAAGTGAATGTCTCCAGTGTTTGTTTCAAATACTGTGTTGGGTTTTATTGCTGTTTCTGTCTTCTTATATGTGATCTCACAACTGTGAATAGGTCTTTATGAACCCAAAGTAAATTCTACCCAAATGGGATCCACCTGAGAATTGTATGTAAGAATATTTGAGGGGAAAACGCCAAATGGTTAGAATGGTTCACACAAAGAAAAGTGTGATTTTTATATCTATGGCGAGGCTGTTAGCCAAGAAGCACCTGTAAGTCCTTGGTAAAAGGTTGAGAATGAAGCAAGATGGCATTCAACAGTTTTGTGTCTCAGTACAGCACATAAATACGAATCTCAACAGGTAGGCACAGATAACATGGACTTAAAATGCCATCTTAGTTCCTCCAGAGAGGAGCATGAATTACAGGTAGGCTGGCAGCACAGAATGTATCTATTTATTAAATAGGAGAAGTTCTGTAGCATAGTATAAAAAGGATCTCAGACTTGGAAACTAAGTTGTAAGTTTCAAAATTAATTCTAATACTTTGGGAAAGTCACTAAATAGTGTTCTCTCTAAAATTTCTCATCTGCAACACAGGAATACTTACTTCATTAGGGGAGTCTCAAAATTTTGTTTGTTATTGCTGCTATAGCACAGGAAAATATATACTACATGTATGCAAAATCCTACTATCATATATTTATTATTTCTCTATTTATATGTATGTAAAGAGGGGTTTCTTAGGTTTTTATTATGGACTGCTGTTTCTAACTTTCTCAGTGTTTTCCAGCTAGCTGAATCCCTGGTGAGTGCTCTGTGTGCATTTATTGAGTTAATTCGAACTGAACTATTACTGTACTAGACTGCCAATCTGTTAACTAAAGAAACCCCTTAAAATTACTTTAGTAGGCAACTTCTTTCTAATACATGTTCAGAAAAAGCCACTTAATTCTCTTCAATTCAATTATACATCAAATATGATTTTCACTGTGGACATTTTTCTTCTTCACCTTAAGGTGAGAGAATACAAAAGCACTAGTAAATGTGGAAATGTCTCAACACACGTTTTCATATTGTTAATCAAAATCAGTTTTATTATGTTGTTCTGAAGTCTGCACATCTGAAATATGTGTAACTATTGTTCATATATTTAATAAACTATATGAATTTACATTTTTAAACATGTTTTACATATCATAAAGAAGTATAAAGGTGTACGCTCTTCTAGATCTGGCTCATGAATACTAACTTTTAAGATTCCTCATTAAAGACTCTTCTATAATCGTCAGATTTAGTACACACAATGTCCAAGGAAGTTGTTAGAGATCACACCACAGTCAATTGTCATAGGAAATACCAAACAAAATTAATAAAATAAACAGAAGAACATTCTTTGTATGAAAACTACAAAATTTATTTTGTGCAGGAGTTGAAAAGGCCTTGGGCAAATCTCTCTCACTGCAGATGTTTTGACTTACATGGATTCAGTATACAGACGCTATTTCAGATTTAGTTCAGAGTGTCATCAAGATCAATTGACATTTTAATTCCTATTGTATTAACACTGTGGTGTTTGTGGCTATATCAGATGCTCTTCATCAAAAGAATAATTATTTAGATCACTATTAACTGTGGTTTTAAGTGCAGGTCCATAACCTAGTGTTAATATTTCACTTGAAAATGCTACATTATTAAATATTTCAAGTGAAAGTCCACTTACTGGTGCATTTTCCACTTGGAGCATGAGGGTCTATCAACGTATCTCTATGGCTAAGGTAATTTCATAATTATGTAATACTACTGTATATTTAGAAATAATTCATAAACACATGCCCACAGAGAAAAAGCCAATACTTTAAGGTTGAGAAGCTTTGTTTAGCTGGTTATAAGCCATATGTATGTATGTATATAAGATACTACACAGTTAAGAACAAAGTATGTTTTTATGACGACATGAGCATCTCTCTAAAACAAGTCAGATGAGAAAGGAAGAATATCTAATACAGATATGGACAGATATTGAATGCAGAAGGTATCTAAACAAAAAAACTTCACAGTTTCATAGGAAAAGAAAGTGTAACATAGCAGGTAAATTATACTGGTTATTGTGATTTTAATTAATTTGAATAATTTATGTCTCAAGGATTTAATTTCCATTTTAAACTTTAAAGAAACAAGAAAAGGAAGATGTGTATTTGACTCTGGTTGGCACAACTCACTCTTCAGAATGGGATAGGATGGGATAAATTATTTTAGTGCTGCAGCTGATTGTCAATGGAGATTATGTTTAGCAAACAGTGATCAGAAACAGAGGTAAAAAAAGTATAAAAATGAATATTTGTTCTCTGTTTTATGATACAGAAAAAATATTTTAGGTCTTGCTTTGTTTTTTGCTTTTTTTTTAAAGACATTCTAATTCTTGTGGGTCTTTGAAACCTATGGGTTTCAGTTGAAAGGTTAAAGAAACTATTACATAGATTGAACCATAAATTGAGAAGTTAAACAACTGAAGGAAGGAAATATCTTCTAATCTTACAAATACTGCCTATTCATGCCTACCTTTAAACTAGTAAGGTTTAGAAGTCATATCTAGCCTCCAGTGAGCTTTTTTTGAAAAAATTCTATATAGACCTGCAATTACTCAACATTCCTGAAATATACCTCACCTTATTTTACATGCATAAAATGAAGGCTGGTAATATGAATACTTGGGATTTTTCTTAGATCTGAATCTCTTTGGTTTCTAAAGTGAAGAGTGGTTGTTCTTATCAAATATCTTTAAAATCTTTATCTTTTGTTCTATTGATCAGATGACCCTGAAGCTGTGAAATACAAATCAGAGAGAGGAGCTCTAAGAAGGATATCATTTAAGCTGCTGAGATGCTTTATGAGATATGCAACACTGCTGTAGAATTCAAGGCAGCTAGCATTTGGATACTCAAATCTAGAAAGTCTTCACAATGAGGTACTGTGTGTACAAAATGTGCTAGCGAACTGACAGCCTCTCCAGATTTAGGAAAGTGCAAAAAAAGTATTGGCATAGAAAGTATTGGCATATGGCTCCAAGTGTAGAAATCTGAAAACAAAGAAAACTCACGTTCTACGAGATTCTAGTTGAGTATTCGGAAATGATAGGGTTCTAGCTGCCATTGCACTTACTGGCCTATCCCTATTTTGGTTATATCCCCCGTCCCTTCTCAAGCTCCATCCAGCCTCCTTTTTTACTCTACGCTCTTCTCATTTCTAATATCTCTCAGTTTTGTTAAAAGGATTAGTTTTTCCCATTCAGGAAGAACGGTTGCTGGTTGAGAGCAAGATTATGAAGATAGAAACTTTACCCTGGCCTTTTAAAAATGAAGGAAAAATTCCATTCTCCACAGTGAAGTTCCAGTTGAACTGATGGAATTATGGCTTGGCTTGATGACCAAACAAGATCTGTACTATTGAAGAGCTTGGTTTTCATTTTAGTTTTTTTGGAATATGGTGTTCTTGATGGATATCACTAGGAAATACACTTCTGACCATTTTCATAGTCCCTAATATTTGGCTAGGAATCCTTTACCCATGTCTGCCTTTTCAGTCTTTGGATAATCAAGAGTAAAAAAAAAAAAATTCTATACTCAGGTTTCAGAAGTGGAAACTCTTATTCAGAAACATCTGGAAATTATTGTTTCAACAACTTGTGTGTGTAGGTCTTATGTGTTACAGGTCTTGTGTGGTGTAGAGCACAGCATGTATGATTACGTAAAAGAATTTTGCTGTAGTCTAAGTAGGATTGTGTGGCTGATGGTGCTAACTGAAAGAAGTGGTTAACTGTGGTGGTTGACCACCACAGTTGCTGAGCAGTGAACTGGACAAGAAAGACTCTTGGTTTCATTTCTGAAGGAATTACAAGTAGGTACACTTGGTACTGTGTGTTCTTAAGACCAGACATGAAACAAAAAGTGAACCAAATATGTTATTAGTATCTGGGAAAGGCAGAAAGTTGGCCTGTTACTCTCTCCGATGCAGTAAACAGATACTTTTTTCCCCTTATCTCTCCTTGGACACCTCAGTCCAAGCAAGCAAGTCCAAGCAAGTCCAAAGTAAAGTCCACCTTCAAGCAAGTGCTGCTTTAGCTTAGCTGTTACAGCTTTGTGGCTTTCACTAAGGCATGTTCATCTCATTTCAGCTCCTTTTACTTGTTTGACACACAAAAATAGAGAAGAGGCATAGATTTAATTCCCATGACTAAACCAATACACAGTAGGAACTTAAAATAGCATTCAGCTAATTAAACAACAACATAACCAAACCCTAACAAACAGTAAAGCAGAATTTACCAGAATAAGAGCTCCCTGTATTACAATGAGATGCTCTCTCAGGCAATCCTGTGTGTTTGCCTAAATACCAGAAAAGTAGTTAAAATTGTCATGAGGAATGCATTTAGGCAAACATACAATCCTGTGTGTTTGCCTAAATACCAGAAAAGTAGTTAAAATTGTCATGAGGAATGCATTTAGGCAAACATACAATCCTGTGTGTTTGCCTAAATACCAGAAAAGTAGTTAAAATTGTCATGAGGAATGCATTTAGGCAAACATACAATCCTGTGTGTTTGCCTAAATACCAGAAAAGTAGTTAAAATTGTCATGAGGAATGCATTTAGGCAAACATACAATCCTGTGTGTTTGCCTAAATACCAGAAAAGTAGTTAAAATTGTCATGAGGAATGCATTTAGGCAAACATACAATCCTGTGTGTTTGCCTAAATACCAGAAAAGTAGTTAAAATTGTCATGAGGAATGCATTTAGGCAAACATACAATCCTGTGTGTTTGCCTAAATACCAGAAAAGTAGTTAAAATTGTCATGAGGAATGCAGATCCTGCTAGTTTACTGTGAACAGAAAAGTAGTCAGAAATAGTCCACTTAGTAAGATTTGTCTAATGATCTGGATAAAAAAAAAAACAAAAAAAAAAAAAAAAAAAAAAAAAAAAAAAAAAAAAAAAAAAAAAAAAAAAAAAAAAAAAACCCAAAAAAAAACCAACAAAAAAAACTAACAAAANCACAAAAAAACCCGACAACAACAACAACAACAAAACCCAAAACCCCCCCAAAACCCCCAAACAAACAACAAAAAACCCCAATACAACCCAAAACCTTCTCTTTGCTATATGCAATTACTGCTGTTAACTTAAAACTGAATAGGGGCAACTGATGTGCTAACAGTATCTTTAAAACAGCAGTGGGGATACCCCTGCCTCCCACTGTTTTCTTGGCGGAGAGGGTGAGGGGGGGAACCTGTGAATCTGTAGTTGTACAAGTTCAGCTTGTACAAGGGAACAGCAAAAGAACAAGCAATCCAAAATCTAGTACAGATTAAGGAGTCTTTCTGT
>VWZP01009612.1:34110-244404 GCA_013396995.1 Dicaeum eximium
ATTCTTTTTTTTTTTTTTTAAATACACACATATATATGTAGTATTTATTCTCAAATATTTTCTGTCTCTAAAGGAAGCAACTCTGTTGATTAAAAACTGTGTCTAAAAACTTAAACCAACAGATATGGAGTCTCACTTTGTTACTCTAAAATCAACCACAGTAGGAAAGGAAAGGAAAGTTCAAATGCACAACTTTGCATCGCTGCCAAAATACACGAGCTCTATCTCGGTGAATTGAGTCAGTTGAATCCCACTGTGATGATGGAGTTCAGGCTGCATGAAGAGTTCATGTTGGGCTGAGTCTGCAGTACCACCCTAGAATGCAATGTGCAGTATCTGTTCTGTATTCCCTTGGGCTGGGAATTTATAACAAACAGTGCTTTTGGGAACAGTGTTAGCAACTGAAATACTGCAGCACAAAGTGCCCTCCCAGTAACTCTTAGCTACTGCTACGGTGCACACAGATAGTAAAAATAGAATCTTGCTTGTTCATCTGAAGTAGTTTCTGAATTCAAGTGATTGTAAATAACTGTAATTTAAACCTGATGGTCAACTGAAAATCTGAAAACAAACAGAAACAGATGTTTATATCAGAATTTCAAACTAAAGAACTCAGCAAGGTAACTGAGGCAAGAGGAATATCATAACAAGATATCCAAACGTCCATATCTTAGAGTGGGAGCAAGAATTTTTTCTTCTTTAAAAGACAGTGTCTGTAGAATAATATATAACATTAATTTAAGCACATTGATAAACCTGGAAAAAGGGTTTTAATTGCTGCAAATGGTTTTTGACTCAACTACTAGCTTATACTTTGTTTCAATTTATTTATTTCCCTAAGGCCTTTATTTTTTTTAACACAGTATGAACTGTTAAACAAAGACCTAAAAACCATGTCTTGGTTCTGTTCTGAGCAAAAACATTGCTGGGTTCTGATTTATGCCCTATTTAATATTTGCAGCTTTATCAATGCTTCTGCTGTGCACTCTGCTGTGACTTAGCCTGACTACACCTTAACCTCTCTGTCACGTAAAACAAGGTAAGCTATACTTCCATGAATTTTGCAGCTTGCTTGAGACATTCACTTAAAAATTTCTATTCAAAATTCTTTTATTATTTCTGAATGACAGAGATTTGAAATGTAGCAATTTTTAAATTGAACATGTATTTCTTATTTAATTAATTGCAGCACTTATACTTTTAATTTGTCCCCAGTCAGAAATCAGTTTATTTCGTTGCACTGTGCAGCAGTGTCCAATACTGAAATATACAAACTGTTGCAAACCTGATTTCTAGTATTAAAATGCGTAATTTTGAGGCACTTGCACATGTTCATGGCTCTTGTGTCGTATGCATGTGCATGAGTGCAAGGAGAGGATGTGTAGGTGTATGTTCTCAGCTGCAATCCCTCGGGTGAGGGAGCGTCTCATCCGTGTCCACTGCATACTCTAAAAAGTTTGGGTGGTCATGGACAGTGTTGCCCTTGTCAGCAACCACTCCTTGGGTTAACAAGGGTATCATGGATTACTTACTGAGCCTGGGTGGCCATGTACTCTTCACACCCTTTCTCAGGACGATGAAACTCAGCTCTTCATTTTCCATGCGACCCTTCCATAACCAGGTGACTCTCCCAGTTAGTCTGTGATGCAGGCTACTACACACCACATGCAAGGTCAAAGCTCAACTTCTTTCTGGTGTTCAATTTCACTAAGAAACATATTAACAAAGAAACAATAAACTCCCAGGGCTCAGCTAAACCCATCTCTTCAGTTTACTACAACACAACCCCAATATGCCTCTGCCAGGACAGGCACCCTGGAATCTGCTTCCCTCGCTTAATGACCCTCAGCTGTTTGCCCCTCCCTTACGGCCTCCTGTTTCTGGCAGGTGGTATGGGGTTGGGAAGGCTTCATCCGGGACATTGGTAATCACCTCCTCCCTCTGTGCTTTGTTCGGCTGACATGCCCTACTTTGTATTAGTGGCTTTATTTTTCATTTAGTTGAAGGGTGTAGTGCCAAGGTCTGTGATCTCATTTAAAAGACAATGAAAAACCGAAGCCTTCTCCATGGCAAAGGTAAGTGGAACAGGGCTATGTTACAGACTCCTCTGGCACCATGATGTAGCCCTTCTGGAGAATGTAACCTGTTGATTGATGTTTACCCAGGCTATAAGCAAGGCATAGTGTGCAGTAGAAAAGTATGCAGTAAACTGAAGCAATAAAATTGATATATTTTAGGGGCCACTTGGTTCTACTTCTCGTCTTTTCAGGCACAAATCAGACCTCTGCTATCTTACCCTCTGCTTAAGAGAATAAGATGTCACTTTCTTTTCATTGAGTGAAAAATGAATTGTGCTAGTGGTAGAACTCCAGGCCTGTACATCAGTGCATCTAGGCTTCCATGCTGACCTTTTCCAGCTCTGCTTTTTCAAAATCAGCTAATTCAATATGAATATGTTATAATGGTAGAAATGAGGTCTGAAGTAGTATCTTTTATTACAAGCAATGGGAAACAAAAAGTGTAAATACTTTATTCACTTTTTTTTTTTTCTTTTTTTTTTAAACAACTGAATGGCCTGTCTGTTCTCTTGGTTATGGCAAGTGATCCAGTATCAGATATTACTTCTCCTTACAGATCTTTCCACTTTTATATCTGCATTCTTCCTATGTCCATAATCATGTTATAATATACAGCTGTCACAGAAGTGAAGAGAATGTCCCCTGCAGCCCTGAATGCATGCACAAGCAAAAAACACCAAACCAAACTCAAACCTACATCACAAAGCCTCCAGAAACTTTTACTGGAAGCAAGTATGCTTTGAATTCATTGTCTAAACAAGATTGAACATATTTCTAGGGTTGTAATATGTTCTTGAGACATGTACAAATGATTAAAACATTGAGGACATTGCCAAAACCTGCTAGAAATAATTTCAGCAATTCTGACTTGTTTTGTTCACTGTAGCTGGCAAACATCTTTCAGAAGGAAAGATGATGCTCTTTGATGATGCTGTTTCCTAGCAAACTACTAGTAACAAACATGAACAGTCAACATAAAAATAGAAGGAGAAATGCAAATTCTTTAGTATACCATTCTAACACTTTTAATTAAAATCAGGCTAGTAAGGACATTTTTTGTTTAAAGGAAAAGGAAAATGCTCTAGTATGTACTTACATGTCTTTACTTCTAATAATGAAGTATTGGGGATTGGTACAATGGATGGAGTGACTTTTTTTTTCACATTAATATAAGGAAAAGAAATATACAATCAGAAAAAAGAAGAAATTATGTGATCAGGAGTAAATGCAACATGTAAATATGAACATGTTTCAAAGAAAGATGTGGAATTTCCCAAGGGGGGGAAAAAAACAAACAAAAAATATTTTTTGCTTCTGTCACCAAAACAACTTAGGGAGCACTTCCATTTGTGTAACATTCACAGGAACTGTGAGTAAAAGCCGTAACAAATAAGTTTCAATTGTGCAATGTATTTCTTATAGATGTTGTTTTATTTTATAAAAGTGAAATCCAAAGGGGAAAGAGTTTTGAAATCATTTAGCCTAACATTCTCATGGATTTGATAAGTGTAAATGCAGGGGTTCCAAAATATGAAGATTAGGGAGAAATATCATGTACAAAATACTCTGATACAAGTTGTCTCCCAATTCACCAAAACTTGCCAACTCCATGTTTTAAATTTTCTCAAATATTCCGAGAATTATCATGAATACTGTTTGGGTTAATAACTAGAAACCTTATATTATAGAGAATAAGTGTATGGAATAGCAGGAAAAAAATGTGATGTTAGTTATACAAAAATATTATGTCCTTAAAATAAGTATCTTGCTATGGGTGAATGTTACTTTTGTGCTGAATCTTCTCAGCTCAACTTTGAATGACCTTGTACTTGGAAAATGTTTTTAAATCCTGTTTAGTCATTGTAGTTGTTCAGCAGTTAATCTAAGCTCATTGTTTTTTAAGTAAGGTTAGCTTTTTGTTGCCCAAGTGTAATAGGGAACAAACGGTCAAGGGGACAATGATAAAAATATTAGGAAACAGATGAAAAGCAAAAAAGAAGGTTATTAAAAGGCAGGGATGTGGAAAAAGTGAAGGCTATGTAGAATCAGTGACTGGATAATTTATGGTAAAAGAGAACTAGGAGATTCTAAAAGCAAATAAAAAGTTTAAAATGTAAACATGTTAGAATTGACATGATGGTCATTATGTGTGGTCGTGCGTTTTTGTTGTTTTGTTCTCTCACTTATCTTTGAATGTTACTCAGTATGTTTAAATGGTTCAACCCTGTTGCCCTGGTTCACTTGGTATATTCACAAGTTGTATCCTCCCTCTCTCCTGCCAGTTAAGTCATGTGCCTACCCCTTATTCCCCATTCTTCCCTGTCTGTCAGAGAAGCCCTTCCCTCCTCCCATGTCAATCTCTGTAAGCCCTACCTTTTGTTCCAGAACCCTCTGTGTCTCTCATGTAGTCCCTGAGCTCGAGTTGGCTGATACGCCGTACTCCCTGCCCCTCTTACCCCTCACTGGTTGCTGTATCGCGTATCCCTGCCTTACACTCCTCCCCTGGTTCCCTAGGATTGGTCCGCCCCTTGGACCTCCTCCCTTTACAAGTTGTTGGAAGGGTCTGTCTTTCGTTTTTTGTTTCTGATCACCGTCAAGAGTGTTTCTGATCTTCGGTGAAATAAACCTTTTGGAACCACAGAGAGAGGACACTTCTTGCCTTCTCTATCTCAGTCCACAGCGTTCCAAGACCATCATCTGCTGCCAGGGTTACGTCCCCGACTGCACGGCTACCTGAGCCGGTCAAGGACCAGGGTTGGGAGTGGCTGCTCTTGGTGGGGCCGAGGGGGAGAAGCCAAGTGAGCCAGCGAGGGCTTCTCCAGCACTTGCGGGCTGCATCAGTTACGGTGATACGAACATTTGAACATTTAATGACACACAAAGATAAATGACAGGAAGTACAAGATCACAAGTATGGCATGACACAATACACAGTGAGTGATGAACTATAAAAGTTACAATGGATGTTCTAAGGAGAGATGTGGTATTGATCCAATAATTGTTGAATGTCCTCAAATCTCTGTATAACTGGACGGAGAAGACTCATATGCAGTCTCCCACCTTTACATTTACATTTATAATTGTGCAGATAATACTTGCAGTAATAATAAAAATTTTAATTGAAAAATTGTGTAAAAAACTTTGGCATTGAGTACTGTAGCCACTGTCTTGTTCTGAGAAGGGCTCCTGGACATCAATGTGATGAAAAAATCAATTTGACAGGCACAGCTATCACCAAGAATGCAGGAATCTTTCTTCTAGGGCCACAGGTGGAAGGATTGGACATTTTAATGCATGTCCTAATTCACACAGTGTGAAACCTTCTTGCTTATCTGTGCATACGCGTGCACACACACACACACACACACACACACACACACACACAGAGTATTATTTCTTGTCACAGTGGAACATATTATTCAGGACAACTTTTCCAGAAACTATGCAAAAGTTAAAATGGAGAGGAAAAGAAAACATAGTTCTCTATAAAAACAGGTATAGTATTTCTGTAATAAGATGAAATACAGGTGAAATGCAGTTTCCAGGCTAAAATATATTCCAACCATGTTTCAACTTCTTTCTCCATTTGTTTGGAGGAAAGTGTATGTTTTTTATGGTTATTTTGCTTCTCATGTACGCTACACAACGATTTGCTTTGGCAATGCCTTTCAACCTTTTATTACAAAACCAGGTACTCTGCATATCTGAATCTTAAACAGAGTACATTTACATAGTGGCACCAACTGAAATATTTCACATATTTATAAGGGTTAGACCTTTAAAGCCTTTTTTTGCTTTCAGTTGTAGGCTCTGAAATCCAACTCTGGAAGTGATAAATCTGAAAAAGTTCCTGTGTGAGTAACAAGTGCTCATGCATCCTAAAATGCCATCAAGACCTAATCTAAACCCAGATCTCTGACTCTCGTCTTACAATTGTTATTATTTAGTTCACAGAAAAAAGTAACAAAGAGGAAAAGGCATGAGACGTCAGACTCAGGTATGCTGGAGCCTCAGCACCTCGCAGAACACCCAGAAACATCTCATTACGCCATCCATGTCTGTGAGTATCCGAAGGGGGGCCATCAGCGGATGGATCCAGGCTCTGCTCGGTGGTGCCAAGCAACAGGACAAGAGGCAGCGAGCAAAAACTGATGCACAGGAAACTCCACCTGATGATGAGGAGGAACTTTTTAACTGTGCAGCGACCGAGCACTGGAACAGATGGAGCAGAGAGGCTGTGGAAGTCTCGCTCGCTGGAAATGTTCAAGAACGATCCTGTGCTCTGGGGTGATCCTGCTTGAGCAGGGAGCTTGGACCCGATGCTCCACTGTGGTCCCTTCCAGCCTGACCCATTTTGTGAGTCTGACTGTAGGGTTCACATGGAAACATGTAGGATCTGAACAGCGGCGGGATACATGTGCTCCAGAGGCTGAGGAAGGGCAGGGACCCGCTGGGTTCCCAGGCATTTCCAACCCCTTCGCTCAGCACGTTGGCTGGAGAGCAGGTGCTCCCAGCCCCGGGAGGAGGCGGCGGCGGGCTGAGCGCGGCCCTGCCCCGTGTCGGTCCCGGGCAGCGCCTCGCCGCCCTCCGCCACCCGCACCGCGCATGCGCGGCCCCGCGGCTCAGGCGGGCGAATTCAAACGTGCCCCTCGCCCCTTCTCCTCGCCGGGTAGCGGTGGAGCTGTGACGTCATTGCACCGCGTCCTCTTTCTTCCCTGCGGTTTCCGGCGCTCGCCCGCGCCGTGAGTGCGGCGGAAAGTTTTCATTTGTGTGGTTCACGGCGTCGGTTGTCTCCCCTCTCCCCCAGGCGCGGGCGGGCGGGGGCTGCCGGGGCCCGCTCTGCCAGGCGCGGACCCTCCTCTCCCCTCACCGTCTCCGCGGGGGGAGCGGCGAGAGGCTTTCGGCGATGGCTTCGGGGAGCTGGGAGGCGGCGACGCAGCGGGTGGCAGAGCTGGAGGAAGAGCTGCGGGGTCTGGCGGAGCAGCTGAGCCGCTGCCAGGTACCTGAGTGCGGGGCGGGGGCCGGGCGGGCGCGTCCCGGTTGGGACCGCGGGTTTGCGTCCCGCTCCTCCCGGCGGGCAAGGAGGAGGAGCGGGGCGGCGGGCGCCCGGTGCCTCCGAGACAGGAATTCAGTGGGGTTGGGCCCTTGCCCTGGGTGAAAAGACCTGTCGTGGGGCTGTTTTGTTCGCCCTTCCAGAAGCCACGGTACGCATGAATTGAAATTGCAAAAGTCCCGAGGTACTGCCTTGTGTAGCTTCGGGAAGAACGAACAGACAGAGAGGTTTTAGAGAATTTTAAGTCTTGAAGGAACGTTTGGAGGTAATTTCATCTCTCCCCCAGCCTTGCATCAGGATGAAATACACCGAAGCTGTTTCTGGGAAGGGAGGGTTTAATGAGTAATTGTGGGTGTACTTTCAAAAGTTCCTCCTCCGCATCTTGCCTTGTGGACTCCCTTCATAGATACACTTCCTTCATTTTTCCAGTTGGTCGTTCATTTATTAGAAATATAAAAACGTTGGTAATGTGAGGTCTTGTTCTAGAAATCACTGAAAATTCTCTGACAAACACATGGATTACACCAAAAGTATATGGCAGAGAGGAAGGTGACACCTCATGCTGCAGGTAGCCGAAACTGTTTTCATGTGGGATGTGGTCTGGTTAAAGCCATGAAGGCCTGGGCTGATGAAAGCATCAGAAGAAAGCATCCATCTGAAAGTTAGTAGAGGTTCCCTGCTTTGAGCGGTGTTGATGCCCAGGGTAGAATCAAGGCTTCTTGAGAAAACATGATGTATAGGACATCTGTGGGGAGAAGCAACTGTCAGGTGAAAATCCTGTTTAGAAATGCTGAACAATGGTAAATGTTTAGGGGATATATGCAGATGTGTGCTATCAGAACAAAATTTGGTGGAGGCAGAAGGAAGCCCTGTGCTCTGCCCAGTTGCTAGTTGAACATAAATTACGTATTACTCAAACCTTGTAGCATCTTTGAAGAGCATTATATGTACTAGAAACTTTGAAGAAACAGTACAAATCGGAATTTCTAATCACTTTGATAACCTGATGTGCACAAACAGTAGTTATCTGATTTCCCCTTTAAATTAATTTCAATTATGTGTACATTTCTGGTTGTTTCTTGATGAACATATTCCACCTGTTGAAGTCAGCAAACAAAGTGTTTTGAAATGTATTAAGTTTCTTGCATATTATCTTGCCATTCTTGGGTCTTTTACCTTCATTAGATCAGATAGCTTTCTTTGAGGAAAGCAGGCAAAAAAAGAATGGGAAGATAGTTACAGTTTTTGAAAACAGAACCCAGTCAGTGTCCTGTGGTAATCTCTCCAGCTCTTGATAAGAATCCAATATGTGCCATCCATCTAACAACAGGGGATGCATGTGTTCAGGGCTTTTTTTCCGTTCATTAATTAAAAAAAAAAGGAAGTGAAGCAGCAATCTCTAAGTAGAGGTTCTCTGAAAGTGCTGCAGTGTAGACATCTACATGCTTTACCATTTTACTAATCCATCAATACATTTGGCAGGTTTAAGCATGTGTATGTTACATAAAAAAGGGGGGAAACCAGATTTTAATATGTAAAAGAGGTGATAGCCTTGTCAATTAGGCAGTTTTTTCACTACAGCATTTATCTAATGTGATTACCTTTGTAAAGAAAGTTTTGTGAAGATATTCTGAATTTGAATAGGATCTAAAATGGCCTGATTTACTGAATGGACTTCAGTAAAATTTTTCAAGTGGTTTGAAAGTCAACTGATGAAATTATTTGTAGATGGTTAATCCGTTTTAAAGTCATATTTCATATGAAAACTATATGCAAAGAGAAGTAATTTAAAAGCATAAATATGTATGGATGTTAATGTGTTTTTCTAGCGTCTTCACAGCTGAAATACAAAGTTGTTGCTGACCAGCATAATTTAATTTCATCTGCTGTGGTTTACTTAATTTCCTTTAGATAGAAGAACTTTTTCTGTTTCTGTGCTGTCTCCTAATATTTGCAGGTCTTGTTGATCAGAACTGTAAAACCATTTAAGTTGGAAGAGTGTTCTTGAGAGTGTCTATTGCACCCCACCCTAGAACAGATTGCCCAGGACAGTGCCTAATTGAGTTTTGAGTATCTCCATTCTCCTAATTGAGTTTTGAGACTCCAACCCCTCAGGACAGCCTGTGGAGGTGTACCACAGTAAAAGTATTCAAGTTTCTGTTAAGATTTTCTTTGTCTTCTGTTCTATGCTTTGGGTAGGGTTGTGTCTTTCACAGAGTGCCTTAGCAGGCATTTTGGATAGAAAAGTTATGTAAAGTGTCTTTATAACAGATGTTAGTGAAAGGATGTTAACTTTTCATCCAGCAACTGGATAAAATTGCCCAAGTCTTTTCCTTTTTTTCCTTTTTTCCCTCTTTTCCTTTTTTTCTTTTCCTTCACAGGCTCATAAACTGCATTTCCAAAAAACCTTCCCAACTGAAATCCAGTTTAATAGTTTAAGGGTGTATCAGAACTAAAGAATTAGTTTTAAGTATGTGTTGAGGTGTTAGCCTTTTGGATATTTTCTCCCCAAAGAAAAAAAGGCATTTATCAAATGATTGAGGCTAAAGTTTTAATTAGTTCTAAACCGAACAGATTTAGCAAGAGGTCTATGTACCCAAAAGTGATTCAGCATCTGAATAAATTATGCCATGATTCTCGTCTACGCACGTTTTATGGACTGTTATGTTCACTGTCATATAAACTGCACTTCCGAAATTAAATATTTTCTGGGAACTGTAGCCTGTTGATAAGGGGGTCCATTGGCTAAATACATGGGAGTCTTCTTTAGCTAGTGAAGCTGTCAAGACTTAGTGGAAGTATTGTGCATGCTAGCTTTGCTCTAACCTCAGGTTATCTCCAGGCATCTACTTCTGGAGGTTGTTTCTTTTCTGTGGCAGAATTCTGGAGAACCTGACTCTTCTAGTCATCCAGGACTGTGGCCTTTATTTTCACGTGGGAAACATGGTTCTTATTCACATTTATTTTGTTCTTTTGCAGTAACAATTCCCACAAAGTAAAGGTACGTACAAGAGTCATATGTGGTATATTTAATACTTCCTCTTTTTTTGTGTATTCCTTTTTTCATTATTTTCTGAAGTGGAGGTTCTACTACGAAGTCTTGGCTTCTGCAGCTAAGATTGAGTAGTATTTGATATTTCCTTTAATACTACTCAAACCATTGTAGGATCAACAATTGTAATAAGCAAGATCTTGGAGTAGGGCCTGTTAAAAGCACAATTTTCTTACTGTCACTCTGTGACTGACGTTGATGTATAATTCTGTGGTGGAATTTGCAAAAATGAGAAAGCCAGATAAAGAAAGTAGTCCAAAACCCCCAGATTGTTTACTGAGAAGCCTTGTATAAATGTAAGGGGGTGTATTTCTATAGTATACTGTTTTGGGAAAGTGATGGTTATGTCTGCAGTAAGACATTTTGTAATTATTTTTAATTTCAGTGTCTCCTCTTCTTATTTTATTTGAGAATTACTTGAGAAATAAAGTTATGATTCCTGAAAACAACTGAAAAGAAAACAGAAAATGTTTTTTTTTATTTTTAAATTTCTTCTTTTCTTTGGGACCCTGTTAGATTTCTGTAATGGGCTCGACGTTGTTGGAGGGCTGTGAAAAGACAAAGGTCAAACAGTACGTCATGTCACATCTTGTCTCTATTAACTTGTGTTAACTGCTGCATTTTATTTCGGGGTTTTATGCTGCTGCCTAGCACCTCAAAATATGAATATCTTCAGTACATATGTTCTTATTATTCTCAGGAGTTTTTGTTTTTCTTTGGTGTTTAAAAGATCTGGCTGGTGTTTTACCTCCATCTTGTTTTCGCATGTGGTTGTGGTTTTTTGAGGGTAGAGCAGATGGATATGCTGTTTTTGCAACACATGATGGTTCCTGGTATAGGAAATTAGTCTGGTTTGTTTCTGTTTTTTTCCTTGTGCCCTTTTTTTTTTTTTTTTTTGTAAGGGGGATGATATGTTGCATTTCTGCAAGCTCATCTATGGGTGGAGTTTCTGAGCCAAGGTTACTTTCTTTAGCTTTATGTGCTTTCTCTTTAGTCTTGTGCATTTCTTTAAACCACCTGTTTGGTCCTTAGAGATTCATAGCATATTCCTTGGTGTCTTGTAGGGAAGCCTCTTGTGGTGAAAGCTAGTTCATTTGGTGTAAAATAATGTGCATTGCTAAACTGATGATTGATGTTCTAGCTCTTAGGCTCTTTCTAGAATAGACATTTTCATGCCCCCCTATTCTCTAACTGGAAAGATAGGAATAGTTCTTTCAGGTATTCTGTGATGGGAAACTGTGATTCTGGACTGGATTTTCCACATCAAACAAAATGTCCTGTATTGGTGGTAATACAGAGAGTTGGAAGAAGCAAGCACATTATATTCTGGTTTTACTGATACTCACAAGACAAGTTTGATTTGTTTAGCTTAATTTTATATTTACCATCCTAGGATCTTTCTATTCATTGAAAATGCTGTTTCAAATTCAAACAAGTGTCTTAACAAGTTACCCATTATTAGTTTCAAAATTTTCCTTCAGTAAAATGAAGTCAGTCTTCATTTTACTCATTGCAGCTTTTTGATCTCAAAGGTAACATGACGCGTCACCGCATGCATTTCGGCCCTGGCTGGCCCTCTCGCTGCAGCGCCACGTCAAGTGTGGGCCACCCCAGGTAGCCATGAGATGGCACAGAGCGGTCAGACGCAGGATGCGGCTGTAGAGCGTCAAAGGCTCTGCGGCATCAGGTGGAATATTAACATGTTGAGGCCCGGATCAAGGAATTAGGGAGAGGTCCTTTGTATGATTCCAGGATGAAGTTTATTCCCTAGAAGGGCCAGGACAAAAGAACAAAGACCAAGGCAATACATCAATTTTATCAAATTGATATCAATTGATCAAATCAAATTATGGGGGTGATAACATAGGAGAGACATTTCCAACCAATGAGGGAGAACTATAGGGAGAACAAGAGGCGGGGATACCTAACAGAACAACCAGTGAGAAGGGTAAGAGGGGAGGAGAACACAACTTAACAGCCAACTACATAATAGGCATAGAAACTTCTAGAAGGAAGGGTGGGGATTACATTAATTGACAGGGGCACTGGGTAGGGATATAAGGATTGACATGGAAGGGACTGGAATATGGGGAGGGGTAATTCCATTTAGGGAAAGATCTAGGGAAGATAGAGTCATGGAACAAACCAATTGGGAATAATGATAGGGGTAAATTGGAACAACTCATACAATACATGGGAGGGGATAACCAAACAAGTAATTTAAGGAAAAGAAGTACCAAAGCGCACCTGAAACAGTAATGTGGCGTATCTTTCTGATAAAATGATACTGTATTTTCCTTACTAAGGACTTTCTTTTCTAACTTTGTTGTTCTACCAAGACTGAACTATTCTTTATCATTTTTTCTTTCCCTGCATAAAAATACATGTATTATTTTTATTTTTAGGGAGGTCTTTTTAGTGTTATCTTCTGTAGCTCATGTGCCTTTTCTGTCAGTGATCGTTCTAATGCCTAATCCTTTACTGTATTTGGAATTAAGTACACCATTGCATGGTACTCTGCACAGCCCAAAAAGTACAATCTGCCAACTGGCAGCAGTCTGCAGACCATACTGTTTAGTCAAAGAAACCATACTGTGTATGGTTTTCAATTTACAAATACAATTTTCCCACTAAAAATAGATAGTTCACCATTAGTCAAAAAGTTAGGAACTCCTCAGTAATATGTTAAAGGTTCTACTGGAGCAGATTCACTGGTACCTTTTCAACACTTTTGTCAGAAGGTGCTAAATACAAAGGAGGAATAAAGAGATCTTCCAGGAGCTGCTGCTAGTTTTGCTTCTCTTTATTACCAGGGATTGAAAAGAAATCTTGAAGAATGGACTATGTGTATCTCCAGGCATTTTTGGGTAAAAGAGGATCAAGAAAGTTGGCTGCTACTTTGTGGGAAGTGGAGTGGCAGGGATTTCTATTATTTGTTGCCTTGTTTCACGCTGTGTTTCCTGCTTGTTGTGAAAAGCAATGCATAGATCCATTTTGGTCTTCATGTTCTGTTTTATAGTGTGCTTGAACAAAAATAAGAGTTTTTTGTGGGGAGTGGAACATCTAGTTTTGGTCACTTTCTGTGCCAGGGAGGGTTGTAAAACATTCTATTTGCCATCATTAGCACTGATAACAGAAAATATTTAATTAGCTGTAAAAACGGGTGCATATATTAATTCTGGACCAATTTAATATCCACCACAGCCACTGAAAATGATGTAGCTATGATACTATTGATATGTAGTTTTAACACCTCCCTTCTTTATTTATAAGTAAAATGAAGGAAGCATTAACTAACACATCAAGACATTGTGTCTCTTTATAATATGTGACTAGCTATTGCAGGTGCATGTTGATTATACATATTAGAAATGTTTCTAAATCAATATCTGGGAATTGAAAGTAACAATAAATTTAAAAACCTCAAAAAACCAGAACACTAAAACATAGTTCTTCCATGTGATGTGTTTTTATGTTGGCTTTGTTCCTATCTATCCAACTTTGTGACCAAAATTGAAATTTTTGTAAACTACCAATATGAGAATGAGTGTGTCAGTGTTTGTTCTAGATAAATAGTTGATATCCATACTGTTGTTTTGAAATGGAACAAAGTGTTCAGTTCTTCCATTCATTAAATGCTAATTTCTTTTATTAGTGATTAAGCCAAGACCACATATTTATTGGTGCCAAGGGATGCCAGCTGTTTAGTGCTTTGGGTGGTTTTTTTGTTGTTTTATAGTCTTATATTTTGCCATAAGGAGTGTAAATCACATGAGTCTGATTAGTACAGGTGTTGTTAATAAAGGCCTTGCTCTTTTTGTATTATGTACAGAAGTAGTGTTGTTGAATAGCTAAGTTTAATTTTTTCTACTTTATTTTACTTCTTACAAATTTTAGTTAAGTGTAGTGAAATTCTTTCATACCTGTTATTCCTTTTGAAAAATACTAGTCTAGAATATAGAGGTGAAACTGAAGATGAACTAAAAGTGAGATTTAAAAAGAAGTATACTTCTGTGTTTCATAAAGTAGTTCCCTATTCACAGTACATCTGTGTGTGAATAGTTCAGGTTGGCCCCGCATGTCAGTGGGAATTTAAAATTTGGTGTAGAGATTACAGAGTCATAGAATAGCTTGGGTTGGAAGGACCTTTAAAGAAAAGATCTCGCCTCCCTGGCCAAGAATATCTTTCAGTAGGTCATGTTGCTTAAAACCCTACCCAACATGACTTTGAGCATTTCAGTGGTGGGAGATCTGCAGTGTTCTTCCATTGTCACACCACCTTGTTGTTTACTTTCCTTATGTTCAATCTGAATCTAGACTTAATCCAAGTTTAAATATTTTTAAATTGAAAAAGGGTATAGCTTAAAATTGTTGAATCTTTTCCAGTTACCTGAGGCATTGGTAAAGTCTGTCTGTCTTAAAAGCGCCCTTTAGGTATTGAAGGCAGCAATCAGGACCCTTGTATGCATTTTCCAGGCAGCACAAACCCAACTCTTTCATCCTGTTTTCACAGGAAAGGTGTTCCATGCCTCTGATCAGTCTTAAGGCCCTACTATGGACCTGCGCTGATATGGCTATGTCTTTCTGGTGCTGGAGTCCACAGAGCTGGACACAGTACTCCAGGAAGGGTCTGACAACAGCAGACCAAAGAGAGGGAATTGTCTCCTGTGACCTGGGGTGGATACAGTTGGCTTTCTGCTGCGCAGTGCATGCTGCTGGATCATGTTCAGCATTTTGTCCAGCAGTTCATGCAAGTCCTTTTCTACAGTACTTTTCTCAATCAATTCGTCCCACAGTCTTTATTGATAATGGGCTTTGCGCAACCCAGGTGCAAGACCTCTCACTTCACCTTCTTTCACCTTTGAGAGTTTCAAGCCTGTTGATGTCATTCCCTCTGGATGGCATCCATTCCTGCTGGTGTAGAAACTGCCATGCTCAGCTTGGTACTGTTTATATCATGAAGATGTAATTAGATAGATAAAGATAGTAAACAGCACTGGTTTCAATATAAAACCTGGGGAAACACCACTTATGATTGGTTTCCACGTTAACACAGGGGGAACACAGAGCTGTTAACTGTGACTCTCTGGACAGGGAGATAGACCCCATTCCTTGTTCATCTAATAATCCATCCATCAAACCCATTAGTTCTCCAAATTAATAGCAAGAATGTGGTGGGAGACTGTGTCAAAGGCTTAACAGAAGTGTAGGTAGGTGACATCCATAGCTCTTCATTTATCCACTGGTGTAATCCCTCCATTTATATCAGGCGTGGTTTGCCCTTGGTGAAGTATGTTGCTTGTATCTTAGTAACTTCTTTTCATCCATGTGACTTGTCGCAGTGTACTGGTTTGAAAGCAAGCTACTGAGAGGTCCCAAGTCAGAACTACAATTTAACAGGAAAATTAAAATATGGGCAATTCTACAGAAACAGCGTCAGAGTCAGGATACAACCTGACACCCTGTTGGTCAGGGTGATAGTAGCAATTCAGTTAAATGGTGGACATGGTTCTGTTGAAGCAGTGATCCCATAGAAGAGTCTGGTCTTTCTCTGAAGGTCCAGTGATGGTTATACTCTTGTCCTCTGGGAATACAGTAGGTAGGGCTGCCCATGGTGTTCCAAACCTCAGATTATATCCAGGTAGGAATGCTTGGTTCCTCCCCTTGGGCAGAGCATCTCGCAATGGGATGATGTGATTTTTGAGTCATGCAATGAGACCTTGATTGCCCATTAGCAGAGACAGCCCCTGGGGAGAGTTATCAGGGATGAGTCATGGAGGAGATGAGGAACACTGCCACACCTGTTTTAACAATTTATGAAGATGGTAATAAAAGACATACTTTTGGTTAAATCTTACATTGTAACCTAAGAGACATAGCTTCCAGGAGGACCTGTTTCATTATATTACTGGGCAATATGGTAATGCTTGGTGGTTATCTTTTTTACTCATTTTTTAAAAAGACATTCGATTGCCTTTTCTGCAGTCCCTGTGGGCTTTGTCTGACTGCCGTAAGATAGACCTGAGTGCAAAAAATACTGTTACGGGAACAACAAACCACTGCTTTTGTCAATAGAGAAAGTTGCATTTTATGTGCAGAGATTTAAGTTCTTGTAATTTTTCCAAATGCAGTCAGGAGGCCTCTAGAACACACTTTGATGTCTATGTTTACCATGTTGTTACAGATTCAACATGGAGGAGAATGACTGGGTGTAGCTGGTCTAGTTTTCCCATCTAATTATTTTGGTTTGGGAAGGAGGTATGCTGTTCTTGGAGAGTGACTTCAGATAGTCTTCTTGTCCTTTGCTGTTGCTGAGAGTGCACTGGTTCAACTATTTGAAGTTCAGCTCACAGCTTAAAGGGTATGCAAGTATTCTCCTATTTGGCTGCAATTTTACAGGATTTGGAGAACACTACAATACCATTTCAGGTGCAGTTGAAATAATGGACCCAAATTGCACTTGGTTAGTCATGGTAATACAGAGGGAATATACTCAAATGCATGCATATGGTTATATTGTAAAATAAAATTATGCATTTCTATATTTTGAATGGATTAAAAATTGCAAGTGCATTATGATTATATTAATCCAGAGCAGCAGTTCAGCATTACATTTAAACAAAGCTAATTCTGAGACCTGTGCTGAAGCTTTTAAATTGTCCTGCATTCTCAAATAAGTGATAGAATTGTTACAGTAACTCTCAGAATTGTAGTGCTTACAGAAAGTGGGTATGTGACTTAGAAAATTCATGTCCTGCCCAGCTCTGTGCGTCTTCTGTCTAAATTACTTCTGTGACTGCAGTTAGTTTTCATTGAAGCAGTTTAGAAGGTTATAGCTTGAAATGAAAGCTGGCAGATCACTTATTCTGTCCTTGATCTAGAAAGGGATTAAAAGAAATTTTTTGATTTCTCACATTTTCTTCTTTTTGAAAAGATTTCCTACATGAATAAAGTGCCATACCCTCCATATTGAGTACTCAGAAAAAAAGCAACTGCTGGTAGAAGGCTGTTCTAGTGAATGAAGGGAAAGAGCATCCTGTGTGCTCTCTGAAGAAGAAAGTAATTTACTTTTTACTATTCAGTGGGGGTGGCATTGTGTGCAATAGGTTCATGTCTATCTAGTAAGTTCTGTCTACCAGTGAATTGATGTATATTTTTGTCTCTTCCTTCTATGATGGGACTGATCTGCTTTCAGTGCTGTTAATTTTTTTACTATGCCATGACCAAGAAGTACCTTGTATTTCTTGCCAGTTGATGCCACAGTAAGTCAGTTATTTATGCCAATTAAGAATAAAAAATAAAATTACTCAATTAAATGCACTGCTGTCTTTTTTTTATGTTGATGAACTAAGCTGAGTGTATGCTGATTAAATAATGTGTAAGGACAGCATCTTTTAGTGTAAGTTGGGTGGTATTTTTGCTTACACCACTATTAGGGCATCAACGTTGTAACAATGACAACACTATATTATTTTTATTGTGCCTGTTTGTGTTCAGCAGAGTAATGAGTAAGAATTCAGTTTCTAAGGGAGTGTGTGTGTGGGTGTATATTTACCCACAAGTGTTAAGTAAAGCAGTATACTGCATTGTCCCTTTTTTGAGTCAGATGTATATTTGTTGCAAGAGCTACCAACAGAGATAAGATAACAATAATTTCTTTGAATAGAAAATTATGTGTGGAATATACATATACAAAATATACTTTTTTTTTTTTTTACTATATATTTACATGTTGATTGTATCTCATTTATGCTGCAACATTAAGGAACTGAGGGGACAGGGGAAAATACTCTTTGTTTCCTGATGACGTCTGTTAAATAAAGCAGTCAGTCTGGTCAAGTCACCTACAGCCCTCTTCCAAATTTCTACCTGATAATTAGATGCTAACAGTGCATGTTGTCTGTTAGTGACTTCTGTGAACTTGAAAATAACAGAATTTTAAGAGCCTCGTGTGTCTAAGGTTTTAAGTTTTCTTGTGAGTTACTTACCAGTCTTCTGGTGACTTTTTAGGTTGTTGAAAAGTACAGCACCTCACAGATTTTCTGAAGAGTAAGAGTTTTTTTTGTTGTGACTACTCAGCAGGACTTGGTTGTTAAGAGAATACCCCTTATTTAGGAATGTAATATGTGACTGGAAAACACAAAGAAATACTGGCACAGTAGGGTCAAGAGAGTCTGAACTGACAGTATGCAGGAGGGTAAGTTTAAAAGTCTTGTGAGACATCAAGAAAGAAACAAGTCTTGTCACTTGCATGTGAAGTGTGTATGTCAGCTTGATAAAAGACTTCAGCTGTTTAGTTGGAAGTGTACTAGTCTATCCTAGATGTTCGGGGAGCCCAGAACAATCCACAGAAAAAATTTTCTTGCAGGTTTTTCAGTGCTTATACCAGCTAGCCAGATTATTTCTTGCGTTGCCCCCTCATGCTCCATGCAGTGTCATATTTTAATTTCCATACAAATTTTCCAGCCTGACAATCATGTGTTTTAAAATAGTCAATTCATAACACAGAAGATTATTGGTATGTAATTGTTATAGACTTCTTATTAAAAATTAACAGTAAACCAATAGCTCCCTCTGTCCTCCCAGCTGCTTTATTTTCACACTTGGGGATATGAACTGATTAAAGAACTAAAATGAGAGTTTGTGTCCTGTATTTTTGTAGTGATGATTGGAGAGGTGGGGGTGCAGAAGAGGCTGTTTGGATTGAGTGTGAAGAGGTTAGGGTTTGTGTTTTGTTTTTCTGCTCTGAGGGTATTTTCTTCTAGATTTGAGAAGATTAATAATAATAAGTGAATATTAATTTGTAATGCTGTGAAGATTTAAGATGATAGGAACACTTAACGGTAGTTAACATACTTAGAAAGAAATACAGTGAAACATCAAAAAGAGTACTGATTTCAAATTCCAGGTAACTGAGGCGCTTGATATATAAATATATGTTAAAGGAGGGACTTCTTTCCATTTATCCTTGTTCTCAACACAGTGCATGATATACATCCAAACAAAAAAGTTAACTTACTTGTAAATTTAATTCCCAGACTGTTATGAATGTATAGCTTCTGTGAGATTAAAAAAAGATACAGCTTATGCTTTTGATACTTGTTTCACTGCTAATTTAAAAGTTTTGCTGTTGTAAATTCAATATAATTACTTTTAAAAAAAGCCAGCTAATTCTCCTTGATAAAGCAATATAAAAATATTCAAAATATTTTATGATTGTTTCCATTAGACAAATAACTGCAATATTTATACAGTTTTAGGTATTTATGATATCAAATAGCCAGTGAAATATTTATCCTTGGAGTTCCTTTCCAAAAGGAAGATAAAACATTTTAAATAAGGGTATTTGTCTTTCCCTACTTGTAAGTAAGAGGCATTCTTTGTTTTTTGATTTCTGCTGATGTTTTATAAATTCACAGCTTCACTTGAAAGCAAATACTCGTGCTGTAGCTAGTTATGCCATATAACATGTGTTAGTGGCTTATCTTTTGTCAGTGTTTCTGAGCTTGCCGCTGTTAAAAATCAGTAAGAAAAAATCCAGTTTACTTTGCAAAGAACACATTGAAAGCCTAGGGTAGTCTGCATTTCTGTTTGTCTTGCAGTATGATAAACTACAGTCACTTTCACTGTAGGCTGAGGGGAAAAATGTAACTTTTCAGGGAATACACATTGTGCTCTTTTCTTTTTTCAGAGTATTTTTGTTCTTGCATACACACTTGATTGCAGGGTGAGCATCTTTATCTGACATTAGGTATGTTGTAAGTAATGATAATTTTTTCTAGCTTTCAAATGACATCTATATTCTGCCTTTATATAAGATCTCATCTGTTCAAGGTACACTCTTGCTGACCTCTTGAGCTGTTAATGTGCACTTGAGTAGGCTGAATGTTCTTTGGGAAAGCTGAAGATTGATACATCCCAGGCCTTGACAGCTGCAGTGTTTTTCTGTGCCAGCTTCAGACAGTGTAAGTAAGCAGTCTTTTTTCCATAGAAATTGTTTGGCTCCCAGGGCCATGCAGGGAAAAGCTTTAGCAAGTCCATGAATTCTGCCAAGAGCTTAAAAAGACTGTTTAAACTTCTTTTCATCTTAAACCATAATAATTTCTAACTAATACTCATTCCATTATACCAGATGCTTAATTAATCATATTACTTAGATTTAAATGAAATATCTATTAAAATGTTTGGCATGTTAAAGCTAAGAAAGTCACATATGGTAACTCAACATTATTTGACTAATTTCTTAGTAATACTTTGTTGTCATAATGAAAAATTTTGTATATTTCTGTGTAAACTTTCTTTTTATGAAATAAAGTCCTCATATTTTTAACTTTGGGTGAATTTGTGTTTTTTTTGTTTGTTTGATTGGGTTTTTTCCATTTACTCGTAACATTATTTGAAGATGCATTTGTGTCCTTACTCTTTTGGCAGAAGTACACTTAGGCAGGACATTGCATAGTTTTATGTGCATTTAGGAAAGTTAATGTACATACTGGATACATAGTGAAAGGCATATTATGATTTTATTTAGCATATCGGTTGATATAATGGCAGCATTTCTTTATGATTCTGTGTGTGCTCATTCATAATCTGCAGTAGTAATTTTGATTAAATATCAGTTTGTCATCATAAAAATAAACAACATGTATTGAAATATCATTGTTTTGCAGTTTTGAAAATTCCAGTGACTTTTCACTTACTTCCATAGGATTTCTGAAGGCTTTGTTTTGTGTTTTGTGGTTGTGGTTGTTGTTATTTGTTTTATCATTTAATGGATGCCTTTTAGCCTGTTCTGTCTAGCTGTTTCTTTGAAGTTTGTTTACTGCTCATTCAATATTCCTTATTGTAAAGAAGATTTTTTTATTTTGCACTTAGGATGAGTTTTTTAATGTTTCATCTACTGTAGTTGTAGCACAGATGGAAGAGTTGCTGAACTTGGTTATGTAAGGAGTGGCAACTTCAGTGACATGAGTACAAATTTGTGGGTGATTTTACTCTTCTTTGGACAACTTAACCTGTAATTATTCCACAGACTACTTTGAATCGAACTGCTTATTTGGTTAAAAGAGATGGCTTGTACCTCAGTGTTTGTGTTCTCATTAGGATTGTTTGTTGAAACTTTGTATTTTGTATTTATATTACCAAAGGGAGATTTTGCAAAGTTTAGGTAGAAATTCAGCTGTCAGAGGTTCAGTACATGCTGTATACTGAGCAGAAACTATGGGAGGGATGTGAAGACTTCCCTCTTATTGTACATATATATAGTACATATTTGTTCACTAGGAGCAATTCAATACCTATTGCTGTGGTTTTCCATTTTTTTGCTTTTATTTTGTAACAGAGAAAAGCTATGCTCAGAAGTATTCATCTCAGAGTTGTGCACTATTCCATGTTCTTCGGATGCCTCAAACAGTTTCCCAGCTGAGACCTGAAATGTATGTGAATCTGCATGGTAGGACAAAAAGCAGACACCCCTGCTGGTAGGAAGTCTCATAGTGTTTGATAGCGCTTCTTAGATTCATATGGAAGCCCAAGGGTTGCAGCTTTTCCAATCTACTAAGGAAAATCATAAAACCCAACAGCTACTTCTGTGGTTTTGTATTCAGGACAGTAAAGGGGAAAGTTAAGGAAGCATGCCTCTAAGTGGTTCCAAAACTTTAAACAGGCAAACAAAACTAACTAAACATAGCCCATGAGGTCATCAATGAGCATATGAAACTTGACTGTTTGCTTGACTCAAGATTTCTGAGTGTTTTCAGGTAAAATACTATTAGCACTTTGTTCTATTGGGTCTTCTCTCTGTGGTAATGATTATTATCATGTCGTTTCTGGTCTCCTCATTTCTAATCAGTTGAGCAATTTAAAATAAAGTTATTTAAAATTTTGAGTAGATACAGTGATTTATTCTTATTACTATGTTTCAAAGACTTCTTATACTGAAAGGCAGCAAGGCTGGTGAGGGGTCTAGAACACAAGTCCTGTGAGGAGTGTTTGGGGAAGGTGAGGTTGTTTAGCCTGGAGGAGACTGAGGGGGGTGACCTTATGGCTCTCTATGGCTGCCTGAGAAGAGGAGGCAGCGAGCTGGGGGTTGGTCTCTTCTCACAGGCAGCCAGTGACAGGACAAGAGGACACAGGCTTAAGCTGTGCCAGGAGAGGTATAGGTTGAACATCAGGAAGAATTTATTCACAGAAAGAGTGATTGGGCATTGGAATGGGCTGCCCAAGGAGGTGGTGGAGTCACTGTCTCTGAAGGTGTTTAAGGAAAGACTGGATGTGTTATTTGGTGCTACGGCCTACCTGACACAGTGGTGTTTGATCATAGATTGGACCTGATGATCTCAGAGATGGTTTCCAGCCTAATTGATTCTGTGAAGGTAATGTCATTGCGGCTGGAAGAACTACTGATTTAATGTCCTTTGAAATAATTAAAAAGAAATCACATTTTATTTGCTATTGTTTAGAGAGGTTTAGTCTGCTTTCTGGTTTGTTTTTTGTGTGTTCGTTTTGTTTGTTTGCTTTCCCCCTTAACTTACCAGCATAAACACAAGTGTTTTTTAGATGTTAAAATTACTCTGAATCCAGATGTTAAAATTACTCTGAATCCAGCTTCTGTATAGATCCTAATGCTTTTTGGAAGCCGGAAGCAGTTCTTGCAAATACGAAAAACACTTCTAGTTTTCACTCTGTTTCTGCCTGAGAAGAAGCAATAGGTCATGCCTGGGTCACAGTGTACACACATTGTATCTCTTCAGGTGGCCTGGCAAGGCATTTTTGGGAGATGGTGTCTTTTATTTTGAGGATATGAAACTAGTGTACTCTTTTTATAATCTTTCCCACTGATACATAGAAGTTCAGTATACTAAGTGCATAAGGTGATGTATGAAATTAGGGGTTGTACTTTTTTTACTTAGTAACCCAGTTAATATGGTGCTTAGTGTTTATCTTTTGACTTAATTCTGGGCTGAAAGTTAACCTGTTATTAGCACTTATACTGAACAAAGACTTGGATACTGATGCAAAGTAATTTGAGTTACTAATTATCTGATGTGCAGTTCAGGTTTTGTGTTACCTTTCTTTAAAAATGAATGCAGTGCACCATAATCCAGTTAGTTACTGTTTGTTTGCATGCAGCAGGGTCACTTTTGGTTTTGAAAAGAGTGCTTACTCTAGTAACCCAATTTGGTTAGAGAAGGATTGTGGTTTTTTTAAGTGTTTTAAAAACACCTTGTTCCACTTTTCTTTCTGCACAAAGTTTTTTGTTAATGGTTTGTTTTTGTTTGGAAATTCAAGAAACACAGTCAGCATTTTACGAGCTGTGCACAACCCGTGAAAGTAAGTTAGTTGAAATTCTTCTGCTTTTAAGAAAGATGAACTCTTTCTGGTGTAGTGCAGTTTGCATAAGCTGATAATGGTCTTGAATTACGAGATCTTTTTGGCAATTTGGTTTTTAACATTTAAATTTGATATTAGAAAGAATTTCTTGTCAGGCACTGGAGTGGGGTACTCAGGGAGGTGAGGGAGTTGCTATCCCTGGCAGTAGTCAAAAGCCAGGTAGATGGTGCATGTAGGCGTTAGTGGTGGATGTAGCAATGTTAGGTTACTGGTTGGATGCCTTGACTGTAAATGTCTTTTCAGTCTAAATGATTCTCTATTTCCAAAACACTAGTAGACATAGCTGCACTCTAATGATTTTTGCCTGTTGAATAGGCCTAGCTGCCGATATGATAGGTTTAGCTTATTAGTTCTTAATTTTATTTAGAAGCTAAGTTAGACTGTTTTAGTGCATTTCATCCTAGTCTGGACTATGGTTTATGTACACGTATTTTCTTATTGGATTTCATCTTTTGCTGGATTTTATTTTTATCACCTAACATTTTAAAATAATTAACACATGGGTTTAGATTGTAAAATAACTAATATTGGTGCTTCCAGTAATAAACTTGTATTGAAATAAGAAGACACCAGTGAAAAATAACAACTAATGTGTAGTAGAAAATACAAATGTGGGAAGGCTTTTAGCTGACATCTAATTTTCAGAGACATTCTGAAGTCTGTTTGTAAAAAAAATTGTTTTCTTGCTCTCACTTGAGTTTTCTTTCAGAAACTTCTGTATACTGCAGGTTAGATGTGTGTGTATTAGAGGACTTTTTTACTGCATATTTTGAAATAAAGAGCTGCATGTGGTAAAACTTAATGTTGAAGCAGGTATTCTAGGCTTAGTATTTAATAGAAATTGTGTCAGTAACAGTAATAGATATAGCAAAAGGCAGCCTTGTTTGAATAATATAATTTCTGCTGCCATATGTTGTATTGCATACAACCTTAATGTTGATTAAGGTCTTTATTTTACTTCAAAATTCTGTATGGTTAAAACTTTGTTTATTCAAGAACCATTTGCTGTGTTTTCATGGAACAGGGAGTAACTTGCAGGGAATTCTCACTAGATTAGGCCTTTCTTGGCAATTGTCTTTTGAATATGCTCAGTATAACTTTTTTGTCTGTTAAAGGCATTATACATGTAATGTGTTTTTTCTTTTTTTTTTTTCCCCTATTCCTAAGGCTGATAAAGAATTTGTGTGTTCTCTCTGGAAACATCTCCAAGTGTCAAAACCAGATCTTACTCAAGCTGTCAGCTTGGTTGTGGAAAGGTGAGTTTGAAGATTTACCATGCTAGTAAAACCAAAAAGCAACCAACCTTCCTTGCTGATACCATATTCTTCTATCTTTCTAATTGAGAACTATGTAGAGTTCTAAAAATGTGTTGAAAACGTTTAATTGTTAAATTTCATCAAGAGTGCCTAGAATACATGGCAAATTTTCTTTTTTTTTTGGTGCAAGTTGAAGCATACTTTAAAATATGTTCTCACTGAAATTGCTGTGCTGCAGTTAAGTACAATTTTTAAATTATAAATGTACTACCATGTTTTGTTTTCCTATTGAAAGAGCAGGAGGAGGAAAATGACTGGTAGTTCTCCAGTGTCATAAGCTGTTGTCGTAACAGTTATATATAAATTATGCTTATCTGAATTCTTGAGGAAGTGAAAAGCTAAGACTTGGTAATAGAAGGGATAAGTATCATAGGATCATAGAATATGCTGCGTTGGAAGAGGTTGGAATCACTGAGTCCTACTCCTTGCTCTGCAGAGGACACCCTAAGAGTCACACCCTATGCCTGAGAGCACCGTCCAAATGCTTCTTGGACTCTCTCAGGTTGGTGCTCTGACCACTTCTCTGGGGAACCACCCTCTGGGGCAGGAACTTTCCCTGACTGTAAAGCTTCTATCTCCATTAACACAGACAAGCAGGATCTTCCTTCTGCAGCTTATTCCTCTGAGGATAGTAATGGTGATGATTTTTTCATTATACTTATTATTATCTGATTCCTATAAATGTTAGTTGATTATCACAGTATGCAGCTGTTTGTTTTGGAATGCTAACATTTATGAATTCAGATTTTTTTGTAGGTGAAAGATAAGGAGTATGTGAACGAGTTGGCTGTCAGAATTGAAATGCTTAATTATCTTAGGGTGTCATGAGTTTCCTCTTTTAAAATGAAAAAGGGGATTTTTTTTAAAAAAAGGAGAAAAAGAAAGGATTTTAACTTTTTTAAATGGCCTGTCAGTTTTACTTGGAAAGCTTGTTATACTCATGAGGGATCCTGGCTCCTTTGGGTTTCAGTTGAGTGTTTTGATCTTAGAAGGCATGTTTTGTTGTTCACAGGTGGGTTTTGAGTGTCTCCAGAGAGGGAGAGTCCACAAACTCCCCAGGCAGCTGTTCCAGTGCTCTGCCACCCTCAGTGTAAAGAAGTTCTGCCTCATGTTGAGGCACAACTAAAGAGAGTCTGGCCCCATCCACCTGACACACCCACCTTTGAGATATTTATATGAATTGATGAGATCCCCTCTCTGTCACTATTTTTATAGTGTTGTCCCCTGTTCTGCCTTGCATAAAGCAATGAAAATTCTTGTCCAAAAATACAGTGTGATCATGTGACTAGAGCTAATATTCTAAAGGATCCATATCCAGAGGAAGACAGTGATGGTGTAAGGACAGCTTATTTTAAGACAGCTGTTTTTGGGAGTTCACATGGTCGCCAATGATGATATGAAGTAACTGTTGGCTTTGTACTAGGACACTTAACTGCAGAGAGTAGTGGCTTGGCTGTTTACACAGTATACTTACTATTCTTACTATTGTTTTCGTGTTTGATTTGGGAAATAATTTTAATACATGATGAAGACTGATGCACAAATTCATAGCATCTTTCATTTATGTTGAAATGCAAAATCATAATGATTTGTTTCCTAGTAAAATTTGACCATGTTTTCATGAGGACATTAGCGGTAGAATTCATCTTCCTTCATAAAAGATAAAAAAACCAGAGGACTGCTTAAAATATATAAATACAGTATTTAATATATGTAAACATACATTGCATGTATATAAGCACAATTATATTGAAAAATTAAAAAACTTTATTGTCTTAACCACATTTTATAGCTAGCTGAACAATGTGGAAAATTGTAGTTCTTTTACCTGAAGCTTAAGAAGGCAGAAGCAGGTGTTCAGGCTTATTAACATTCTTTATTTATTTTGCATATAAAATTAATCAGGATTGAAGCATAGAGATGTTAGAAAGCATACCTTTAAATAATAGTCAGTAAATGAATTATTTGGAGTTCTTGAATTTTATGCCTATATAAGATACAGTCTCTCTTCTTTGTTTATTATTTTTCATGTCCAGGATTTTTTTATCCTTGGTAGCTGTCCCTTGCTTTAAATTATTTTATGCTTTATTTAGAACAGAAATTGGTAATCTTTTGTGTTATCCTTGTTGATACAATGAATATGGCACTCTTACGTACCACCTTGATGCACAAAAACAAGATAATAAGCTCAAATTTTTTGTATGTGTTTTGCACTGTATGGAGGCTGGAGATTGCTATGTGAAACCCTGCCAACATACTTCTGTTGATGTGCTTGTCTAGTTTTTTGTATCCTCTACTCTTTTAGAATTACACTAATGTTTTAGAACCTTTTTGAACTCAAGGCCGTACCTTGTATGTGTACCACAGGTTTTCCATGCTTCTCTGAATTATGGAATTAAAAAATAACAAATTGCTTCCACAGCATCTTTTTAGGTGTTATCATTACTCCCAAGAATCCTGGAATAGGTTTGGATAAAACCCACTCAGTATATAGAGTTTTATTAATCATACCTTTGAACTTTGGGGTTGCTTAGATTTGACAGATGGAGCAATAGTGTGTATTTTTCTTTTTAATTGATGTAGCTTCATCTCTTTTGCCTAAGAATGGTCTAATTGCTACTTTGGAAATAGTTTCTAGCCCAGCTTTACCTGTGAACCTTCTGCACAACCAAGGTACAGCCCCTTATATTCTGTCCTAACTTTTCCTGTTATTATTCTCCATAATGATTTCCTCAGTAGCTTCAGTTTCATCACACTCTCATCTTTACAGAAAAGTTTTTGTCTTATTCCCTACCTTATAGGAGCAAATAATATGTTTTTTTATACTAGTATCAGTTTATCTTAGTTCTAGTACATTGATTGGCATTGAAGGGAATCTGCCATCTACCACTACTGCTGTCCAGAAAATTACAGGACAATAGATTTTCTGGCCTTGTTAATCTGGGAAAAATATATGGGTTTAGAGAGTTTATAAGATGGGATGATCAAATAACTGTTATAAGCAAGATGATTCCTGAAGCATGCCAGTTGGGAGGATCTCTGCTGCTTGCAGCCCATTTTTCTATATTATACAGAGTTTCAGATGAGCTGGAAATTGAACATTTACACTGAAATCTTATAACAACCATTTAAGTTTACAGACTTTTTTTTCTTTCTCATCTATATTAGGAACAACAGAGATCCAGTCATACTCAAGTTCAGAACTTTTTCTGTCTTGCTCACGCTTATTGTGAGATTTTGAGATAGAAACAAACAGAATGGGATAGGTTTAAACCTTTTTTTGTTTCTTCTTGTTGCATGGATACCACCAGTGTTTGCATAGCTTAATTTTTTAGTGTGCTCTTTCCACCAAAAATTCCATAACTGAGAAACTTAGATTCCCCACCAAATCTTTGAGCCTGCCTGAGGTCATGTACGCCAGATAAGTAATGGAAGCAGACAAAATCTTAGAAAGCACAGGCATATGTACCCTCCTAGATCAGATATGTTTTTATAAAGAATCAAACAATATTATCCAGTGTATTTCAGTCATTACATTGATGAAAGAGACAGGCTTTCTTCATGAGATTGCAGTGGCAAGAATAAAAAGATGCAGGAAAAAATGCTCACTTACAACCCTACAACTTACACCACAGATGTGTGATGAAGAAAAGAAAATACATATTAGGAGGAATTGAGTGGGCAATACTAGCTTTACAGTAAGGTAATTTGTATTTATAGCATTAGACAATTCCTTATAGTATCTTTTTCCAAACAAACCAGGAAAATATAAAAGATATAATTTGGGGGGCGTAGTGGGAAATTACTAGTACCTTGCTGTTATTTGTCTGTTATTTTCAAATGCTTTCATGGCCCCAAAATAGAAGTTCTTCTGCCCTAAAATTGTAAAAATATAACTTGTACTTTTTTATGGCTATGCTGCTGATTGCTGTAATATACCACTGATATTATACTTTTCAGCAGTCTTTGCAGTTCTTGCTGGATAACTGTAACTATATTCCCAATTTAATATTCAGATATAAACAAAAAATCATCTTTACTGTGCAAATGAGAAATGCCTTTGGGATATGTAAAAGCCTCCAGGTATTTTAAACAAGCCATTGTAAAACTACTACTCATGTTAGTGTACTTTCCAGCTACTTTAAATACTATTGATCTCAGTATTATGTAAAGAGTATGCTATTTCTAGTTTGCTGCCTTTTGAAAGATTTTTTTTTTTATGATTTTAAAAAAGGGTGCTAGAAAATAGCTCTTATTAAGTAAATGCATGTGTAAACTGAAATGGAGTTGGGTTCAGACAAGAGTATGAAAGGTTTTGAAATATTTTTGCGAACTTCAGAGCTCTTTCTTAAGACTCTTCCTTCTATAGTACATGAAAGCTTGACAAGTCAACAGACTAATTTTCCTCTAGGGCTTCTAGCTGAGTCTTTTCCCTTCTTTTGGAAGGGGGATGTAGCAGGATCCATTAATGATCAAACTGTGGCAATGATACAAGGCTTGGTAGATGTACATGGGGATTGTATAATGTGAGATGATAACCCTTACAGATACGTCAGAGTATCTTTACATTACCCTTACAAGCCTGGCAAGCTTGCCTTACGCAGAGGTTTTTCCACATCTAGATTTCAAGTGTGCTGTGTATTGCAGGTCTTAACAAAGGCAGAGAATGTATTTATCATTTCAGGCCACTCTTAATGTTAGTGCCAGTGATTGAGAGTTTTGTTGTTGTTCTTCCTGAGGAGTTACATCTGTCTAAAGGTGAACAGATGGACAAAAATATGGCTGAAAAGCAAGAGATCAAAAATAACCAAAGAATTTTAGCAAAGGTAATTGCAAGAGCTTACGCTGTGGTTTGCAGCAGCCTGTCAATAGCAAATTGTGGAAGGGACATAAAGAGGCTGACATAGATTCTTCACTGACTGCTGATCTGCAGATTCACTGAAAATGGCGAGTACTTTTTATGTAAAAAGGATAAGTGAATGTGCTGTATGAATGAACACTATAGATGCCTATGTTAATTGAAAAAATTAAAAATCTGTATCTCACATCTTTTTGAAGGGATGATAAGCAAAACCTTTCTTAAAACATCCTTTTTCAAATTAACAGGAAACACAATGACAGGAGGACAATGATGTAAACAAGATGTAAGCCATTACTATTTTGCCACTCTGAATTTAAAATACAATGGACTGCCCAGTTACTATCACTCAATATAGTGGGCAGAATAATAAAGCATAAGAGTACAACCTTTCTGGCTAAGGTCAAATAATTGTGATTTTCTACAGTTAATGAAAGTTTAATATCTTGTTTCATTAAAAATTCTCAGAACGTTGAACATAAGTCAACATTCCATGGAGAAGAAGGTATTATGCAGTTTGCATGTGTGCATATCTGCATATCGGAGCACAAAATATTGACATGATAATTGCAGTCAAGCCTGATTGAACAGTGGCCTCTGGGAATTCAGCTGGTGTTGTACCAACTGGATGGCTGCTCAGGACACAGTTTGAAATGCAAGGTGCAAGTTAGCACTTTATTCAGCACAGGCAGGCATCATTTAAAAATCCTTGGGGGAAACCCTGGTGATGTGCAGATGTTAAAGCAGTCTGTTCTGAAGTGCTGATATTTTGAACACTGTAAAAGACTTGTGTATTTTAGATGAAAAATGTTTGCGAAATTATTGGGCAAAAATGTCACTATTTTTTGTACTATTTGAGTGTAAAAATACATTTAGTATGTTATGTATGTTGCTTAAAATAAGACATCACCATATGCTTAAAATGAGAGTCTTATTCCTTAATACATCATCTAATAAATTAAATCAATCAAGTTAGAGATGCAAGAAAATTTGTTTCTGTAATGATGCCTTTTCATTTTGAGTCATATCATGTGATACAGAACTGGCACTATAGATAACTTACTAAGGAAACAATTTCATTTAACATTTGTAATTAGATCTTAAATTATATTTGTAAAGAAACAAAAATAGGTATATATAATTTTTTATAGAAAGTAGCTGCTGTTAGAAAAACAGTTTGAAAAATGCAAAATGTGTGGTATTCATTTTAATTCTTTTTTGCTCCATGCTGTCTGAATCTTTTAAAAGTACTAATTATAAGTATTAAAAGAAAAAAGTAATTATGTGTATCAATTGTAGTTCATGAAGTATAAGGATCTTCTAGACTCTTAAATGAAATTAAACTCTTGATTAAGTGAAAACAATTTAGCTCTTTTTAAAATCAGTTCTTAGTACATGGAAACACAGGGAAGTTTCTACTTGGAAGATTAAAGGATAGGCTCTGTTTCTACTAACCAACGACTGTGCAATCACAGGGATGTGACTGTACACAGTAATTACAAATTGGTGCCATGTTTACCATAACTTTGACAGTCAGTGCTCTGCAACTTCACTTTGCACATGGGTGATTAATTATATTTTTAATACAAACAGAGAATCTGTGAATTTTGGAAGTCTGTAAGATACTTGGAAGTTGGGAGGGCAGGGAGATAAGGTCATCACATTAAAGCTGCATCACACCAACTGATATTTTATAGCCTTTATAGTTCTGCAGCCTTTTGGAAGCAATGAAATGACATTCAAAAGTAACAGTGTTTCTAGAAGCAGTTTGTTATAGTTAGAGATACACTGTTAAAATGTAGCCTTTACTGTTTTACCACACTGTCTAAAGTTTGCAGATATGATTTTGGTTTGGGGATGTTTTGGGGTTTTTTTGTTTTGTTTTTTTGGTTTGGTGTTTGTTTGTTTTGGTGGGATTTTTTTGAGTTGGATTTGTTGTTTGTGGGGTGTTTTGGTTGGTTGGGTTTGTGGTTTTTTTTTTGGGGGGGGGAGGTTTTGGGTGGTTTTTTTGCTTTGTTGTGGTTTTTTTTGTTCTGTTTTTGTTTTTTTTAATTCAACGATTTGTAAAACTGAAAGAATGTGTTCCATGAAACATGTAAACTGCAAATTCAGTTTATTAGTTAAATTTATTTTAATTTAATTGATGTAAATGTGACATAATTATACCTGACTCCAAGTTGCTTTTTCTTGACAAATGGTTAAGTGCTTGTTTGATTAAGACCTGTGGTACAGTACAGGGTACCTCTTTGCTCATACTGCTTTTGCTGAAGATTTTAGGAAGGATGTTGTTTAGAAACTTGAACAGACCTCTGTTTTTTAAAATATTACAGTTTTTGCGGTTTTCATACCTCATACATGGATAAATGTTTCCTAAAAGTCTAATGTTTCATTCCTGGCAAGCCATTAAAATGGTGCCAAACATCAAGAATGTTGTCTTGTATAATTGAGTAGAGCGTAATACAGGAAGAAAATCGTAACAGAGGAGATGTGTCAAGCTTAAGAATATTTTCTCAGTTTCTTCAATTTTGTGGGAAGCTGAATCTTGATAATCTTTGTAGCTAAATGCATCTGTGTTAAACATTTAAAATAGGTAGTACTCATGGGAAAACTGATTGGAGCTTAGAACTTGTACAAATTGACAGCCTCTCTTCACTCCATTTTTCATCCTAAAGAAGTCTGCAAATATTCTTAGCTCACATCATTATTGCTCATCAGTGATTCTAATTAGCTAAACAGGAGTTTGTCTCAGTCATTGATCATCATCAGCTTCTTGACAGTGCCTGAGTTTTTTCCCCCATATTCCAATGGACTTTTAAAAATACATTGTAAATACAGAATAGCTCAATGAATAAAGTTGTTTGAAGATTTTTTTTCTCAATATTTGTTACCCTTTTAAAAAAGAAGAGATGATCACTGCGATTCCTGTCAAGTCCCATTTTAAGGTGTGACAGATCCAAATACGATATGTAAGTTCCAGTTAGAAATACTGCCTTGAGTGTCTGTGGGGAGCTATCCTGTAGGAAGCAAGGGGAAACATCCTATGCCATCAGGAGAAACTGCTGATAAAGTTGCGTATGAGATTTCAGTTTATACTTTAGGCTTCTGACAACTTCCATTGTGTACCTAACTTCTGATTAGAACATTTTTCTTTAGCTGTGGGTGGTTACATGTGAAACTATTTTGGGGTGCAGTAGCAAGCATGTGGTATCTAGAGAGCTTGAAAGGAAACATCATAAAGGCAAAATATATAAGGTTATTTGAACTTTTCCCACTCATTATCATGATGATAGATCTGTGTTTATAAACAATGTTTTTTGACTTCTTTGTTTGAAGGAGTGTTTTACCAAGCATTGGATAGGTGAAAAATGCTGCATTTAACTAGAAATGCGCTGGTAACTGTTGGCTAGTATGTAGCTCTGTTAGAGGCATATTTTTTGCTTTAAGAGTAATCTGTTTCTTTTTTTTTCCTCTCCAGTCCTAGACTTTATTCTCTGAACCCCTGTTTTGAAATCATGTCCTAAAGTCAGTGGGCTCCACAGATTCTTAACTACCAATAATAAATCAGAATTAGCTGTGCATATTGTTTTTCACAGCCATTTGTTCTTTTACTTGGTTCTTGGTTCACTTATTCACTTTGTCCCTAAAATAAATTCTAAAAAATTAACCACTCAGAGCTGTAACGTTCCTCAGGGAAACCTAACTTACCAGATTTTCAGATCAATTAATGCATTAGAAAACAAGTTAAATAATAATTTTCAAGTGGTGATTGCATAGTTGAGTTAGGAAGCTGATTATACAGTTTCTGTGTCTTGATTTAGTCTTTCTTTGCGAAAGTCTGACTTCGAGAGAGGAGATGGTGGTTAGAGTTGGCAAGATGATAGCATGTCGTGGGTGGCAGACTTAAGGTCAGGATACTTCTGAGGGCTGGAGGCCATGCTGTTCAGTGCTTCATGGGTGTGTGGTTGATGTTATTCTTTCTGTGTCTGCACCTGATTGTTTTAAGTACTTTGTAGTATAAGACCTACATTCCTTTATGTCTTCTAAAGCTCTTAGGATTTTGGATTAGCTAGTTGTGTGTGTGCCTAAACTTAAGCTCTTAAGTTGTCTAGCTGTAATTAAGACCTGAGAAAACTTTGAATGTTACATTTCTTACAGTTCAGATCAATATAGGTCTGTTACTTCTTCAGGTAGATTATGGTGTAGCATTATTATGGGAGAGTGATAACCTTCCTCCCCAAATATTTGGGGTTTGGTTACTGCAGGTATTGTCTTTGAAAAAGGGTAATTGTTGATAGCCATTTAGGATCCCACAGCAAAGTAATCTAACGTGAGCAAGCATTAATATATCTATTTGAGAGCAGTTTTTGTTTCATTTAAGTTGTACCTATCATGAACAGTATGTCTCCTTCTGAAACACGCACAAACTTTTGGGTTAAGTATTATACAAATAAACTATTTGGCCATTTTTACATTTTTGTTTACTAACTTCTGTTCTTTAAGGTTTCTAGTATCTTCTAGTATGAAGTTTTGTATACTTACCAGAAAGTCTTTTTTGAAGTCATGAAAGTAATTTTTGAAACCCGTTTCTTGTTTTAGCTCTGCTGCTCCTTTTTTTTTTGGTTTTTTTTTTTTTTTTTGAAAAGACATCACAGCCTGATATCTCAGCCTGGGTATTTTTATCACAGCAAAACTTTTGGAATTAATTAAATAATTTCATATTTGCATGAATTTCTGTAATCGCTATCTACTAAGTTATGTTCTTGTAGGTTTTCAAACTGTGTCAGCTGTAGCTGGTCTGTAGCTGCACAAGCAATTTGGCCTTGACAGACACTTACTCGACCAGCTAGCTCGTTAGCTGGTTCACGTAAACAGCACCCCAAGTGTGAAAGTGTTTGGCTGAATTCAGGCTCAATCCCTTGGAACCAAGGATGCACCCACATCATTGGCCAGTGAGCTGGGCAGGGTTGAAACCTTTGTCCAGTCAATTCTGTGTGTGTGGGAAATTTGAAGCCCCTATAAAAGGGGCTGTCCTTCAATAAGCACCGGCTATTGCTGCATGAGTGTGGAGTGTCATGTTGTTTGTCTGTCTCCAAAACTGTGACAATAAACTACTAAAAACTCTCTGTACTATTTATTTTACTGTTTAGTGATTTTTACTGACTTTCTAGCAACCTATCATGCAATGGCTTGATGGTTCTGATTGCAGGTGATCAGATGCTTTAAGGTCAGTATCTGATGTTCATTTCTCTCTGAAGTTTCTGTCTCACTTAAAATGTTAAATACATTTCAGATATGAAATGCCTTTTGGAATACTTGTTGAATGTTCATCATCTGACTTCACAGCACTGAGTTACTTTCTTTATGAAGTGGATTTTTTAAAAATTTTATAAGACTGCTTCCTGTATATTTTTATTTTTCCTAAGCTAAATGTTGCTTAAATGCATACCTTTTCAGGTAGGTTTTTCTTAGTTTTCTTCGAGTCCTACAACATATCCTTGCTGCTATATTTGAAATAGGAGGGAGCTATTTAGAGTTACAATGCCTTTGAGACCTAAGTTTCCAAAACCCTCACCTCAAATTCCACACCATTTTTCTTTAATTCTTTGTTTACTCAGGATTGGATTAGATATTTTAGCAGTCATAGAACTTCAGTAAAAAACACCACGTTATTGGATGGTCTAGTGTAGTTTAGTGTAGTTTAGTTTTTAAAATCTCTTGTAGCATTAGACTACACAGTAATAATAATGGAGAAAAAGAATCCTCCGTGAGTCCACTGTCCTTATTGGCCACTGTTACAAAATGGTTTGGCAGATTAAGCCTTTTGTGTACAGCTGGATATTTTAATCCACTTTGGATCAGATTTACAGACTCATATGTACTAGTATCTCATTCCCTTCCAGATCTGAAATATTCCTTATTTGATAGAGGAGGAGTTGCTCAAGTAGGATTCTCTAGCTTCCATAGGTGGCTGATACCAGCCATGATAAAAGTTTTATTGTATTGTGAGAACAGAGATAATCTGAATGAGTTTCTGCTTCTGTCACCTGTAGTGCTGGGATTGCCTAAAATGTTTGGGTATTTTCAGGAAATACATATTTCTCAGCCCTTTAGTCATACATATGCAATAAGAACTCTGACTTGTGCTCAGGAATGTGAATATTCTTACTGTTGCAACATGTGTTTTCTTTCTGCCTAAAATGAAAGCAAGCAAGGGCATCAATATTTGAAATAAGGAATAAGAAATGTTAAGAAATAAGATAGCAATGAGATGAGGTACTTTGTTAAACAAAGCAAAGAGTTGCAGAAATGATAATAGCTGTGCACTTACTAACCACATAGTGTGGCTCTGCTCATCCCCCTTACTCAAGCTTCTGAGTCTTTTTTTTTCTGCTGGTGAAAGCTACATATTCTGTCCCTGTGGAAGGTAGTAAAATAATTATCCATGATGTTCAAAAGTGTTGCTTCAGACATAAAAATGCCATGTAACTGAGATAAGGGCTTAACAAACTGAAGTAGCTTGGTGATTTTACATTGCAAAGAAGGGGCAAAAGCATTTTGCTCATTCTGTGTTCAAGTACACTTTCTGCATTTAGGAAAGAACAAGAGGCAGATAATTTCAGCTGCTTTAAAAATATTAAGATCTCTTATTTCTGTTCCTTTTTGAACAAAGCTGTGTTAGATGTTTACAAATGTAATTTGCTGTCACTTGCCATATGCTCCCTGATTAATTCTGCAGGGCCTGTCAGCTTCAGATAATTTAATTTTATGTGCTTTAAAATGACATTCATTATCAGGACATGAAAAATTCAAATGATTAACTGCAAATTATGACTAATAAAGTGTCTATTTTTTTGTTTGTTTCCAGAGAAAAACAGAAAGCTGAAGTCAAGGACAGCAGTGTTTTAGAGGTTTTGCAAGCCAAAGACAGCAAAATAGAATCTCTAGAACAGGTTTGTATTATGTTTAAATAGAGCAGTTAAGAAAACTTGTCATTAACAACACATTTATGTTTTTTTAAAATGAGAAAACAGTTTGCTATTGTGTCTTAAGAAAAAGATTGTAAGTGATTCAGAGATTATAAATTTCTGATGAAGTATTATTTAAACTCTTCTGTGTTATTAAAACAGTTGATCTGTTACCTAAAACGTTCATATGATTTTAGATTAAACTTTTTCTGAAAAACCTTGTCAGTTCATTGCCTCATCTTACCCTATGGTCTAACCTAAACTTGGATCTAAGTCTGGAAGAGCTCTGACTATGTTCAGGCTTGTAATGTGCCCATGCGCATCTTGGTAAGATTTGCCATCCTGACAAGTACAAAATAATTAACCCAATGCACCTTCTGCCTGACAAGAAACATCACGGAGCTGGTGATATTTCTCCTTTTATTTATTTTTTAATCAATTAATATTTAAACACATATACAGAAAACATACATACGTTATATATGATATGCAGTATAGTAAGTACATTATATTTTATTGTATAATTGTTTATTATAGACTATATAATGTATATATAGTATGTTGTCTGTATCCCATATATAATCTATATTGTATACTTTATATGTAATATGTAGATCTTTGAAAGATGCAATTATCTATAAAATAAAATAAAATAAAAAAGTAAAAAAGTAAATAAAATAAAAATACTGTTTATTATTGAATAAACTTTATTTTGTATTTCAGCAGTAGCTAAAGTTTCAATGTGGTGTCTCATGGCTGCAGGTGTGATGTGTAATGTGTTTGGTGCATACACACGTCGTGTTTAGAAGCCAGCAATGTGTGATTCCTGCATTTCTATCCTGTTCCTACCTGAAAGGCAAAATACCTGTGAAAACCTTTATAGAAATATCTATGCAGTACTGTGCTTTTAAGAAGACTACCTGCTGTCTGAACCTGAGATGTGCATTCTCCATGAGGATGCTCTCTGTGGTTTCAGATCAATTACAGGAGCTGAAACTCTAATTGATCAGAAATCTGCAATTGATGGTGTAATGCATTTACATCATCCATGTCGAAATGGAGAGAGGCTGGTAAATGTAACTGGAACCATGGAAAACTGGCAGCCAGGAAAGAAGAGTTCAGCAGGATGTTATAGCTCTGGATATACATACAAACTTGGGAATGAGAGCCTGGAGAGTAGCTCCACAGAAAATACAGGGATCCTTGTTCACAGAAAGTTGAACATGAGTCTGTGGTAATTACGATTTTGAGTTTTCTGAAGATCCTAGCAGCATGCCTGCTAGGTTTTATTCCCAAGAGAAACATCGCTTTCTCAAAGAGATACTTTGTAAACATATCTCTCTAAGCTGTGCCCTGCTCAAGGACAGAGCTGGTGTTTTCTATTCTGTGCCCATAGCATGGAAGATAAGGGTTTTCTCTAACCAATGGTAGGAGAGAGCTGGTCTTGGTTACCAGCCCCCGAATTTAGTATGATAAGGGGCCTTCTTGTACTAGGCATGAAGAAGAAAGTTTGTACTGAGCATTGCACCAGAGCATTGTCCCAAGCTGCATTATATGAGGCATTAAGCCTCAGGCCTCGAACATGCAGCCGATCATAATAAAACTGTCTTAAGCATTCTGATACATGGAGTCAAAGTCCTTATGCATGGGGGGAACAGCCAATACAATTGGAAACCCCTCGTGCCAAAGAACAAAAAGTCAGCAGTGCCCTGGCAGCCAGGAGGGCCAGCTCTGTCCTGGAGGGCACCAGGCACAGCATGGCCAGCTGGGCAAGGGACGGGATTGTCCTGCTCTGCTCTGAGCTGGGGCAGCCTCACTTCAAGTGATGGGGGCAGTTTTTTAGTACCACAATAATGAAGGTGGTGAAGGGCCTTGGGGGGAAGGCCCCTTGAGAGGAAGACAGGAGTGACTGAGGTTACTTGGCTTGTTCAGCCTGGTGAGGATGAGACTGAGGGGCAATGTCATTGTGGTTTATGACTTCCTTATGAAGGAAAGGTCAGTGCAGGGCTGTTCCCTCTGGTGACCAGTGTCAGGTCCTGAGGGACTGGCTTGGAGATGTCAGGGTAAGTTTGGGTTGGATATTAGGAAAAGTTTCTTCACCCTCAGGTTGATTGGGTACTGGAACAGGCTCCACTGGGAAGTGGCCATTGCCACTAAGCTTGCTAGAGTTCAGCAAGAATTCAGACAGTGCTCTCAGGCACATGGTACAATTCTGGAGGTTTTCCTGTTCAGGGCCAGGAGTGAGACTTCATGGTCCTTGTGGGTTGCTTCCAAATCAGGATCTTCTGTGATTCAGTGATTCTAACAGATGAGGAGAACAGAAGTTGTTTTGATGATCATCACAACTCCAATGCAGCCCTTACAATTAGCTTCCCTTAGAGCATCATTGACTTGGGGGGGCAGGTTGTGAAGGGCACGAGATGGTGCCAGTGCTGTGTCTGAAAGCAGTGTACAGAGGTGATGTCATGCTGACCTTCTTGTCTCATCCCTTGGCTGGGATGCTGTAGGGTTGAATCAAGAGAGGGGTTGTTTCCCGAGTGTGAGGTTTTAGTGATTTGGTATCAAAGAATGGAGCTGGCTTAAAAAACAAAGTAGTGGTCTTGTTTATTTTGTTTTACTGAATGTGCTCCTTCTTCTTTCAACTACGTAAGAAAAGATACATCTATGTAATTAACATGCAAATAGGCTGCTTGTGAAAGTGTTCATTTTGGCAGTCACAGTAATGATTGTTCCTTTCTGTAAGGTACAGACAGGAAGACTTGAAGGCCATGTATTTCAGTCTACTAATTTTTTACATCTAGGAAGTTGACATTAACCAGTTACGTCTTTTGTTGTTTCTCTCTTCCCCTTCATACATCACCCAGAGATACCAGTTGCAACAAGATAATTTGTTGTAGGGTTTATGGTCTAGGAATTTCTGTGTGGCCACCAAAAGGCTGATTGCATAAATCAATGCTGAGTAAGGGAAAAAAGAAAAATCAATGGGCTAGCTCATCATTTGACATAAATGTAAGCTTCTATTGCTTCTAGAAATAACAACAAAACTGTATAAGGAGAACATGAGATCGTATTTCTTGTTTTGTGCTTAGGCTTTATCCTGACATGCCTAAAAGGACTTTAAAAATTTCTCTAAATAGGAGACCATATTTACTGCCTAGATGAGATACATCCATGTAGTTAGCTCATACTGAAAGCTAAATAAGCTTAATTCATAATGAGATATTTCAAGTATTAGGGAGGTTTCTATTTTAATGGATATTACTGAAAATCAAGTAAAATAATAAATTTGGAAACTATGATTGAGAAGTAATATGGTCTTTAGTCACATTTGTATATCCTAACAGTGAAGAAAAGTGCTCAGTTATTCATGAAAATGGAACATGTGGCTTTAGGGAGAAAAGTCTAAATCATAATTTTTCAAAACTTCTTCTGTCCAATATCTGTGTACTAGAATATCTGCATTGAATTTCTATTTACTTAATACAATACTTAATACAGTTTTTCACCTCTCCTAAATTACGGTGTTGTAATCTTCAGTTTTATATACGTGTACAAGACCCTTTTTTTGTCATGAGTTTATTCCATAACTTCATATTCTGGTAAACATTTCAAGTATTAATTAGTGTGGAACATTTCAAGATGTACCATTAAAAGATTCAAATAAAGTTGTTAAAACACTTAATGTTACTCTTGTCTATTATTACACGTAAATGCAGCACAGAATGTATTGTGTTTGAGTTTTCCATTGCATTTTCCCTTCTTTTCCTTTTTTTTTTTTTTTTTTGGTCCTGATAGTCACAACTGGTGTATAGATATATTTATTCTAAATGCTGTGTGGTAAAAATTTTACTCCTTTGAGATTAGTGTTTCAATTGCTATACTCATTTTTTATTGTTATTTTTGTTTTATGCAATGTCTCAAAACTCTTTTCTCAGCAGTTACATATCCCAGACATATATGCATCACTTCTCTGTTTCAAGGAAAAGAATTTCTAACTGCTATGTTTAAGTGGCTAGAACACTCTCTTAGAGTTTTACTTCTTCTGAAGACTGATAGATACTTGGCTCCAGAAATATTTTCATTGTCTTTTTTTATTTGAAACCATTTTCAACCTGTTGTATTTAATTTATAATAATTGTATGTATCTTAAGTAGATCACTGATGCTGTTTTTCTCCTTAAAAAGTAAGGTGAAGTTTTTGGAGGAATGTGTGAAATTTTTAAGTTCAAACAATTAGTTTAGCAGATAATGTTGGAGCAGGGAACAGTCTTCTGCCATTTAGACAATAGATAAATCAAAATATCTTAACCTGTTTTCTTTAGAAGATGACATTAAAGACATGTAAAAATAGCAGTAAACCTTTTCTTATAACATTGTTAATTAATTAGCTTTCAATTTTGATCTGGAGGAACTAAAGCTAATCTTTTTGTCCTAGACCTTGTAACGTTTCAAAACCTTATCAACTGATTATACTCTAGAGGGGTTAAAATAGTACTAGCTTGCCTCATTATCTGCTCTTGAAAATCTTCAGCTTGCTGTGCAAATCTATATTAAAGCCCCTTTAATGGGTCCAATTGAAAGAAGCATAATTCTGCCTTCAAGCATTAATTAACACTGATAAATTTTTCTTAACTTTTTACCTTCACCTGATTATATTTTTCTTTGTAATAAAATACTTTTATTAAATTAGAACAAATGTATACAGACATTGTTACCATCTAAATACTTTATTTTCAGTAGCATGGAAGCTTGATTATCCTTGGATAATGAGGGACATGAGGATAATTTTGGTAATAAGTAGTTCAGATGAACGTGTCAGCAGTGTTGAGATTATGTGATTTTTATAAACTCTTTGCAAAAAAAGTTTCTGCAGTGAATAAGGTTTATATGTACTGCAGACAAAGCATGTTGAGGGGGACATTAACACTTTTTTTTTTCTTTAAGAAAAAAGTAACTCAAGTTACACATTGGAAAAGGGATCAGCCTTTAGTGGTGAAACCTGTGTTTTATGTAGGACCTTTCAACTGAATCAGTGAATTATCATATTGCTTTTTGCCTTTCTGCTTGACATCTTCTTGTTAGTTTTCCCATAAAATTAAGGGAAGGAAGCCTTGTTAAGGAGGTGATCTGAGTGAGAAACATGGGAAGAAAAATACACAAACAGTTAAAAATTGCTGATTTTGGTTTATTGATAGAATGGTACCTGAGGTAGGTAGTATGATGACTGTGGCAGATACCCGTGGGCTTTTTTGACTGAAGAAATTAATAAGCTCTAAATTACGGTGTATCTTTACAGCTCATTAGTATTTTTATATGAATTCCCAGTAGGAATGCTTTTTCTGCCAGTTGAAAATGTGTTTCTGTGGGGTAGCTTACTCCATTTTGAGGAAATAGTTTTTAAACTTTTTCCTACTTAATTCTGCAGAAAAGAAGCTATATTGGGTATTTACACAGGTGTGCTGTAAATCTATGCCTTACCTCTATGCCTTACCTCTTCAATAATTAATGTGAGTAGCCATTCCTGAAGTTAGCTAAAGCTTCTGGGTCTTTAGTACTTAGCCTTCATTTTTTTATTTGTGTTTCTACAGAGGTGGTACCTTGCACTTGGATTAGACAGAAAAATGTGAAGTAAAGAAATGTCATGTCTCTTGTCCCCTGCCCAGTACACTAGTTTGAAATGCATTATTTCTTGAATATTGAGCAGAGCTCGGTAGTCAGACCTGGAAAGAAGAGGGAGTTCATGTTCATGATCTCATTCATCCTCTTGTAAGCTAATGTCTAGTTGGGAAATTTCTTTTTCAAACCAGAATAATTATCATGTAGCCAGTGAGAGTCAAAGCAGAGTAGCCGTTTATCTGAGCTAAAAATGGTTCCTATAGCCAGTGAAATCTGCTTTTAGTGTATAACAGATTAACTTCTTTACTGTTTTTAGTATATTATTGGTCACCGTAGTGACACAATTTTTTTTTCTTAGCTGTATGGTTTTAAGATGTTGGATTTTATTCTCTGTTTAAGGACATGTAATGAGGAAGTTTCCCTATATCATGGCTTCTCACTTGAATACAGGCAGATTTCCTGACAGTCAAGAAAATGGTTATACTTTAAGGATCAAGTAGCAGAAAGAAGCAGGCAGTGCCCTGTGAGATTAAATTCTGGCCTTATGAATCTGCTGACAACACTTTGGAAGGAGCTTGTCAGAAGAGGTGATCACAGCAGCAGCTGTTCTTTAGTTACTACACCTGATCTGGCAGCATTGATGTATACAAGTGTAATGAAGTACTGCTGTGTCAGGCATAGATGCTAGTAGGTATCTATTCCTGTAGATCTCAGATCATCATGCACTCTTCCAGAGGCTAACTCACTTTGAGGACCTTGTATAAGCCTTGCTGGACAGGAAAGCATAGGGGAAAAAAAAATCCAAGCCTGGTTCCATCAAGATTGTGTTCTTCAATGAAGATAATAGAAAAGCTCATGTAGCAGGGTATTGGTTTTGATTTGAAATTAGTGGAGAGACTAGAGGATAGAAAGATAAGTTGGATTTTCTGTTTCCTGACCTAGAAGGCAGTGCTGCTGCTGTTTGAAAGTAGAGCTGCTAAGAAGAGAGGAAAGAGCAGAGACTACATTTATTAAGCAGTGTTGCTATACAGCAACTGTGTTATGAGCTGTATAGAAAATCTGATCTGTCCTGGTGCAGAGAATCACTAGCTCTGGAAAGACTGTTAGGTGATATTGTCAGTATTTGCTGCAGTTTTCCTGAGAGCTCAGTAGAGTAAAGTTGACAGTCAGTTTCTAAGTGTAGCAGATGCATTACTGCAATACATGCGATACTGCTTGGTATTGATGCTGGATTTATTATGGAGCTACAGGTTTTCTATTTTGACAAAATGCTGTTTCATTTACAAATCGGAGGTGTGTTTTTGTGAAAAACTGCCTCTAAATATTTCCCCTTTACAGGGCAAGGAGCTTCTGTATTCCTTGTTTCAGAGATGGAAAACCTCTTGTGGAAAACCATATATGCCAGAAACAATATTTGGCTCCCCTATTAGTGCAGAAATGCAGCTGTTGGCAGTGCTGGCTTGCATTATACCTGTGCAACAGAAGGAACTGAGCAAAAGGGATACAGAGGATCATAAGACACTGAGGAAAATATTAGTAAAGCTTTGTTTCAGTGAATGAGAGAAGGAGCGTGGTGCAGTGGAGTTGTAAGGAGCAGCATGAGTGGAAAGGAGGTGGTGCACATCATAAAAATAGTTTTCTCCATGCTGTGACCTACTCAGTAGGTTGCTGGTAAGAGATGGTTCCGTTGCTGCTGGTGAAAGTGTGGTGCTAGAGTTGCATACAGCCACGGTTTGTTTCCGCTACATGCTTAGGTACTGAAAAATTCTATCAGATGTTTTGATTAAGGTAGCAAAATTTGCTGAAGATACTAATCACACCAGAGAAGTCCAAAGAGGGCAATAGGAAACATGGTTTTTATAATAGATTATGCTGTTTGACCCTTCCTTAATCTATGGGTCAGGTGAGAATTCAGGAGCAACACTGACTAATAGTAGAGAAGTAAGTGCTTATTCACCACCTGCAGGGCGAAGTCAGCTGCTCATATTTATGGTTTGCTTCTCTATAGAACCATTTTACTTGATCCTCTTAAAAGTGTTTTAAAGAATGTTAATTTTCTTTTCTACTGCCTGCAAAACACACCTGTCCTTTTCCAGCAGCACATATATGGTATGAAAGCACATTTTAATAGACAATGTTATAAGAATGTTTTTCCTTGTATTCAGCTTTAAGTTACCATGTTGTATTTCATGTCTAATATCGATAGAAATAGACATTGATTATTCTTTTTTGGAATGCATTTATAGATACCTGCTTGCAGGTTAAAACTTCTTTTTCTCAGAAACCTTTTTTTAAATTGGTTTATCTCAGGAAATCCTGGCTAGCATGGGATTGGATGAGGAAGAACAAACTTTGGTGGTATGAAAATCAACTGAACTCCCCCACTTCAGTTACTCTCTATTTGTGGTTGCTTTTTTAGTTTGTTTAAGATTGATCTGGCAGAAGGCTAGGAATGAAAAGTAATAAGAATTAAAAATGGGCTGTGCACTGAAAATAATGTTACATGTGTTACATTTAGGTGAATTATATGTCAGTTGCTATTTTTCATTGGTTTTTTTATCCTTGTTAAGAGTCAAATTCTAAGTTGAATATTTAGCTGTGAATATGGTTATGCTCTGCAATCTATCTACAGTAGAATCAGGTAGCACTGTTGGTGCTTTACTTTTAGAGAGGCACGGATTTAAAAATAACTCATATTTTATATCATAACTAGCTGTTGTCATTCAGACACTGAAAGGACACTGTACAGACTGGCAGCTGATGACTCATAGCATATGGTTACCTTTTTGTGAACTGTTTGCATTGAACTTCTGTTTGTCCTGTGTCTGAAAATCATTTAAGAATCTAATGAAGTCATGAGATGAAAAAAAGGGGATTTCTTTCATTAGTTTTTTTTTTCTTTTTCTTTTTTTCTTTATTTTGGAGGACTGTGTGAGAATATGACTAGCAATGCTTTTTGTTAAGCATGCAAGTAGATGTTCAAGAACTATGAGGATTAATAAAGTTGAAAAAAATGTAGAGAAAAATTCAAGAAAGCTTAATCAAGGGAAGATATAAAATGTTACTGGAGCATTTTTAGTGGTGTATACTTACTTAAATTCCTGCTAGAAATGAAAACATGAGTTGGAAGGAGAAGAGAAATGAAAAGTGTGGTAAGTCAACCTCAACTACTTGGTGAGGAAAAAGAGATGATGAAAGGGAGAAAATATGTCACAAAATGTTGAAATAGCAATTCTGAGGAGAAGAACTTTAGAAGAATTCTATTTTCGCATTTAATTTTAATAAAATAATTTCATTACTGAATTAATTTTGTTTCTGCGGAAGATGTCAAGATTTTTTCAAATAATGTCAGTATTTTCAGGGGGAAAATACTTCAATTTTTCATCCATTTATGTTCATTTTAACTTCTTTTCCATGTGGTGTATTAGAAGTGGACTGGTGTACAGTGAAAGCTTCTCATAAAGAATGCAATGAAGAATGCACAAAATTTAATATTTATTTGTTACCCTGGTCCTTCTGATAGTAGAAATCAAATAGTAGAAATCAAATGCCCTCTTGTTACATTCATCGATGGACTCCTTTAATACTGTGCTGCAGAGAATTGAATTTTTTCATTAAGTTCTTCAGCACCCAGTGCGTTGTTGTATTTCTGTATTAGCAGCAACATTGAAGGATATGTCTGTTTTGTGTTTCTGCTAGATTGTTTTTACTCCAGTTTGAGTTAATGTCTTCACATGAAATAAAACCCACTCATATTTCACGAACCTGTATAGGGGCAGCTATACAATACTGATTTAGTAGTGCAGTCTGATTTCAAAATGCAGAATTAGGAGTTGGTTTTCCAACTTTTTTTTACCTCGACTCCCAAAATATGAAAATTTAGAAAGCACTTAAGGCAATAATAACGTGTACAGCTGTTGCTACATAGTTCTTTTCACATGCTTTTTATGTAGCTGATTAAAAAATATTTCACTAAAGACTGGAATTTCAGTGACGATATCTGCATTATTAAACAGTATATAACGTCTGGTAGTTGTATCCTAACTCATACTTTCTTGGGGAATCAGGCTCCTAGCATTAAAGAGTTGCTTTTGTCACCACTTCCACTGTCTTCATACAGTACTATACCGTCTCAATTCACAGTGGGTAAAAATGACGTTTTAATTTAGAACCTTTTATTTGTGTCTACTCACATGAAATATGGGCAGATAATTTTAGCATCCTACTGCCATGACAAGATTGATGTGTTCAGCGCTAAGACAAGAAAGGGCTATTGTCACCTTTTGGTTTTGATCTGTTGTTTTCATGGCAGTTTTTTTCAATTTGACTTGGTATGTGATTCTGCTTCCACTTCAGATTACAATGAAGGTATTTAAAAAAGAAATAGTATTTGCCCATAAACAATGTATTACAGAAGAAAAAAATAGTATTGTGCCGTAGGTAAAGAGATGGCGTGGGAAAGGATGAAAATGAATTTGGGAATGACAGTCCTCTGAGACATCAAAAGGTCGGCTCCACCAGGTCACTGTTTCTTTCTATGTCCTGTTGCCTGAAGCACTCAGGCTGCAGCAGTATACAGGAGAGAAAAGGAGAGTATACAGTATTCTCTCCAGAATCAAAGAAGGATAAAATCAGTTTCTTTTGGTTTATCATTGGAGCAAATTAACTTTAGAATCGTTTTCTTTCTTGAAAATTTGTCAAAGTGTGCTTTAGATGTCTTAGTTACGTGAGGGTTTTTATAGTTTTTGACCACCAAACTGTCAAATACTGCTTTTGCCCTGTTGAATTCAAACAGGTAGGAGTCAACTCAAAGTGTAAGTTGAGATTGTTCTTGTGTACTGTCAGACTGTCTTTATAGTATCTAGACAAAAATCAGTAGATACTATGGGAATAGATGAATTCCTGATGGGTGTTTTACCTAGTGAAATCTGTCAAAATAACCTCATGTAGGAGGTTGCCGTGTGTGTTGATCAGGTATAGTTTTTTCCCCTGCTGTTTCACTTGCCTACCAGAATAGGGTAATCTTTTAGGAAAACTGCTTGTGTTCTCTGCAGTAAGAAATCAATCTTTACTTTCCTATTATATGAAGCAATATATAGATCGAAGAAGCAAAGTATGAAAACAGCTGCACAGGAATGGGCAAATGATAATTTACTTAATTGTCTATATCTCAGGAATTCCTTTGTATGACCCTTATTTCTATGCAGTCACGGCTCCTGAGTGATACTTCTGGGTTTTTTTCCATTCTTTATAAGCATGTGAAATAAGCAGATAGGAGAGTAAAAGTTCAGTTCGTTTAGAGGAAGACATAAAAGCATGCAAAGTGATACCTCAGAAAAATGCTTTGAACCATAACAGGATTTTTTTTTCCATGCAAGTGTAACTGACCTAGATAATGTTTTACTAGTGCTGCAGTAGATGACTTTCTAGACTACTCAGGTGAGTTTGCTGCTTCATGATTGATGTGGTATATTTGCCTTTTGATTGGTTTAAAGTGTTAAGTTACAGTTCAGTTGTGGAGATAAGTAATTAGTGTCCCAGTCTGATTCAGGATAACCTGTCTACTATGAGTCTTCACAGTAAGTAGTTTATTTCAGTTGGAAACTTAATTTGAGCAATACAGAACAAACATTTGAAATAGCTAGTTGCACTTCTGTATCATCCTGTCTTCATTAGTCCTCTAAATTGCTGGAAAACATCCCATTTAAAACAGAACCCAAATATCTCTGATTTCACTTCCCAAATACACATATGCTTCCCAGTTTCTGCCCAGTGGATAATGAAACAAAGTAGTAGTATGATGTACCTGTGTACTCAGATGCCTTAAAGAGCTGCAGATTTCAAAAAAAAAAAAAGGTGAGTGAATTTTTAGCTCAGAGCCAAGAGTCTCTTTCAAATAGGTGAGATTTTTAATGATGTTTTAAGGGTGTCTCCAAGTACAGACTTTTGTTTTGATAAATGTTAAGTAAGTAGTAATGAGCTAGAAGGAAGACTCAAAGGAGTTGCTTACTCCAGTTCCATGAGGACCTGGGGAGCGGAAGGGTAACAAACAAAATTACTGATACTTTCCATAGTAATGTGGATACATATCTTTTTACAGATTCAGCTCAATCATTTCTGCCAGCAACAGTTTATTACTGTAACAATATATCCAAAGAATAAATGTTTTGTCTTTCGAATGGTGAAATGCAACTTCAAATGTACTGCTTTGCATATTTTTGCTCAGTATATTTTCATTCTTTTTTATATCTGACATACTTATGTACCAGACACTGAAAACTCTCACATATATTATCCGATGTATTGTAGAATAATCTAGAAGATTATTGTCTTGTTGGTGATTTTATGTTTCTGTACACACTTCATTTTGGCTTGTATATTAAAAGCAAAGCAGTACCAACATAACATTTTTATCAGTTTCATACCACACTTATAGTGTCACTGCTAGGAAAATATTATAGATTAAAGCCCTTTTGATTTAGAAAGAGGTGGGGCAAAATAGAATGTGGAATTAAAGCAGACTCCTGGAGAAAAGCACAGAGTTCTAATAGGCATTGAAGAGTGAGGGTGTTTAATGCAAGTGTCATGAGAATCAAATGAAATTATCACAGAAACTTGAAGTTCTTGTTTTATGACAATGAGGTTTTTCTGTGTGTGGGTGAACTAACCCATAGTATGTGATGAGCAATGTTGTATTATTTTCCTTGAGCTGCAGATTCAGCCAGACTTAATTATCTTTAAAAGTAATTTGTATCGTAATCATTTTGGTAGCCTCGCTCAATTTCTGTTGAATTTCTGTTTACTGTGACAAATTCTAGAAATTCTTGAGAATTTTGAATTCAGCTCTGGGTTGATTTTTGATGTGCTATAAGTGCAAGTTAAACAGTATTCTAATGCATTCTTAATCCATAAACACAGATACAACTTCTATAAATTACTGTTTTTGCATAAGCTTCACTGAGTAATTTCCATTCAGTTTTGCATTTATAGCCTTCTTTGTTCAGTAGCAGCAGGATATTTGGTTCCTCATTTGCATTAATGTGTCTTATAGCCATTCAGCTTTGAGTATGATTAAAGTACTAATGGAATTAAAGTAATGCTGTAAAACTGCATATGTCAGATAGTTATATTTTGTAGGCCTAAAACACAGAACATGCATGCTCCTATGCACTTACTTTTTGTCTGTGAACAGTTTTCTTTTTTTTTTTTGGTTTTTTTTTTTTTTAAAATAGAGGCTCACAGGACAGCAGCAGGAGATAAACAGCTTAATGCAGAGAAAAAATGCTGTGGATGAGGAAAATGCCCATTTGAAGAATGAATTCGTTAATTTGAACCGGAAATTTAAAGATAAAAGCCAAGAACTTAAGGTATATTGACTTGTACATAGTTTCATAAGACTGTAGCTTTGAAGTAGTTCTTTAAGCAGTGTCAGCCTTTGTGGCACAGAAAGTGACAAGCTTGGAGAAAAAAATTGCCTTAGGCCTTGCTACACCTTACTGTTTTCTCACATACCAACTGAGAAAGATGCTTTAAAGCCAAGAATCCAAGCTTTATAACTTTCAGATAAATAGTTAATGATGGAAATGGAGCAAAGAAAGTAGAAGTGTGAAGATGTGGCTTCTTGTAATTAGATTCTGATGGGACTGGCATTATTAATTGATAAAGCTGAGGTCTGGGAGGATATGTCTGTGTGGGTCTCAAAAATAGCTGGGGACAGCATCAAAGGCAGCTTGATCAATTAATGGGCTCTTTGCAAATGTGTACTCATCAAAGCTGTCATCCAGCTAAAAAATATGACCCTTCCACCTGCATGAAGGAGGCCAATAAAAGTGCACAGGTGACCTTGGCCATCAAATATAGAAGCTGCTGTGAGGGTAAAACTGCACAGTTTATATTTGCTGATTAGTTCTCACTTTTTTGTTTATCGGCCCTTGTGGTACTGTTCTACAGGACACTGAGGAGTGTGCACAGAAGAAGGAAGAGCAAAACAAACTGGTTATAAAAAGCCTGGAGGAGGAAAATAAGGGATTAAATACATGCTGTGCTGACCTGCTAAGTGACCTGGAGAAACTGAGAAAGCAGGTGGCACAATGGAAGAAAGAAAAATCTGGCGATGATACCAGAATAAAGGTACGAAGTGGAATGGACTTGTGGATGTTATTTGAGAATTAACTTCTCCAGACATTTCACTACAAGTTATTTTCTTTAAATAGCAAGTTACATATTCAAATCTACCAGTGGGGACTTGCATTCATTTACATTCTATCACTTAAGACCCACAGCTTTTTAAAAATTGATGCTGCAAAGCAGGAATCTGACTTCAAATAGTCATCTTAAAATGTAATCATTAAAAAATAACAGATGCTGTACTTTGAGATTATATATATCTATATATATATGAGTGTGAAAATAATAAAAGCTTAAAAGTATACTACAATCTTTTTTTTCTTCATTTGTAGTTTACTTACCTAAAATCTTGTTGCAGTAGACTTAATCTTTGTTGTTTTGGAAGAACGTGTAGTTCCAAATAAATTGTGCCACAGCCTCCAAAGGCCTCTATTCTGTGAAGGGTCTTACTGCTTTTAATATATTAAAAGGTTATTCATAGTTTATGATAAAGCAAAAAATAAAATAACTGAATACATGGTACAGAGTCTTTTCTCTTTTATTTAAATCATACTTTTTCTTGTTTCTTGGTGGAAATTGGCTAGTGTTTTTTAAATTGTTCCAAAAAATGAGCCACAAACATGGCTCAGTTCAACAGCTGCTTATATACACATCTAGGTAGTGGATTCTTTTTGTTTACATGGCAAATGTACACTTATAATATTGTGTTCTTTTACATTATCGAAGTACATTCATTGCAATAACTATCTAATTAACACCTCACCCAGAAATGCCCTTTTTTCCTGCACTAGCAATTTTGGTGATGCTTCAGATTGTTGTGGTGATGGAAATTCTTTTGAAAGAGCTTAATTCAGATCTCTTAACATGGGAAGTAAAGTTCTTGCAAATTGATTTCTTCAGACTGGTTATGGTGAAAGGATTATAGAGTTACAGGACAGGAAATGATTTGTTGATTCTTGGGAGAGAAAAATCTAGTGTGTGCCAAACTGATAAAATAATTTTTAAGTTGTCAAATGTAGTGCTTGTAATATTGGACAAGTTGTTGAAAATCTGCTACCCATCCCTTCAATGAATACAGTTATAATAACTTTTATGTCTCTGTCTTCCTGCCTGATGAGGCATGCTGATAAATGAAAGAGCTGGACAATTGTAGGGGAGGGAATTAGTAGCGTTGGTATTTCAGAGGGGTGTTATAAGCAGGTCAAGTTGGTGTCTAGAGTGTGAGAGAGAGTACTTATGCGGATGGGTGTTGTCTGAGACAGCCAGGGTCACAGAGTTGGATTTGCTGTTTACAAACTAGGAAGAACTGGTGAAGAAGATAATAATCAGTTGCCGTCTTGACTATAATGACCACGAAGTTGTCAAACAATAATGACCTTGACCATGAAGTTGTCAAGGCCAAGACCTTGAGAGTGGTGGAAGGAAAGTAGTGCTGTACAGCCCTGGAGTTAAGAAGCAGAGTCTTCAGATGTTCAGGGAGCTTATAGGTGGAATCCTGTGAGAAGCAGTTTTGAAGGGTGAAGAGCTCAGGAAAAACTATCATGTCTTTAAAGACAGCTTCCTTGAAGCCCAAGTATAGTCCACTTCGGGAAAGTAGGTGTCTCAGGAGATCAGCTTGGCTAAATGGATTTCACTACTAGACTCCAGTGTAGGCTGCAAGTGGATAACAGTATTCAGGAAGTGGAAACAATGAAAGCTGAGAGAGGGAGTTCAGAAACATTGTGTAGACACTGAAGAGTGGTGTTAATCTACCTGCAGTTGAGAGTTGCAAATAATGACTGTTACAACCAGAGTTTGTTGAACTGCTTTATCAGTGAAAGGCTGAACAAGGAAAATGGGGGCCTGCTGCTGCAATGGAATGATGAATTAATTACAAAAGCTAATAGATACAACAGAGGTACTTAATATTGTCTTTGCCTCAGTCTTCTCTAAGGTGTCCCCAAAATTTTGTGCCTAGAGACAGACTTAAGTGTGAAGTACTGACAGTGGATATGTTGGAAGATACCTGAGAGAACTTGACTGATACACATCCATTGGGATTGCCTGAAATTAACTGCATCCAGGGGTGCTGAGAGTGTTGGCTGACTCTCACCTTTTAATTTGGGAATTGAATCAGCATCTTTTTGTACCTATTTTTCAGTAATAAACATTGCATTTAACAATCTTAAAGATGCTTTGTATACAGATGTTATCCACATTAATCTCCTCTGTCTGATAGAATAAAAAAAATCTTTATCAAAATAAGCTAGCCCAACAATGCCTTTAAAATGCGTATTAGATGGTAGAAGTGTGAGATCTAAATCACAGATTGCTTCTTTGGAAAAGTGGTCATCTGTAAAAAGGCTGAAGTGTTAGCCTTTTTTTTTTTTTTCCTCCTGTCTTTAAACTATTTCCATTGAAGAAAAGTGACACTTCTCACTTTTGAAGACTAGTTGTTATTGTAACCTACTATAACCAGGTATAGAATTCAACTTCTTCAAATTGAAGAAGGAAAAGCTGCTATGGATAGTTTGTCCTTTCAAAGAACATTTCTTTAAAGTTTTGTCATATTAGCTAAAATCAGAGTGAGACGTGTTAACAGGAGGATACCTGGTAAGGTGGCTAAAAGGCTGACAATAGAGTTTTATTGTTTCTTTTCTGTATGTACCTTCATATAAATAGTGTACAGAAAGTTGACTTAAGTCTTTGCTTTTTGCCTAAAGTAGTTATTGATAAATTTTTGTGCTTCTTTTTTGCTTCCCAGAGCTTATATATCAGCTTTCTGTATGTCCTAAAAGTGAGCAAGTGGAAAAGTTGTGAATCAGCCAGCTGTCTCCCTATCTAAGAATCAGTTATTTGAGTTATTTGGTTGTTCTTTAGGTGGAGATTACTTAAGCTATTGTTTAGTGTCAAGATGAATATGTTTTTTCCCAAACTCAAATCACAAAAGGCATTGTATGCAAATGAAAAAAATGTCAGACTGGCAGATTTTAAGTGGAGGTGAAGTAAAAGATAGTGGAATTGCTTACTGGTGGGTTGGTTGGTTGTTTTTGTTAATTCCTAGTTAGCACAGTACTTTTTGAAGTTTCTGAAGTCTGAAGGTCGGAACTTTCAAAGAAACAGCCATCTCTCTCAAGAGGAGCCTGGGATTTTAGTTCCAGTGAAAAATGAGAGTTTTATTGAGATGGGACCTTGAAAAATTACTCTCACTTCTGTCATAATCTATAGTAGGAAAAAACACGAAAACAAAGCTACTGTCTTTGAAAGTGACTTTCAAAGGGTTTGAAGCTACAAATAACAAAACTGTGGTGTTAATTCATAGTGACTCCATAATGGGCATAACTATGCTTCCTCATGCCTTGGTTTTCTTATGCTTTTCATGTTTGAAGTTCTTTTAAATTCACCTTTGCTTGCTGTCTTGCATGCGTCTTTTATAAATATGCATTTTCTCTCTCATATAACTGAATTATTTGATGTTTTGACTAACTGTTTTAAGTAGCATTTTTTTTAATAGGCTTTAGAAGCTTGAATTTTAAACACTCAATTGAAATTGACTGATTTTAAAAACCCAGAGTAGCAGTATTAGTGCTAGGTAAATTTTCACAAATTTACCTAGCATGTTTACACAATGAACTTTTTTGGCTACTGTATGAACAAGAAGGGAATGGGATAAATCCCATATGGTCTTGAAAATGCAGATACTCAAAAATTGAGTGTAAAATATTATAGGTTATTTCATGGTCAAAAATATGTTGACGAAAAACTCAACATGAGCCTGCAATGTGTACTTGCAGCCCAGAAATCCATGTCATGGGCTGTGTTGAAAGAGGTGTGTCAGCAGATTAAAAGAGGTGATTTTCCTCCTCTACTGTGCCCTTGTGAGACCCCACCAGGAGTGCCCTGTATATTTCTGGCGTTCCCAACATGAGAAGGACATGGTATTCCTGGATCAAGTCTGGAGGAGGGCCATGAGGGGACTAGACCACCTTCCGTACAAAGACAGATGGAGCAAGTTGTGACTGTCCAGCCTGAGGAAGAGAGAGTTGTGTGGAGACCTCATAGCAACCTTCCAGGATCTGACGGGGGCCTACAGAGATACCAGAGAGGGACTCTGTCAGGAACTGTGGTGATAGGACAAGGCGGAGTGGTTACAAATTGAATGAGGGGAAATTTAGGTTAGAGATTAGGAAAAAATTCTTTACTATGAGGATGCGGAGACACTGGAACAGGTTGCCCAGGGAGGTTGCAGATGCCCTGACCCTGGCAGTGTTCAAGTCCAGGCAGGATAAGGCCTTAAGCAACCTGACCTAGTAGGGAGATGTCATGGTTTGGAATGGGAGGTATTTTCAGAGAAGTGATGCAAAACTACCAGCCAGTGGAAGTTGCAGATGCCTCTTTGAAACACACATGTGAAAGACAAAAGAAACCCAGGAACTTCCTGTTTTCTTTCCAGTCAGGAACAGGGTAACATCGGTCAGGCCGGTCAGCCCTGCCGGGGACCGGGCCCCTTTCCCTGGGCTGCCTGCAGACACCACAATCCCCCTTGGCCACTGGACAGGGAGACGGGGGTGCCATGGGCCAGATGGAGCTGGCCTTGCTAACATTGGCTGCTTGCTACCCAGCCCCGGGCCCAGCTGATCACGCTGGGCCCTGGGAGCAGCACTGGGTCGTCACAGGGATTTGACCCCCATGGGATTTGCCCACAACCATCGGGAGAAGCCCTCCCCACTCTCCTGGCATGCTGCTGCTGAGTTCTGGCCCGTCTGACTAGATGCTAGTCACACCTCCCAGCTGCAGCTCTTGCCACAAGACACCACAAGGGTTATGTGACCATCTGCAGGCCCCAGGTGACATATTAACCCTTTCAGTGCTTCAGTCCTCCTCCAGTGAGAGAAAGGAACCAGAGGCAAGCATGTAAAGGAGCNGATGAAGATGATTTTTGAGATAGATAATGAAAACTTTTGCCTTTGAACAGCTCATCTTTAAAACAAGACCCTATAAGTCAACATGGGCCATAAACAAGCCATGGAAAGGCTTGTGGAAATGGGAGGGGCGTCACGATTGCAGGTTTCCCCGGGTGGCTGCTACTTCATGAGGACATTGAGAGCCACGAGAGAACTGGTTTTTAGCTCTTGTGGAGAAATCTCCGTAACATTAACAACAGGGACTTCTCTCCCTAAGTGAACTGAAGAAAGACTATTTTAGAGGTGGTAAACTGACTGGAAATTTTAGGTTTTGTTTCTTTACATGGTCAGTGGAAAAGAAAGGTTGTGAGGGAAGGAGAAATGTTCTGAAGGGTTTGGTTTGATTCTTACTACTTTTTTCCTTTTAGTTACTGTTAATAAAATTTTCATTATACCCTTCTAAAGTTTTGAGCCTGCTTTGCCTTCTCCTAATCCTATCTTCCTATCTCACAGCAGGAAGGGAGTGCACTGGTGATTGGCCAGCACTGAAACCACCACACCCATTGGTGCATTGGCCAGGAAAATTTCAAATTTGGGGAATTCTAAACGTGGTGAAACCAAACCACTACAGGACATCTCCCTGCCCATGGCAGGGGAGTTGGAACTAGATGAGCTTTCAGATCCTTCCTAACCCAAGCCATTCTATGATTCTATTTTAGATTTCAGTATTTAGCTGAACTTTTGTACATCAGTATATAATATTTCAGTAGCTAAGGTATTTGTATAACAAGTTTTTTCTTTCCTATTTTTCATGTTTTACTCTTTCAGTAATGCTTCCAAAAAAACTTGAGCTTTCAAAACATGTTGAGCTGATTAATTTCTTACTTGAAACCAAAAGCTGAAGTTAAATATGTCACAAATGAAGTACTGAAAGATACTTTTTTTCTCATTTTAAATTCTGCCATTAGATAACTTCTGAAGTTGTATTTATGACAAAATAATCTGTTACATATTCTTTGTATTGTACTCTGCATTGGATGATGGGAACTTAAAGCATTGGTAATGTTAGATTTTTTTCATCTCTTCAATGGAAAACCTCTGCAACTGTATAGTGTGGTATTAGAAATAGGCAAATAGAATTTATTCGGAGAATATATGACCTATTACAATTTTTGTTCACATATTCAATACCTTTAGCTGCAGAGGAAAAAATAGGAGAAACCCTACAATTACTTGTCTGCAAGTTATAAATATCTTACTACACTTAAAAATGTTGTGTTGATAGTGAACTGTCTCTTATAGTTTTGAATTTTTTTGTTATTCAAGGAAAAATTAAGTTTTTCTACCTAGCCTTTGACATTGAAAGGTGACTCATTTGTTGGGTACACCAGGTATGTAGCCTGATACTCATCAAGAAGCAAATTAATTTCCTACCTCATTCACTTGTGACTTTTGCTATTTCCTTACATCAATGTTACTGTTATTAACAGGACATGATACTTTTCATACAATTTCAAGGAATTTGATTGTAGTGCACTTCTGATACATCGAAATACCTAGAAAGCATTTTAATGCAATTTTAAGGAATTTAATTTATTTGGAATTCAAATATTCACTTTTCAGTTGTAGAAATATTTTGATAAACCTCAGTATTTGAGGCATCGTTGCTGAAAGGAAAAAATGTGCATATTCTTATTTCTTTAACTAAGTGTGTATGTAAATGGAAAACTAATATACTCTTGGTAGTAGATTAGGGATGGTATTCTATGAGGAGACTTTTATTTTAAATTATTAATGAATCATGGAATATTTGCCTTACTGAGAACAAGTGATTGCATCTGTGAGTAGCATAATACCAAAGCAAGTCTAAGGCTGTTGCCACCATCTGAAATTCTGTTCTTGGTATTGCTGTAATATTTATATTTCCATTCTTGCCTCAAAACACTCTGGGGAGAATAGTCATACAAAGCTTTCTAAGGACTGATGTGCTCTTCTGAGGGAGCTCTAGCAAGGTTTATGTAGAGATTGAAGTCTTGTGTGAATAAGCTGCGTTGCTGCTTGTGTTTCCTGGATACACCTTTTCAGTTTGCTGACTAACTTCTACAGTAGGGCTTATAGTAAAAGGCAGACCCTGGCTTGTTTGCATTGTTTTCAGTGAGCACTTTCAGAAATTTTCTGGTACACTGTTTCTTTTCCTGAAGAAACTACTTGCATTGAATTAGCAATGCAAAATAAGAGCAGATTTAACAAGCAATCTCAAAAATGAATCTGTATCTATGATTCTCAGTTCATAGACACAAAACTGTCAGTTTTTGTGAGAGGTTAAAACCATGAATGCATAGCGGCTTTTTTTTTAGAAGCTTATACATAGAGAACACGGTTTAATCAGTTTAGTAGTTAAATAGTGAACTACTGTTTGGCAAAGATTTGATTCAGGATCCTCTTTCTACATCCAGCAACTGAGTTAAGGAAAGCTTCTTAGAGTAAAGAAGAGGTGGCCACCTAAAATTTGAAATACAACTTTTTTTCTGGTATTTCACATTTTTCATACATGCACATATACCTACCTATATGTATTTGCTTAGACTGCAATAAATGTATGCATGTATGTATGGGCATATATCCATATATCTATATACATAGATAACTTGCATAGTAGATTTTAATTATTTCTTCTTCATTAATGCGTTACAAATGCTTTCTTTGCAGAATTTGGAAACTGATCTAGCAGAGACAAGAGAACAAATAAAAAGTTTGCACAGTATATGCAGTAACTTGTCATCTCCGATAGATGTGAAACAGGAAGAACTTTTCAAAAAGGATTGTGATGTGGTTGGAGCTAAGTAAGTATTTCCTAATAACTTTAAGTCTAACAGTTTATGTAGACTTTTCCTGATACATTTTGACTCTTGTATATCTTACCTGTTTTTGAGTAGTGATAGACTTAAGAAATTACACTTCTGTAATTTGCATTGGGTCAGAGAACTACCAATCTCGACTGAAAGTAACAAAGTAACAATATGATTAGGGACATAAGCTGTAATTAGAGAGGCCAAACACCCTATACTTGAAAAAGGTTTAAGCCTAAGTGTAACTTTTAAATTAGAGTCAAATCTGACAAGTCAGCAAAAGTCTATCTAAGCCTGTGCTAAAGGTTTAAAGTGCAGTGATTTAAGGTTTATCTTAGGTCTCAGACACTATTTCTTTACACTGAATCTGTAAGATTAGTGCTGCATTATTTGTGTCTCGGAAAAGATCTAAAGGACAGAATGAATTATATGAATTGAAAAGGCTACTGAATTCGCCAGAATGAAGGTTATGTCAGAAGATAATTGGTAACTCTAAGTGGATTGTCAGGAAATTGTCCATGTTTTACTTCTTAATTTCAGAGGCATACACATTTTTTCATTCCTGTGTTAGATAAATAATATTCCTTTCAATATTCCTTTAAATTGTGGTTTTGCCTGAAGAGCTGCAGTTGGGAAGTAGAAATCATTAGTATGGATACTCCTCTTTACTTTCCAAGCACAAATAATCTTTCTGTAGGAAGTCAGTATCTAAGTGTTTTTTGGGGAAAAAAAAAACCAAAAACAAACAAACAAAAGCCAAGAAATATGATTTTTGATACATTTGACCTAAGTTCTCATCTTGTTGAAATCTCTATGAGAAAGATTATGTCTTTACAAGAAAAATTATTTTCATGTTTAAAAGGAATAATACCAGTTGGGTTTTGAAACGTCAATAAACATGGTTAAGCTTATTGGAAAATTGTATTGAAAGAGGCAATCAATGGAATTTTTGAAATTCAGCAATGGGCTAATAGAATTTATCTCCTGAAATTATTTGCAGAAAAATACATATGTGTGAGGACTGGGGACAGCAAAGAAGGCACTTTAGAGTCAGGTAATGAAGTTTGCAAAGTTGCTGCTTGCTGCTTTCAGCTTAGGATATTGCAGTCTGAGTTGGCCATATCTTTGAACTTCAGATTTCTCAAGATGATTCTTTGCTACCTATTGCAAAACAGCCTCTTAGAATTTGGCACAAACACCTCATTAAAATATGGAATTAAAATAAAGACATTTTTGAACATAAGGTCTGGGCATGAGGTAATAAAGAGATGAAGACTACACTTATTTTAAAGTGAAGTCTTCTATGTTTTTCCATATAACTAATCCTCTAAATTTATGGAAAGCAATTTAGTAAATCAGTCATCTGGGGGTTTTTTGTGTGCTCTAATGTTTTCCTTCCTAGATACTTAGTGGTATTGCAATAAGTAATAGCATTTTTAGATATCACTAGTATGTGAGTTCACATGGGCTTCACATGTCTGTATGTATATGTTTGATCCTTATCATTATAATTGTCTGCTAACTTCTGTCTGCTAATCTTTCTCAATGAGCTTCAGCCACAAATTTCTTGTTGCCATTTCTGTTATGAAGAAAGCTTAAGCTTATATTAATGTAGTTTGAGTAGTTAGAAATACATACTAAGATTTGTTCTTAGAAAATGTCCTTTTATAGAATAAAATTCTATACTTTTATGCTATAGAATACTGAAATTTCTCCTTCTGAGATGTCAGTATGTAGAGAAAATTACTTTTCTCTTGTTTTTCAATTAAAAAAATTGTCAAAATTATACAAGTCTTTGTAAAAAAAGGACAAACTCTTACTTAAGTTAAAATAACAACTCCCCAGTTAAAGGAAAAAATCTGAGGACAAAATGAAGTCTTTCCATCTTCTCATCTTCCTAGGCCAAAGTCTTAGAACTGTGTTGACTTTATGATTAAAGCATTTGATTTTTCCTATTTATGGTCATGTGTTTTTGGGTTTTTTTAAATCCATTTAAAATATAGTCTTATGAAAGTATCACATTGAATGCTTGGTTGTCATTTGATGCTAGCAGAAAATTCTTTGACAAGTAGTGTGGAAAACACCCCATCCTCCTTAATATCTTCAGTTTTCCATCATCAGTTTCAAACTTCAGAGCTGAAAAAGACAACTTGGCTTGCAAATGGGTCTGTTCTCCCCAGTGCTCTTTCTCCCTGTTTGCTGCCTTTCTACCTTCCCCACCTTCTCAGTCTGTGATAACAGAGCAGGAACACAATTAAAATTGGTACAAACAAGCTCTAGAAGAAGGAAGAAAGGCAACTGGCTTCCTTCATGCGATGTCTTCTTTCATACATAGGATAGGCAGATTCAAAAAAATACACCTTCTGCTGACACCTTGGTAGTACTCTCTGAAATTTTTACACTATGTGCTAAGTTCAATTGCAGAAGGAAGTCTCCAAGGGAATATGTACATACTGGGCTAGTGCTCTGTTCCTTGTGCATTCACCGCTTCCTGTGTTGTGCATATCTGTCAGTCTGTTGGCAAGAGGTTTTTTTAGTTTAACAGTAGATGTGTCTGTAGACATCAAGAGAATTGTTTTCTTCAGCAAATTAGTAGAGATCAAACTTTAAAGAAATACTCCAGTGCAGCTGTGGTTCTACAGAATAACAAGGTGATTTTGAAAATACTGCCATGTGTCAGTAAAAGCCTGGCACATACTTTTAATGTGTGGAAGAGAAATTTTCTAGGACCAGTGAACAAACAGTTTACAGGACACATCCTGTATAGTGAATGTCTTCAAGAAGCCATTACGTTTGTTTTTTGGCTTAATTTTTGCAAAGCACTCTTCACCTACTAGGTTTTAATTTCAAACTTCTGAATTACCTGTGAAATGCATTTTATTGTTATATTTTTGATGTTGTCATTCTGTACAGATTTCCTGGATCTCTTTAGAGTCCATGGTAACCTTTCCGTTTTCATGTTATCAAGCTTGGTGATTTTTGCTTTAAAATGATGCTAAATACCAGGGTCTAGAACTTTGTGGTCTGATATAGCTGTGGTGGAGCTCTGAACATCAAACTGGAGAGGTTCGATTGACTCACTGAGGCTTGAGCCTTTCTGTCACAAGTATCCAGGAAATATTAAACTGTTTGCAAATATAGTAAGTCTATTCTAAAATGAATTTGGATTTCTTGCCCCAGTGTTTTTAGTGGAAATGTGGGCCATGACTTAATTTCTTTCATTCGTATCTAGTCCAAATCTATCCCTGATGATTTTCCAACTATTTTTTTCTGTAATAATGTTTCTATTTTTATTCCCCCCTCGTGTGCCCCCACCCTGCCCACCACCCTTTCTAATGCAGTTGCTGTTAACTTGTGTGCTGTAAATTATGAGGCAGTCAGATTTTTACTCTGCTCTTGTTTTGCTGCTCTTGGATTTTTCAGGTTATTCTATGTTGTGTGCTGCAAACCATTTTGTAGTATTTATGCCATTTCCCTGGGAAGTCATAATTTCATAGATCATAGGACCTGTCACTGTGCTGTATTTTTAAACTACAGGTAATAGCATCTAAAGATTGCTTGAATTACCCCAAACCATCTTGTATTCCCTTGGTAACAGGCAGCTGAGATCCTCAAAGTCCCAGTATATTCACCAGAATTTTGGTGGTGAAACAAAGCCAAGAACATCACCTTAAGTGATGTGTATGTTTTTAATTCTGTTTGTAGCACAGTTATATAGCTTGTGGGATGACAATAGCTTTTCATTTCATTTACGTCTCTGGGAAGCATAGGTGTTACTCTAAACTGTTGATAGGGACATACAAGGCCCCTTGCCCCTACAAGGACAGAAAGGTTTTATTTAATCTTATGTTTCAGGGATAGAAGGAAGTGTCTGTGAGCACCAGAGCTGTCTCTACCCTAAGCAGTTGTAGTGACCTAAATATTGTTATTGGTCAATAAGGTGTCAAATGTTTGAGTCTTGCTGCTATCTGTTTTGTGGTGTCTTCACAGAGCATCAGCCTTGCAGTGCTGGAAGCAAAGTCTACGAAGGTTACTGTACCAACAGTCTTATTTCAGGGATTGAAATAATTCAGTAATGCTCTTCTATTTTGGTATGAGAAAGACCAGACTGTTTTTCATAGCACACCTTTTCTTGTTGCCTGAAGAGTGCAGGTCACTTTTTGTGAATTTTGTGAATTTGTCACTTTTTGAATTTCTTCATTTCCCATTGTATTCATCTTAAGATATGAGGTTAGAGACAGAGACATGTTTTTTTATTTCTTAGTACTACCTGCTGACTTTGTTCTTAAAAAAGTTAAAAGCTCTCAGTGTATCATAGTGTGTTAGTTTATGGGAAGTTTGGGATGATGGAAAGAAGTCGACTTTAGTGTTGACGTTTGGGTCTTAGCTGACAGTGTTGTTTTTTCAATTACTGTTACTCATGGTGACTTTTTTCTTAAATTGTGTTTCTTTAAAGCGTATAGTATGTTGAAACGTTTTATCACCATGTGCTTATATTTGTATATGTATATCTATATTTGTATGTACATGGTTACATATAAGTTTTGTATTTTATGTGTAGATGTATATATTTTTATATATCTGTATGTATGTATAGATGCCTGTATATCATATATGGGTGTGTATAATGGCTCCTATATGTTAAATGCCACTCATTATACTTGTTATAGTCAACTAGTAATTTTTGGTTATTTCTTCTGTTACATACCCACCCAAGATGATAATTTTTCTGAGGACTTGACATCCTTATCTTGCTGTAGCTGCAGTATAAGGTGTCTGTCTTACAGAGTGTTTATTGCTTGCTGCTTAGAGTAAGCATGTTAATAAATATTTTGAGGTTGATTTTGAATCCTCTGAGCACAGGATAAGCAAATTAGTAACAGAATTACACAGAATCAGTGGGTGGCTGAAACTGGCAGACACCTCTGGAGATGGCGTAGTATGCTTCTCCAGCAGATCCAGCCCTCTGCTCCAGCAGTATCAGCTACAGCAGGCTGCCCAGTACAGTGTCCAATCTGAGTATGTCCAAGAATGGAGACTCTGCAACCTCTCTGAGTAGGCTCTTCCAGTGTTTGGCCACTTTCAACGGATAAAAATATTTTTCCTATGTTTAGCTGGAATTTCATCTCATTTTTATTGGTGTTTATTGTCTCTTTTTCTGTCACTGAGCACCACTTAAAAGAGTCCATCTGCATCTTCTTTCTATGTTGCCATCAGGTATTTGTAGATGTTGATAGTTCAGTTGTCACTGAACTTTCCTTTCTCCAGGCTGAGCAGATCCAGCTTTCCCAGCTGGGAAATAGCAGATGCTCTATAGCAGATGCTGCAATACTTAAATCATCTTTGTGGCCCTTCACTGGCTCACTCCAGCCGTGTCCATGTTTCTCTTGTACTGGGGAGCCCAGAACCAGACACAGCACCAAGGTGTGCCTTAAAACTTCTGACTAGAGGGGAAGGATCACCTCCCTTGCCCTGCTGGCAACAGTATTCTTGTAGCAGCTCAGGATGTCACTGGCATTTGGCACGAGGCCATATTGCTATCCGATGGCCGTTCAGGTGTCAACCAGGATCCTCAGGGCATTTTCTGACAAGGTGCTTTCCAGCTTGTCTGTTCCCAGATTGTGCTTTTACACAGGATTATTACCCCCAGGGGCAGTATTTGCACTCGTCTTTGTTGAGCTTCATGAGGTTCCTGTCCAGCCGTTTGTCTGATCTGTCAAGGTCTCTCTCAATGGCAGCCGAAACATCTGTTGTGCCACCCCCGTTTTTTGTGTCATTAGCAAAGTTGCCATGGTGCATTTTGTCCCATTGTCTGGGTCATTAATGAAGACGTTTAAAAGTGGTGGCCCTAATATTAGCCTGTAGGCTACTCCTTTAGTGCCTGGCCTTGAACTGGACTTAGTTCAAGGGAACTTTACTGCCCACTTATCTAGCCTATACCTCATCAGTCTGTCCACTAGGTCAATAGTCTTACTGCAGTCAAAAAGAAGAACAGCCGGTGCTCCCTCCTTCACTGAGGGAATTACTATCTCCACTGAGGCAGTAATTCCCTCAGTGAAGGCTGCCAGGCCAGTTGGTTAGAGCATGGTGCTAATAACATCAAGGTTATGGGTTCCTTGTACAAGCCATTTCCTTAAGAGTTGTACTTGATGATCATTGTGGTCCCTTTCCAACTCAGAATATTATAGGAATCAGAATACAATAATAAAAATATTAGAAAGAATAGAAATATTATTTCCCCTTTCGACTCCCAGTGATCATCTTCTCCTTTACGTGGTCCCTCACCTTCCCAGGGACTAAAATGTAGTTGACTGCTCTAGTTTCCCAGACCACCTTTTTGAACACAGGCCTTCCTAAAGAACCAGTATCCATGCATTGCAGTGCTTCAGTCGTGTGAGTTGTCCCACCTTGTCTCTGTGATCCCAGTGAGTCCAGCAGGTGCAGACAGGTCTCTCATTCCTCCTGTTGTCTTCCATGAAGATGTGCTGTGTCTATTTGAACACCAGCTTCAGATAGGCACCCGGGTGTGCTAATTGCCTGGTGTGTGGAAAATCACACTATAGAAGGCCACTTTCTACACAGGAGACAGAGGAGTCCTGCAATAGTCAACTTTGTTTCAATAAAGGGAGAGAGAGTCCACTCGGCCATATCCCTGTGGCGTCTGTCTTGGTTTTTTTGAAGAATTCCTTTATCCTAAACTCCTGACTGCTTGTTGCCCCCCTCCTCCTTTCCCCATTGGCTGAGGTATTAGGAAGGTACAGCCTTCTTGAATCACCTAATACATTCCCCCTGTAAGATCTATCCACCCACCCCCATCATGCATTGCATGGCTATGAAAATTAGCTTTAAGCCCACCCCGGCTGGAGAAATTAATATTCATAGGTCTAGTAAGCCTGCACATTTTCTCCTGAAGTTCAGCCTGCACTTGCTTCTGCAACAAACCTGTGTGGCTTGATATTCATGAAGACCCCCACACCCATTTCTCCGCAATTTGATTGGTTCTTTCAGATTGAGGTGTTTGTGAAGACATTATCACCCATTTCTCCTATCACCAGGCAGAACCTCCCTTATACTGTCAGCACTCAGTTATTTATGTGCATAAAGTGAACATCCTCCCTGGATGTTCTGCTGCTCATTACAAGGTCTTTTCTGTCCGTATCTACCTGTCTGCTTTTGCCTGCCTGTCATTTCATCGACATCTTTGATCCCTGCTCTTCCTAATTCAAAATGCCCCACATTGGTTTGGCTCATCTGTTATCAAAGTGTTTATTTATGTGTATTTATTTGAATTGCACACTGGTACTGAATAGTGCCTGGTAAGTTTAGCATAATTTCCATATTGGCCTGTAAAAGTGAAGTAAAAGAAGGCTCCCCCATTGATTTACAATGTAAAAATAGTGCCTCATTCACTAAAGACAAAAGCAAGTTGAGTACAAGTATGAATAAATAAAATTTGATTTTTAAAATTATTGTAATGGAATTATAACTGATTTCCCTTACGCTTAAAAAGCCTTGAATTTAACATAAGCAAACATGTTAATGTTCTGACTGTACTGTGGTTCTTTTGTGGCTGCACGATTTAGTTTCCCCCCTCCCACTGCTTTCCCTTAAGCATATAACTGGAAGTCTGATAAAGTCAACAAAAAAGATTCCCATTGACCTTAATACACTTTGTGGGCAGACTATTAGAGAGCACATAATACTGCATTCTCGGGTGACAGACACAGATAACTGCATTGATGTTTGCATACAAATTAAAGAGTAGCAATGTAGCAGTCTGGTCTTGAGGATTCAACATTATCCCATGTTTTTCCCTTCCACAACAAAATGAAGATCTGATTGGAGAACCTGTGAAAAAATAATATAATCTGTGTTTGAACTGCAGTGAGAAGATGTGTTATTTTCTATTGTATACATACAGTCAGGGAAATGAAAGAAGAGCTTGTTTGGAAGCTTGTTGTAGACCTGTCAGAAAGCACTAATACATCACTGTGTCCATATTTCTGGTGCTATTCTTCTGAACAGATTTAAATTAGTACATATGCAATACATGCTGTAGTTGCACTTTCTTGCATCAGGAGTCTTTAATGTATCTCTGCCCATGTTAAGTTTGGGGAACTCCTTTACAGTTTGTTCTGAACAGCAGGACTTAGTGTTAAGTCCTAGTAAGCATGATTAGCATGTTGTTAAGTGTTATCCTTTGTTGCTCTGTTAGCAGACTTTCTGAAATGGTGCTTTTTAACAAAATAAAACGGTCTGACAGTCTTATTGCAAATGTGGTTTAAATTCTTAGAATTTATGCACATGTAGAATTTAATTATTCTCTATCTGTGTTGAATAATTATTCCATCACAAACCGTAATTAGTGGCATAAGTTTTAAGAAAAAACTTCTGTGAACTTCCCTTAAAATTGTTTGTCATTATGTGTTATCCCTGGAAGAAGACAATGAAGGTGGTATTGCTGCTTACCTTTTATACACTAATACTTGCCTGGATAACTCCAGAAGCATTAGAAAAATGGAATGATAACTCCTGTTAACGATAATTCTAGTCACAGAAATGTTATGTATGTGTTAGAAGTTACAGAGACAATTCTTTGAGGAGATAAGGAAGAAAATAAGTTGGAGTGTTAAATGTATAATTTGGTATCTCTCTGTAATACTAATGTGAAATGTGCCTGTGAAATAAAAGAGAATTAAGTAGAAAATACATAAACAGGGATTAATAGAATCATCTGTACTTTTAATATATGTTGAAGAAAATATTCAGAGTTTTAATCATTGTTTATAGTAAGTGTTACTGTGCTTTGATCTTAATTTAGAAAATCCAATAGCAGTACAGTAAAATTATCAAGAAAGCTGATTGTACAAGATTTACCCTATGGTTGCATTACAGCACCATTCCTATTATTGTCTTTATAGGGCTTTTATTATGTTATATAATATGCACCAAAGTTTTTGCTTACTTTGTTTATGGTTGTTGCAGTATGCTGTACCTGCAGACAAAAAGTAATTTGTCAGCAAGCATATTTATGTCTGGGGAGTAGATGCATGTCAGAAAAAATGGTTGCTTCACACATATTCTGCAAGTTCAGGGAAAAGTTTTATCTTTTTCTGATTGTTCTAGGTAAAAAAAAACAACCTTATTTACAGTTGATGTGTTCTATGTATTTTACATAGAGTTAACTGAATATTGATTAGAAAAAGATGAAGTAGTGAAAATTTATTTATTTTTGAGCAGTTAAAGCATTCAGTTTTGAAAGTTAACTGTTCTGTAGATATTTCTCAAAAGTGTATAGTAAATATTTTATATGTAACTTACAGTGTTTGTAAGGCAATTGACAGAAAAATAAATGAAGATAGGAAGCTCATTATCTACAATAAAATTATTTGCATACAGTTTTTACCAGAGGTCATTGTTCTTTTTCTTAATTTCTCTTTATTGCTTGTTTTGCACAGGAAGGAGTTAGAGGAACTACAGAATCTTTGCAGACAAAACATTGAAGATACAACACAGCAGGCTGAGCTGATAAAGCAGCTAGAGGCTCTCAATGCTGATACACAAAAAGTACTGCAAGACCAAGAATATGCTCACACAGCTAAAACAACATACCAAAAAGTATGTTATTCTGCTTTATGATCATAGGGTTCATTCTAATATCCTTCTATACAATTTCAGTGCACAGAGTAACTAAGCTCTTTGTAGTGTTGCATCTTTTACATCTCTTGGGCACTTTCTATTATTGCCAAAATATAGTTGAGTATCCAAGTTTATTGGCCTGATTGCGTACCAGCATATATGGCCACTCGCATACATTGAATTGATCAGCCTTAAAAAATTAAGATTTTGTTGCATCTGAAGAAAAATAGGATTGAATTGCCAAGCATATAAATTTCTTTATCTGATTTGGTGTTAACTATGTTTTTCTTCTTCCTCTTCTGTAGGACAGGAGCTTTAAATTACTAAATTCTTCAAATTGATTTTCATAGTTCAGGGGAAGATATTCTTTTCACTAAACAAAGTATTTGTGTGAATCACAAAGAATTTAGATGTTTAAGATACAAAAACCTGCTCTATAAAAACTAACTGGAAAAATTATTGGTATAATATCTTTTGAAATGGTTAACTAGTTCACAAAGTTGGAACAATATGTACCTTTGCAGAACAGTTTTGTTTTTCAGTCAATGTCAGGGAAAATGTTCACCCTAATGATCTGTCAAACACACACTACTCAGAACTTCTTTTAGGTTTATGAAATAATATATGTTTTTCAATCTGTAAGAAATATAGAAGATATGTTTGCTTCCTTTTTAGAAAGATTTAGAATAAAGAAGGCAAGGAAGAATTTGTATAAACAAGTTTCACACGCCGTCTACTATCTTGGAACTGCTTTCTGAAGTTGTGTATTGCCAGTGCTTTTTCCGAAAAGTTTTTCTTCTCTTTGCCATCTTACTCAGAGTATGCAGATTGTAATAAAATTGTGAAGCTAGGTCTGAGTCAAACCAGAATCAGTACTGAGTTTCTAAAGATGAGTTTGGTTAGCGTTTTATAGCTCGTAGTGCCCAGCACATTCATGTCTATTAGACATTGTACGATGTGATGTGGTTTGCTAAGGTAATTTGAAATTTTGTGGAATACAAGCATAAAGAGCTGCCACGTATAAAAAGGAGTGGAAAAAACCCAAACACCCTAGAAAACTCTACAGTTTATTTGACTGCAGTAATGATACAGGGATGATGCAATCATGATATTAAATAATTTATGCATTGCAGTAGTAGCTCAGTCAAGCTACAGGTAGACTTTATGTCAAAGTTGTTCAGAACATGTACAAAGCAGGGGGAATTTATCTATCTGGGGCAAGACAGAGTAAATTCTAGAATGAAAAAAAAAGAGAATATTGGTGTCAGGGGTTGCTAGTTTTTGATTTTCCATTCTCTAGTCAATGCTTCTGAGGGTGTTAAATGGATCCTTTGGACTCACTGAAAAAAAAAAAAGAAAAGGGAAGACAGTATGACATGTCTTCAGTGGTTTCTATAAAATCATATTCTTCCAGATAGGTTCTACAACAATACAATATGAAAGAAAATAAAACTGGATTTTCATGAGACTGTTTTAAAGCATGAAAAATCTCTCTATAAGAGTTACTTTACCTTGCACAGTGGAGATTTTGCCAGTATTTCTTCAGTATGGGAAAGAGTTTGACCTGTCCTATGAAAAATAGTTGCTTAAGTAATACGTAAAATCGATGAGTATATTGGTATAGCTATAGGGTCAAGCCACTTCTAATCTGGGCTTGTTTCATTATTTAGGATTGCTTCAGAAAGCTGGTTCAAAGTTCTTGGTCAGTCTTAGGCAGGACTTAAAGCTTCTACCTATCTTACCTTATTACAAGAGTAGTGTGGTTTAGAAGATAAGCCCTAATTTTTGATTGCTGCCAAATACTCCCAACTTAAAAGATACTCTAAAATTTGCTGGTTTGGAGATGTTGAAGTTAATATTTTTCAACATGGAGGAATAAGGTCTCTTAAACCTTTTCAACCAGCAAAAGCCAACTCATATCTGCGTAAAAATTACTATTGTGGAACTGCTAAGTTGTCTTTTTGTAAAATATCAAACCTGAAAAAAATACGGAAAAAAGAGAAAAAACAGTGAAAAAAGGAGTAAGTGAAGTTCCTGAAGTCACACTGGAATAGAGCTAATGTTATTGGCTATTGAGTTAAGAGAACTTCGGAAGGGGGAAGGAATTAATTTATCATGACAGTCCTATTCTGTATTTCTGATCAGAACAGTATAAAACAGCCAATTGTAATTGCTTCAAGTAATGTGAATTTTTCAAATCACAAGATACACAGTCCTACCAAAGTCACAGCAGGCTTTTGGAAAACTCAGCATCTATAGAAATAATATAAATGTCTATTTTTTTGCTTCAATGAGAGAGGCACGAACTATTGCAGACAAATCTGTGTTCTGTTTGTCTTCCCTGCATTAATAATATGCAGTCTGCAACAGCTAGATAAGGATGTGTCAGCTATTCCATAAATATAGTCACAAAGGAATATTTTCCTACTTCTTCAAATGGCATTGAGCCTATCAGCATGTACATCCTATGATATATTGTCCCTTACAGCAAGATCAATGACCTCTCTGTTAGTGGTCAGATAGGCACTTTGTGGTGTAGCTCAGGCAGTATGGTTGGCTCACATATTCAAAGTTCATGTTAACAGGGTACCATTGAGAAAAACAGATTTTTGTGCTGATGTAAATGTGTAGTATGAAACAGTGGACTGAAAAAAGAAGAAATATTTCTGATAAATCTGAGGTCATAAACTTGCTTTGAATTATGTGTAAATTTATTGAGGACCACAAATTTTCAGGTCTAGCTGTAGTGAACAGCATGTAAGGATGGGTAATCTATTTTATCAAGTTGGGTTGACTTCACATACCTTTATTCTCTTAAGTACAAATTTTAGGGATGCTGTGTTCTACAATAACTCCTTTACATTAGAGCTTTTATGTAAATAAATTGATGTCTATTTCATATTGCAGCTGTAGTTCATATTCTCAAGGATAGAGAATATTTTTCTAAAATGTGTAGCATCTGCTTTAGTGGTCCCAAATGCTCTGGGGACTTCATTCCTATGCTGGATTTAATGAGACTCAATAGATTTGTCCTCATCAACAATTTCAAGGTGGAGAGATTTCAATCAATACTAGGGATAATAAGACAAGAAGAGATTCTGAAGTCCTTTGCCAGTTTATCACAGTTTTCTGAAATTTACAATTTAAGGCCTTTGTTTTTATAATGTAGTACTTTCACTTGATGTGATGTGGCCTTTAGGGTCCATGTTAATCATACTGATTAAAAGTCATTCAGTGGAAGGCCTTTTTAGTGGAGTGGAAATATCACTGTCATTCAACAGGAAATGATAATTTATGTCTTGGAACTCAGCTCTCAGATAGAGAATACTATGAATAGTGGTACCGTGCATTTCTATGGGTGAAGAAAAGTATTGTGCAGTAGTTGGTCTAATTAGACTATTTAGATATAGTAATTAGAAAGTGCAGTAAGAATTTCCAGTTATGAGGCATCTCAGAAATCTGCATGAAGTGTCTCAGCAAGTAGGTAAAAATAGGAACATGACAGATGCATTTTCAGACGTTAATTTTGTACCTGCATTTGCCTTTGCTAGTCCTTCTCATGGTGTCTTGGAGAAGTAGTTTACTTTCCTTCAAGCCCGCAAAATCATCAGAACATCAGGTTACTGTGTTTACCATAATAAGGTTGTTTTACACTTCCAGTATTTTTGTAACTGCAGCAATTTTTAAGCATAGTTAAAAATAAATGTGTTTATGTAAGCAGTATCAAATTCTGAAAATAAATACTAAACCTATGTAGATCTGTAAATGCTAGTGATAGTGCAGGTTCCTGTTCAAATTAGAATGAAAAGCCTAAGTCCTTTCACACATGATAAGGCAGGGGAGAAACTACATGTCCAATATGCTGAAGCCCACAGAAGTAGTAAGTGTATTGTCATTTTCATGTCTACTCTGGGAAATCTTAGAGGAACTCAGATCTTCAACAGATTCCCGCCCTTTAGTTCAAGCTCAGGTACTGTTTTGTATAGTTGGAAGGTTTGGTAATTAAGGTAGTCTTTGTTTCATGTATAACAAACACCAGTACACTTGGTCACATTCTAGCATATAGATTTTGGCATCAGATGTGCTTATAGGTTGAAGTTGAAGAAATCCTGGGTAGACTGAGTCTCTTAGCACTCACAGACAATGATTTTCATGCTTGAAAGACCCCCTACTGGTATTCTTAGACCACAGTAGTTCCTGTGTGTAACGGCATAGACTGATATCGGCAGAATATTCAAGTGTTTGGGAGGGGAAAAAAGTGCATATAAAGAAAGTAAAACTAAATATCATGAATGTGCTAATTATAGTCTTTCTGGATTGTCTTTTCACCTTCACCCTAGGGTTTCTTCAGCTGCTTTCTGCCCTCGTTCTTTTCAAAAAAGCAAAGATAAAAAGCATGGGTTGTAACATGGATTTATACAATGGTGCTGCAAGAATTTCCATTATAGTTTTACTTTGTCTTAATTTAGACTAACTTTTTGAAATTTATGTCATTACTATATGTTCAATATTACTATATGTTTGGATTCATAAACAATTGGACGTGGCACTTTGTGCTGTGGTTTAGTTGGCATGATGGCTTTGGTCAAAGGTTGAACTTGATGCTCTTCAAGGTCTTTTCCAGCCTTAGTGATTCTATGATTTTATTTACTTGGGTCTCTGTAATATACTTTTTTAGGGTGTGAGCATTTTGATAAAACATTTAATGTGGGAGAATACTTGTTTTATATGCAGTGCATATAATGTGGTTACTGTTTTATTTTTTAGATGCATCTACCTTTAGTGTTAGTTCCTCATGGAAATTTTGAAGCAAGTCTCCCAAATGACCCTACTCTTGTACTTCAGTTGATACCATAGAAAAGTTAATGGCAGTATCAACTAAATATCTTTTGGATCATGGAACTAAAAAATGTACCCTGGCTGTTAGCTGTCATTATTGCATAGGAGCAGTCTAAACCTACTTTAAAATAAATCCTGCACACTTAGTAAGTGTTGATAATTTGTTTCAGCTGTTTCACTCCGCAGGTTTTGTTTTCCAGTTGCACTATGGTTCTGGTTAACATACCATCCAATAAATAGCATGGGTTGATTATTTAGTTTTACTATTTTTTTTTAATTTCTCAGCTTTCCTTGGTCTGACCTAAGATAATTTCATCATCACACATACTCAATATATGTCAGTATTTCCTTAGCCTACCATTATCAGGCTGTGAAGTGTTTTCCATTACGTGTGAGTAGTCATTACCATTCCATCTTTTGCTTCCGGAAGTCCTGGCTTTGGTTTGGTATTTTTTGCTTACTCGACGGTATTGTTTAATGTTTTTATGATGTATTTATGTTTTGAAAGAAGAGTTACTCGTTTCAAGTAACTCTCCAATGATGTACCAAAAAAGTGTTTTCTGATGAAATCAGGTAAATCAATACAGGAAATTGTTAGGATAATTGAGATATATAGAATGATTTATTTTTTGTATAATTCAGTTAAATTACTTACCCTTTCTGACTGATGAATATTGCTCTTGTGTCTATATAGACTAAGTTTATTACAGTGTACTGATTTTGATGCCTTTAATAATTTGTTTTTAAGTATTTCCACCTGTAACAATCTAAGCTGTCTCTCAGAGAAAGGACAGGTATAATGTGTTAAGAATAAATCCTCAAGGTACAGCCAGTCAACAGTCTTTGCACAGCACTTGCGTGTTGCTTGCTGGTGCATTTTTTCTTCCACTATCAAATCTCATAAGGTGTTGTAAGGAATTATTTAAAATATATTCCATTTTATTTTTATATTACAAACTATTTTTGTAAGTTTTCTTGGGGATTAAAAAGTTTACTGGGTAGATCTCATGTCTTATTTCCATTCAAGTGAAGTATAACCATTCACATACATATAGTCAAGATTCCACTATTTTCTTCTGTGAAGTTTGCTAGTCCTGAGATAAATAATATACAAAATTTTTGGTTTTTCTTTTGGATATTCTGTGCAGTGTTCTGTCTCTAGTCCTCCGATGTCCATTTTACGTACTGTTTCTATACACTTGACTTTATTAATGGTTAGCCTATTGCATCATGCTATGCAATTCTGTATATTTTGGAATGTACTTACTGCAATGTGATTAAATATGGTGCCTCTTCTAAAACTGCATCAGAAATGAGCATTAAACCCAAAATAATTAAATGTAAATATTAAGCATTTATTTGTTCTACAAAACAGAAAAAGAAAAGATGAGGAGCCAAACGGAAATTGGGAAGCTGTTTCGGTTGTGTTATTTTCTGACAGCTGATTTCCATTTTAAAATTTTCCAATGTTAAATTCCTTAAAAAAAAGAATCTGAATATTATCAACTACTGTTGAACAGTATGTTGGTGTTGTTTAAAAAAGTATATAAACCATGGTTTTAAAAGATGAATAGTGTGAATATGGGTTTTACATGTAGATTTAGCTGGTTTTATACTTGAATATGTTTTTTGTTAGTTTCAAATGTTTTTTGTTAGTTTCAATTATATTTTCAAAGCAGAAAAGGTTGGAAAAGTTTATGTAAGGCAAAAGACCTGCTATTTGTCTTGTCCTGACAAATGCTGACTACCAAAAAACCCCATTAGCTGCATTAGGGGATGTGGCTGCTAACTAGGAAAAAGCATAATATTTTTGATGTTCTCCATTCATCTTACTAGGATGCTACCTTTCAGATACCATAATTATAACCACTTAAGTACTGCTAGTCATAAAACCAGCAAATTGTCATACCAGTATGATCTAGCTAATGAGCTTATATAGTTATAGCTGGAAGTAACTGTGTCTTGATGTTGCATTCATTTGGAAGGACATTATATGGTTTGATAAACAAACTGTTTATTTTCCTGTGAGATACTTATTTCCATAAGAAATTGGCTAATCTTGAACTTGCACTTCTAGAGATGATGTAAGCGTATATAAATATAAATATAAATATAGTCCAGCAGGCACAAAAATTTCAATGCAAATGTTTAATGACTTGGACTCATTTGAAATATAAATCTATCTGGACTTTGAATTAGTTTTGCCTGAGAGACATGATTTCTGATCTGCCTTGGAAAAAGGCAAGAAGTTATTCACTTTGTCCTATGTGGATTTTGAGAGCCCATGGAAGTAGAAAACAAGAGGAAGAATGAAAGGCTGATTCATTATTGTTTCCAAATTTCTCACAAAATGTTAGGTGGTTTCCCAGTCTAGGAGTTGTGATTGTTTTTCAAAGGCTTTAACTCCTAAGTGATATAAACAAATGAAAGGGAGGAAAAATTGTATAATTTAAATAAAAGTGACAACACAAAGAATAAAATGAAAAGTCATTCTTGCATTCTGCTGTAACAAATATCCCAAATTTTGTTAACATGCAGTGTTGCTCTGCTTGAAAGGGTGGAGTATGCCATTTGGGAATGTATCATAATGCTCATTTTTGACTGGATTTTGATTACAGCTGAATTTCCCATCACCACCCCTACTATCCAGTGTAAATTTCAGAAAGGTTATGATTATTGTGTCGCTTGCCCATCTGGGGTTTCTGGAGGGGAAAAAACCAGTGATTATCTTGTCTTGACCTGTTAGGTACCCATAATTCCAATAATTTGTGCAATTCTAAAGTCAAGTGACTAAGAGGAGCCTTCTAACTCATCCAACTGTCTCTTACTGCAACATCAGAATACGAAGGATTTGGAATAGAAGCTTGGTTAACAAGACACCAAAGCAGTGTGGACACCTATTAGTTTTCCTAATAAAAATTTTTAAGCAATCCTTCCTAAGAAGGTAAGTTGGCTTAAGTACAAGCTTATTTCTGCTATGAAATACTGATTTCTTGAGCATGTTCAGATTACTGCCTTGCTGAAAGTTCATTAAGCCTGTGAGACATGCTAAGAGTCTGTTGCCACAATAATGTATCTTCTCAGATCCTGAGTAGCTATGAGTGTAATACATCAGTGTTGCATGTGTTAGGGAGACTCTTCTCTGGGTTTGAATTTTTCTTGGTGTTCAGATTGATTTTATTGAGTCAGGCAAAAAAGAAATTTTTAGTGTTTGCTTTGTTAGCAAGAATATGTCTGTTTTCTTCCATTAAAGGTAATACCGTATTCTTAATGTAGTCAACGTGGCACTTATTTTGGTGAGAACAAACTTTTGCTTCATTTTATTTGGCTATTCTGGTAATGTGTGTGATGAAGAATTTCAATCTGCTTTACAGAAAATTTATATTTACATCTTACGATGTATGCATTTAGTTGTTCAGTTAGTATACCATAACTATTATCCATGTGAATAATAAATATACAAATATATTTACTGAATTGAAGCAGTCATTTATGCCCTGACTCCTACTTTCTATGTGTGTGCAGACATCAAAGACAATGTCACCAAATATGTGTCACTTGAGCAAAGAACAGTAATTAACGGGCATGTAAAAGTTTCCATTTGTAACTATAGCATTTGACAGGTATGTGTGTTCTGCTAATACAATATCATAATTTCTCATTATGAAGTTTTTAAAAGTAGTCAGAATAGAAAATACCAGTAAAACAATGGAAGTACATAGATTTCACATATATGTAATTTAAGATTATTAGACAAAAAACCAGATTGTTAAACTGAAATAAAAAGTTAGATCCATATGAGAAATACATAAAGAAAATAATTCAAAACTGCACCCATTATTGCCACGCAAAAGTCCATCAAGATGTATTTTCAGAATATGACTTATTGGTTTTTAACATCAGTTTTTCAGTGATTTCAGTTTATTAGACTTACATGGTAGAGTCTTTAAAATACTGATTTGGGCTGAAATATAAATGGTAAAAGAACTTAGCTTGACAGGAGATCACTAGTTTATTTTGGCAGTTCTAGATTTAGTCCAATATACTTACTATTGCAAAGTGAATATTTGAAGTCCATGTTTGAACTTAATTTTCTGTCTTGGTAATAATACAGCATTTTAAAAAAAGGGAGAAATCACATTTTAAGTGTGGTGCTGTATAATCCATTCTACAATTTTTGATAATTTCATTTGATGAAACGTATTCCTAACAAAATGCTTTTTACATTACATTTATTTCGGTTTTACTGTTAGAAAATTTACTGATTTAATTTATATACAATAAAAATTTCTCATTCTTGCACCCTCTGTGGGTCAAAACTTGACAGAGTTGTCTTCCAGTTTCTAGAAATACTCAATTTGTTTAAAAAGTAATTTAAAATCAGCACAAAGAAGTCAAAATGTAATTTTTAAAGCAACTAACAAATACTGTAATAAAAAGATATTTGTAGTGGACAAAATGAAATGAAATCATAATTGATATTATTGCTATGCAACACTGAAGCATGTTGAGGAAAGCAAAAGATTTATCACTGCTTGCTTGAAGGCTCAGGCTTTGGAGAATGTAATATGGAACTGAAATTGATCAATTTACATGACCCAACGCACTAAGTAAATAATTAGGATTTAATGATGGAAAATACCAATAATGTTTTTCGAATGGCTGTGTTCCTCTAACTGAAAACTGACTTTTATTTTGAGATTATGACCCTTATAATAAGAACAGGTATATATGATAGCTTGTAAAGTTGTACTTTTTCCATGCCCAAATTTGTGATGGAAAAGTAACAGTATTTTTTAGTGTTTGAAATACATAGGTAAGTATAATTTTAACTTTACATTTGCAGCTCATGGGATTTCCAATATTAATGATGTAATTTTTTATTTTGTTACTTTTAAATATTAAATTAATTATGGTAGGTTAGGTATGGTAAAGAGAAACACTTTAAAAAAGACTAGTACAAGTCTGGTTGTTTCTCAGTCAGAGACACAGTAATAATTTTTTTCTTTCTAAACATGTTTTCTTATACTAATGTGTTGTGATACTGTATTTACAATGTTTTGTATGCATGTCTTTTAAACAAGATGCAAAGGAGAAAATAAAGATATTTTTAAAAATGTAATTATTTTTCTAAATGTCTGTAAAGTCTTTGAACTGCACGTGTGCTGAGGTAATACACTTACAAAAAGGAATGTCTTCTGAGTGGTTCTTTGCCTCAGAAAAGCTGTGTGCCATTATAACTTGTCTAATGAAGTCAGTGAAGTCGTTGCTGTTGGGATCACAGTATACTAGCACTTGGTCATCATAAAATGCAATTTCATTTATGTCTGGGTTTGTTTTACTATGACAATTAGGAACTTCACCTTCAATATTGTATTTGTGCCAGGATGCAGGCATGCATTGTCTATGAAACAAGGAACAGTGATCTTGTGCAGCTTTTGAAATTACTTTTTAAAAAAGGAAAGAGATGTAGTGTGCTTTAAGGAACTAGTATAAGTTTCGGAAAGTAGTCTACATCCTATTCTAGAGTGCTAAGAAGGCAGAAAAAAAAAGCTGTTCTAAAGAATATTTTCATTCTCATTTAGTTTAGTTTGACATTCCATTTATCTATTTTCAATGTACAAGAATCAAAAGGATCAAGATACTGAAAATGTGGGGTTTATAATGCAAAGAGCAACTCAACTTTAACTACTCTATAGTGGCACTATTCATGCTGCTATAATAAAACTTAAGAACGTTTAGTGATTTTTTTTCCCTACAATTATTCAAAATTACATTACCCTTACTGAAAACTGAATGGCTTTTAGTGGATTAATTAAACTGTAGCTGTTTTGCCATCTGGGTGCTGCTTGTTTAGCTGCTTTCTCACAGAAAGATTTTTCACTGAATAAAGAATATTTTTTTTGTTAGAAGACAGCTGCCAGGCAATTTTTAAAATAGAAATTATATATAGACTATTAATTGTTATCAGATTAAATTTTGGGTTATGAAGAGGAAACTACTTGGACATTTCTTTCCAATTTTCGATTTCTTTTCATTCGTCCTCACACACACCCATACCCCCTCATTCCACATTGCAAAATGCACAGGCTCTTAAAATATAAAATCTGGTTTTAAATGTACGAGAAAATAATTATATTTTACAGCAAGATCACCCATGACATTATGTTGGAGTCCAGGGTATAGGCTAGATGCAGAAAAGAAAAAAAAAAGGAAGAGGGGAATTAACTAAATCTGATTTTTATGGCTCAAGTGGTTTCATTAAATTAGAGTGCTGTGTGCTACTGTTCATTAATGAACTTGTGCCATATGCTTTAACTGTTCTGGTCAATAGCTGATAAAGAAAGGCTTGTGTTTAAAAAAAAATAGATAAAAATATCTTTGTGATGGGCTTTTATCAAAGGACTTACTTTGAATTCAGTAACTACTACTGAGGCAATATGGCTCGCAATTTGCGACCCAAAGGTAGTCATACATTATTGGAATACAGCCTACTGCGCTTCACATTACACAGATGTGAAGGCCTGATTATAGCTGCTTCATAATTAACAGTGATCCGATTTGTTTTGTGGCATAAATGGTGCATGTGTAGAACATTAGCCATGGCACTCTCATTCAAATTCAACTCAAGGGCTCAGCGGCAGGCGGGTCACGAGCTTCAGGGAGTAGAAGCACAAGCTCCTCCATATGTTCTTGCTGCATCTTACTATGGCTATGAGTGCAAGATAAGTTCCCCAAAGAACCTAATCGTGTTCTGTAATTACAGCGCGGCTTTCTGCTGGCTAGAAATGAGGGAGAAGCTAAAACACTCCCTCATCAGATAATTTGTAAATTACTTTACATGGCGGATGCCGAACTCAGTTGGTTTTCAACTGCTGAAATTATAAATAATTGTAACAGATGTGGCAATATGGCTGGCCTCCAATAAATGAGGCCCTTGATAATTTGGCCGACCCTTTGACAGGCCAATTTAATAAAATGTGAACAAAATCTTCTTGCTAATAATTTATCATCCCTTTTCCCAATAGAATAAATTTAATTACCCTAGCAGTTAACAAGGTCACACCCAGATGCCAAACTCGGCTACAGTTTTGATAATGCAATCAGGAATTGAGAGGTGATGACAGCGTTGTTGTTTTTTTCATTACCTGGCTTCACATAAACACAGGTGGCGTAGCTTTCTTGTCAGTTTTTAATAATTACAGGCTATTATGGAATGCATAGTTAGCAGATTGAAAACCACACTTTAGTGAATTTGTTTGAGTATGATTGAGGTTCTAATGTACAGAGATGATAATGCATAACAAGCACAGTCCCTAGTTTACACCATTAGTGCACAGGTTTGATTTTTACTTGTGATAATAGTGTAATAGTTCAGCAGACAACAAAGTTGCTTTTTTTGGACCAGCCTCACCATGTAAACCAAAGTTTACATTTTTTTCTTTCTAGTGCTGAGACTCAGTAAAAACTCAGAAAAATGTGCTTTTTAAAACTTACCTTATAACTTCCAGTATGGAGATATATCTATATCTGTCTACCTATCTATCTGTCTGTCTGTCTGTATCTTAAGATAGTTTAAAATCTTTGAAGAAAGACTGTCTTAATTGTGGTGTATCTGGTCTAGTTAAATCACCTGGTAACTAGTTAATAAGCTTTTTAAAAACTAAAATGCCAGAGAAAATGCTGTAAGAGCTCTTAAGAAAAAAGAAGAAGAAAAAGCCATAATACTTACGAGGAACTTCTAAACCACAGCTGTAAAGCTTTGTTCCAAAAATATGAAGATATTTTAATCAATGTTTATTTGGGCTTCTGTAGTGTTACAGTCGGTTTTTAATGTTTACTAATTATAATGTATTAGAGCAAATAGGACTGATGTTTTCAACTTTTGCTTGCTGTGCTATGATCAGTTTTATGGAAAAATGATGAGTTTTATTGTGTACTTGCAACTAAAAAGTTGCCAGTTCAACAAATGCATGGGGAAATGCGTGGCTAGTTGACAAAAAGGCTTAATGAAATCCAGCCTTGTCTTTACGCTTTCAATGATGATTCTTCTAAGTGTTTTTCTCCAGACTACAAAGGGGTTTTCTTATCTTGTAATTGCATATTTTTCCCAGTAATTTGGAGCATGAATTGTATACCAGGAGGTGTAATCTTCCTGATGAATAAAATAAGTCGTTCATACTGGGTTTGAGAAATCTTTGTGATATAGTGGCCACGTGGTCTTCAGAAAGGAATTGCATCCTTTCTTCACATCCCTGTTCTTTTGTATTAGATGATCAGAGTGTTCTTATTCCTATGACATAAATCATGTGAATTTTGGAGGATGCCAAATACAAGTGTTACCAGGGTGAATGGATGGTGGAAACCCTTTTTTCTGACTTGTAGGACATTTTGACAGCTCGGGAGGACATGTGAGATCAAAGTCCCAGCTGGGTAAGTTGTTCTTCAAGACTTGTTGCCCATCTTAGATGTATTTGCAGTGAATAGACATGAGGCTGTGGCAGTGGGATGCCCAGGCTGCAGAAATGAGTTTGCAAAGGATGCCGTAGTGAGCACTCCCTCTGGCTCAGCTTCAGAGCTGTCTAACTCAGTAACAGAGTAACAGGAAACTCCTTCTGAACATTTCATTCATTGTGGCTTTGCTCTGTATATGTCAATAGATTCCAGGAGTTTTGACTGAAGAAAACTTTTAAGGTATGGGTCATGGTCTGGTTAGATGCCATAGGTCCAAATTACTGTTTTCTTATTCTGGTAATCATGTACACCCGTTTTCTGGTCTGAGCTGTATGTCTAAACTCTCCTCTGTTGCTGAGACTTTAGCTTTTACTAAGCCATAGTGTTCCTTCTGACCAGTTAGAAGCAGCGTTGAGCTTGCATCTAAGTCACAGAAGGACTGTCCTGGCTCTTTTTGTCCTCTCCTAGCCCACAGTGTTGGTATGGTGCAGTTGGTGTTAGCACAGCTTTGTGCTGAGAAAACTGCACACAAGCAGACATAAGGACTTTACATGTTAGACTGTAATTAGTCCTGAAGCTCTTAGATATCCATTCCTTTAGTACCTGCTCTCTTTTGCCAGTAGAAATGTCATGCAGAATAGAAATGCGTATGATGGAGCATAGCTGGTTTTTTTCCATATTGTTTGTACTACTTCTAATAGGTGGCAACAGTGGTGTTGGATTCCTGTCCGTAAGTAAGTACAGTGGATGGTTTCCCATATACTACAGGTTTGTTACAAAGACGGTGCTTATGCTTCAGCTTGATTAATACATCCAGAAAACCATCAGAGGGATATCACTGTGAAAAGCCATGTAAGAGTAGTGAGATACCTGCTTGATAGAAATAAATATTTTCTTGATTATATTTGGTGTTTAAAACAGAAATACAAGTTTTGACATTTATTTGGAATATATATTTTGCCTGTAAGATAAGTTTCAGTATTGCAATAGACACATGATCTTTCATAAAATGGCATGTGATGTAAACTGATTTTGTTGTGTGAAAGAGGAAACCATTACTCTGTTAAGCTAGACCTTGTAATACAGTTGGACTCTTAAGATGCTTGAACCTAAGAGAAAGCTTTTTATTTGTTGCACTCAGCATGTAGATGGATGGACTGTGAAGGTCACCGTTGTGTGTACACTGAAATGATTGTCTCACAAAAATTTTCGTTTTAGACATAGAATTCAGAATAGACTTTAGGAAGTGAACTTCATGGAATTCTCTTAAGATTTCTGTGAGTTACTCTGTGAGTTACTATTTCAGTTCATAATATGAAAAATCTACAATGATAATTCTGAGGCGGAAGCTGTTGAAGAACCTGGTGCTGCCTCTCAGACTGCAGTTTTCTGGGTTGCAGATTTCTGATCTTTACTATGAAACTGGACTCCATCCTTCATACAGATGTTGGATATTGAATGATTATGTAATCTTGAAATTCACTCTTTTGCTTATTTTTCCTGATAGTGTTAGGATTTTAAAATCAGTGTTCCATTATAGTCCAAATTATTAACCAGTTTGGCCTTACTATTTGTAATACTTTCCTTAGTTCTTTGATTACAAATTAGGGTTTAGATGTAAAAAGTGAAAAGCCAAGAAAAGGTGACATCTCTCTTTGAGGATCTGATGGAATTGGATTTCATAGAATCATAGAATGGCCCGTCTTGGAAGGAACCTAAAGATCATCTGGTTTCACCCCCTTGTGGCCATGGGCAGGGACACCTCGCACTAGAGCAGTTTGCTGAAAGCCCCATCCAACTTGGCCTTGAACACTGTCAGGGGTGGGGCATCCACAGCTTCTCTGGGCAGCCTGTGCCAGTGCCTCCCCACCTCACATTAAAGAATTTCATTGTATTATCTGACTCAAATCCCCCCTCTTTCAGTTTGAAGTCATTGTCCCTCATCCTGTCACTACATGCCCTTGTAAAAATGCCATTTTTTCTTCATGCATTGGTCCTCAAATTCTGGTTTCCTGATAGAGTAATGTGTTTATACAGAAGAAGTTGGTTGTTCTCATAGTAACCAAATCTTTTCACTAAACAATTTGGGTTTAATAATTTTTTTTGCTCTTAACCAAAGATACTTGGAGTACAAAAGTCTGGAACTGTAAAATTAAATTGACATGAGTACAAAACAAAACACCAGAGAGAGAAATTTCACCCTTTCTGTCTTGGGAAGATCCACTTTCATGTCTAAAAAATCATTGTTCAACATTCCCTTGATATTTGAATAAACAAAGTCTTTAGGCTAGGAAAATTAAAAGAATATTTCTCAATTATTCAAAGATATGTTAGTTTAACAGAGAATGATACCAAACTCCTTTCTAACTGGAGTCCATTGATAAGCAAAACTTTCGTTTTTAAATTTATCTCATCAGTTACATCTGGGTTCTTAAAATTTCTGAAACTGTAAAAATTTCACAGGTATACTTTAAAAAATTGAGCAGGTTTTGAGGATATTGTATTCCCAAATTCTGTAGGCACGTATGTTTTGGTAACATCAATCTACTGAATATTTTGAGGTAAAAGCATGGGCATTTTTGAGGTGTAAGTTAAGATATAAGACTTTAATTGTTGGATTTAGTTTTCCTAGAAGTATGTCTGTATAGCCATGTGGACAGAAACTATAAGGGTTTTAGTAGAAACTGTACCTTTACAGTATTATATTTAAAATAAGTATCACAGCATGGCAATTTCTAGGGATCTCTTTTGGAAGAAGAAAAGAGTAGGAAAAATAACCTCAAAACAAACAAAGAATAATAGTGCTCATATATTGGTCCTATTGAAGTCAATAGCAGAACCTGTATGACATAGAGGAGCAGGTTTTGATGTAGTCTGTGACTAATGGAGTCAACTTGAGTTACGTTTTAAAGCACTCAGTATTTCATTTTTTAAAGAAGAAAATAAAAAGTAGTGATACAATAAGAAGTTAATGATTAGTGAAATTTCTGTCATTCTTACAGATTAAAAGTCAGCAGCAGTGGTTAGACTAGAGTATATTAAAGGTCCTTTTAAACTTTAATAATTCTATGAGCACTTAACAGGTGTAGACTTTTTAAAGTAATAGTAATGTGAATTTAAATTGTTGTACCAGCTTGAAGTTGTTGACTCTTTTTTTGAGTTACTAATATGGTTCTAAAGCTTGTGTTCCACATAGAGCTCTTTTCTTACATGCAGCTGAGAAATCAGTAAAATGTGTGTGTCAAGTTGGTAGGTGTATTTCTCTTTTGTAAAAAGAAAGAGTAAAGTTCAAGTAATAAAACCTATTCCAGAACCTGAGTATAACTACGTTTCTGTTATCTACTGACACTACTTCTGTCTTCTAGGTTTTGTTGGATTTTTTTTCCTTTTTATATAGTGCTCAGGTTTTGTTCAAACAAACATGATGTCCAGTTTTCTTTAAAGCATTCTTTTGGCTTGTCTATTCCTCATTTTCTTGTTTTTCTTTTTTTTTTCCTGTGTGTTAATGAGCTAATGGTTATAAACAGGCCTTTTACTGATCATAGGTGGTAATGACATCTGTTTGCAACTACATATGGCCTAAACTATGCAAAATGAGGAACAGAATGTATTTAAGGAACAGTCAGCAAAAACATGGGGAACTTTTACTCTCTGACAAATTTCTTATACTTACTGTATGAAGAGTTGTGGTTTTTCTAAAACAAGTGCTCAATATCTTTAATTTGTAATTTATTTGTTGAAATTGTGAGTTTATCTTTGACTTTTTGAAAAGCATGTTCTGCATAAATAATATGGCTATGCCCATTTGTCTGTTTTTGACAAATACTAAGCTTACTAAGGTGCTTGATTGATTGAGTTTAATCAGCTTTGGACCACCTCACTTCCTGATCGACATGAATTTGGAGATTTATTTACTTCACCTTTTTTACACTGCTTTGTCTAATTTTTGTTAGTATATCTGACTTTTTTTATGTAGGGAGTGCCAGTATTTGACATTGTAATGCCAGGTGATAATTGTACCAAATTTTATATTCTCTATTGGAATGAGTATTTGTCTTAAGAATATGCGCAAAGAGTTGCAAGCAAGTGATGTTGTCAGGATCTTGTTAATAAGGGATAAAATAAAACTTCTAGTTAGTCTTAAGAACAGGTCTTCTGGATCAAGTTTGTGAAAACTTTAGTGCTTGCCAGCTGCTCGTCATTGCTGTCAGAACACCCCTGGCAATAGAGTTTCATGAGTTTCCCCTCATCAGTGCAGTCCAAGGTCAGCTCAAGCCACTACCATTGACTTTTAACCAGCCCCTTTAGTTATGCAGTTGGTTAGGGAGGCTGCTTACATCATTCCTTCTCCAGCAATGGCACTGAGGTGTTAACCTCCAGCTACCTGGATGCATTGACCATGTGGGAATTATATCATCTTTGTCTGGCACGGCTGTTTGAAGATGAATGTCTGTCCCCAGCTTTATGGCACTGAGGAGAAGGTTTGAGCTAAAGCATTTCACTTTGTGATTGCCATAAGGTGACTGCATATTGCTACTGCCTACAATAAGCAAAGAAAGTTTTGCCCAGTGGTTGTTACAGAGTGGAGTGTGATCACAGCCAGGTAGTGAAAACTCAACTAACAAAGAGTCAGTCAAGCCATGGTGACTTGACTACTCTTGGTTATGCATGCATGAGTCTGCTACTGGATATCAGGGATATAACTTGCACTAGCTGCTACCAGTGAAATATGTCCTCTCTGAAGAGGTTTGGTAACTAGATAATTTGATAGTGTGCGGCAACCTTGTATTGTGCCAAGGAATTGCTGCAAATGGATTGATAGCTAGGAAAGGTCCTGGAATTCAACAGTTTAACAAGTGAAAGTACCAACCTTGAGTAACACTGTGAGCTAGAATCTATTCTTTTCTGTAAGTCTTCAGTTTGACTACAACACTTGTGCTGTCTGAGTTTAAGGATGTAGCAGCTACAAGTTGTAGATTTACAGTAAAAAAGTACTTTTCTGAGGCAGTTCTTAACTAACAATATGTTTAGTCACAGAATATGCAGTTCAGTTGTTTTTTTTTTTGTTAGCCCAGTGGTACTCTCAACTTGAAGTTTCATCAGAAACAAGTCTAGAAGGTGCAATATTTTGTCAGGAAATTTAATAGCATGCGACATACAAAATACCATCTAATAAGTACAATAAGTTACTGAAGAAGAAATGTCTGTATAAAGCAACCATTGTTAAAAACATAAATTTGGATTTAGAAAATATGGTTATGGTCTAAAAATGTTTCTTTAATATTTTGAGATCTGGTTTTGATTATGAATTCATGAGTCATTTATGAAAGCAGGATTATTTGCAGCTTTTACGTGTTTCTGTAATATTTTTAATATGTTTCTCTAGGCAGTTTTATGTAAATGGTGTGTTATGCTTCTGATTTTTTGTTACCATTGTAATGTACCTGTACTGTCAATTTTCTAGGGTCTTTCTCAACAGCCTTCTTTAAGTGAGCTAGAGTGCTATATTACAGTGCAAGAATCTGAAATTGAGCTTTTACAGAAAAAATTGAAGAAAGCGGATCTTAACCTAGCAGACCATAATTTATACAGTACGGATACTCTGGAAAGCAACAATATAAGGACTGGAAAAAAGCACGAGGTAGGGTAGTTTTATTGTCTGGTGTATTTGTGTATAAGTCAGGCTGGTGAAGCCAAACGTTTTTGCTCAAGGGTCCAGATAATAATTTTAATATCTGTTGACGCTGCTTATAATTCTGGAAGCTTGTTTGAATAGTTCCTGTGTTATCTGCCAAAGACTTGTTAAAATAGCTGTTGGGAGTAGAAGGTTTTACCTTATTAAATACTGAATAAGGAATTCTTAATTAAATGAACTATTTGAAGGATAAATTCTTTGTAGGTTTGCTAAAATGAATATTTATCAGATATTTTGTGGTGTTTATTAGAATGACCATCTTTCACTGTAAGGAAAGTGAGAAAATTATAAATGGCTGTTATTACGATTTTTTAAATGAAAAGAATTTTTTTATGAATTCTTGACTTTTAGAGTGGGATGTAGTATTTTTTTCTAGGAAGAATGACAACAATGCCCTTTGAAGTTTATACTTTCAACTTTGTACAGCGCTGAATTGCCTCTTTCATGGAGTCTCTGTTTGATTTAGGCATTAAATAGCAATAACAACAACTATAAGCTATAGTAAATGAATGACATCTGTAAATAATTATATTATTTAAATGGATCTATTAAATTAGCTGAACTCATTATGCTTTTCAGTGTGTTCAGATTCTTCCTCATCTATTTTTTGTTGTGATTATATGCAGTTTGAGAAACGTTTAACAAGGTTGCAAAGGAGGTGAACATGATTCTGAATGGTATAAGTAATGTACAAGGGTGGACCATCATGTCCACTTCTTGGGAAATCTTCTAGTTTATCCAAACATGGTATCTCCTGACATTTTCTTTGAAAAATGTATGGCTTGTTCTTTCGTAATGATTTGTACTGTATCTTAGTTTCGGGAAAGACATACCTTTAGAATTTCTTCAGGAGCATGTAGTGGGCATTTCTGTGAAAATGTGCTTAAGAAAGAACAAAATGCTGCACAGGCAGTGTAGAGTGAAGAACAGAAGTAAGAAACAGTCTGGCAAACATGAAGGTCGGGAAGGAGGAGAGGGCGGGAGGAGTTGCTTCATGTTTCAGAAACAGATATTTCTCTGCATCCCATGGAGAGGATCACTGTAGAGCACAGGTCAATAATATAGCTTGTGGAGGAACCCAGAGCAAGTGGATATTTGCTCATAGAAGCCTCAGCTTGTGGAGGGGACTCGGTGATGGAATAGATTCCTCTCTTACATGAACTGTGGTCCATGGAAGACCTGCTCTGGAATAGGTTTATCGTGAGGGACTCCAGCCTGTGGAGAGGCCCTGTGTTGGAGCAGGAGAAAAGTGTGAGGATGAAAGAATGGCCCAATCGGAGCTGTTAAGCACTGATTGTACAACCTACCTGCATGGCTCAGCAGGTGGTAAAAAAGCCAGGGGAAACGGAATGAAGTTGTGCCTGGAACGCTGGGAGCTTCTTCTGGGTAGAGAAGAAGGTGTTGATTAATTTTTTTTTCTTTTTTCTCTTACAACCTAAATATATTTTAATTGGCAGTAACTTAAATTTATTTTCTTCAAGTCGAGTCAGCCCATGATGCTGAGTGGTAAACCCACAAGATTTATCATCCTGTTTTCTCCTTCTGTCCTAGTGGAGAAGGAAAGTGGGAGTTTGACCCTTTGCCAAGGTTAGCCCCTCACAATGTCTTTTTCTGTTTCCTCAGGGGAAAGTAAATGAGACTGCTGTGTTTGTCGTGAACTGTGTCAAAATAAAGGAATTACACTGCCTTGAGTAAAACTAAATACAAATTTTAGAGCCTATTGTAGAAAATAATTTCCTGTTTTGATATGTAGGTCTGAGTCATGCTCTTTCAATAGTCAAGGGTGTTTGGTACGTCCACTTTTTCACAAGTGCACACAAGTCTCTGTTAAAACTTCTGGTAACTCAATTGATGAGCTACAAATCCTTTGTGTGTAGGCAACACAGTAAGTGATTGTGGAAATACTCTGGATTTCCTAAAATAGAGAAGATAGTATTGCTGTGGTAGTACTTTACCCTTTACCCTTCCAGTGAAGTATCTTCTTATTCCCTTGTTTTTCAGCCTTTTATGACAAAACTATTACTGTAAGAAGTCATTAGCACATGATTTGATAGGAAGAGTATGTGCAATATTCAGTGTTTGTTTTAAAAAGATGATCCTTTTGACTTTACAAAGACTGTTGTGCTGCCCTTCATTCCCCCTTATGTATATTCCCAGGATACAAAGAAGAAATAAGCATGGAATCACTTCTGTTCAGAATGACACTGCTTTGATGACTTACTGCTCTAAAAAGATTTTGAAGGCTTTGAAAGAAGGAACAGTTGGAAAGGTGTTGAAAAGAAGAGCCTGGTACAAACAGAAACTTGGCACTACTGCAATAAATTGTGATGTATGACCACATGACTTCATGCTTCTGGCTATGTTTATATATGCAACAGCATATATACATCTATAGCCTTGTGTTGGTTTCTTTATGAATTGCAGAAATCCAAATCCCTTGCCTTCAGTTGTACAGAGTAATAGAAACAACTTATTCTTCAAGAGGTGGTTAAAAGCTTTGTTAAATGTGGTTGTGATGTCCTGTTTCATGATATTAAGTGTGTATTTAGAGGCAATTGTAACCATCATAGTCCTGTCTATGTCAAAAGTGGTGTAGCTGAGTGCTGTTGTGTATCAAGACTTAGGAGTCAGTGGCATGACTTTCTAGAGCTCCTTTTGGAGCTTAAACTTTGTGACCAATATATGATTTCTGTTAGCTGATTAAACTGACATTTATGTGTCTACTGGCTAATTCAACAGGGTTTTGTGGTTTTCTTGTAGCTAAGCTTTCCCATGATATGGTGCATGTGAGTTAGAATTGCCTTTTGTTCATATGCATTCTATATCATTATTCTGAGTCTGTAGTGTCAAGATACTTTGAGACATGCGTTAATTTGAAGTACTAGTAAAGTTCCCATTGAAACATAGTGAATCAAAAATTTACTATTTTTCTTCTCTAAAACCCCCACCTCTATCTGGTCAATCTTGGGTTCAGCCTCAATAATGTTTCTGTTTCTTCAACTGATAAAAACATTACGATTTCTGCCCACTGTCCTCAGAGCTGTATTGTGGCAGTCATTGATACCAAGCCTGTGCAGAAAAGGTACTCTTAAGATATTTCAGGAGTCAGGAGGACTTCTGACTTCCCAACTAGTTTGGGTTTTGAGGTTTTTTTTGGGGTTGGTTTTTTGTTTTGGTTTGGCTTATTTTTGTTGTTGTTTTTGTTTCAGTTCTGTTTTTTGGTGGGTTTTGTTGTTGTTTTTGGTTTGGGGGGTTTTTTTGTGGTTTTGGTTGGGTTTTTTTTTGTTTGTTTGGTTGGTTGGTTTGTTGGTTGTTTTGGGGTTTTGGTTGGTTTGTTGGTTGATTGGTTGGTTGATTTGGCTTGTTTTGGCAATTGTAGTGAACACGGAACCTGTTGAATTCAAGAACATGGCTATTTGCAGTTTTGTCCCATGGTGTCTTTCATGGTGCAGACAGTTAACAGAAGGTTGTTTAGAAATAGGCGTATTTTCTTTTTCTGCTTGTGTGCCTCCATTATCAGTTAATGTGTGTCCCATCCTTTTACCTGCTATTTCTTTATGCTAAATCTTCTATCACAAGGTTTCACATCTATTATATGTTAGAAACTCTGTTTATTTCTGGTTTTCTTTTTGGTTTAGTCGGTTGGTTTGGTTTCTATTTAGTTGGTTTCTATTTGGTTTAGTCTTTGGTAAAAATGTTTTAGGAACATTCAATGGGAAATATTCTGATCTGGATTCCTTTACTGGCTTGGATTAACAATCTTCACTGATAAAATTGGAGGAATTTTTTACTCTTAAACATGCAGAAGAATTTTGAAACATATTTTGAAACATATACATTTCTGTATATATTTAATAGACGTATGTCAAAATTTTTCAGTAGAATTTGAGGATTGAATTAAAAATTAAGTGTTTATATTTGATGGCAGCAGGAGCAGTAAAGTTTGCACTTGTGAGAAGATTATTACAAATGCCATCTTTCAAACTAAGTTTTGCAGCAGCCCCAGGCAATCCAATTACAGTGTATTTTGCTACACAGTCTTTCGTCTTGATAGAACTCTTTACCTCCTTAGTAAATATTGAATTCAAAATACCTACATGCAACTGTAAAGCCCAGATCCAGCACCCTTTCTCCACAGATATTTAGTTTGATCTCTGAAAAGATGAAAGTAATAGAATGTTCTTAATATTATCACCAATCTCATCCATTGTCACGGGGAATTATTTCCGTATCCATAAGTAGTTAAAAGTTTTCTTGGTTTCTTCACATACCTTGGCTCTAGCACAATCCCAGGTAGCTATATATAAACTCTGTATGTATAATATATCTATCTGTCTATCTGTCTATCTATCTATCTATCTATCTATCTGTCTGTCTGTCTAAAATATTCTTATGTACTCATTATATCTGATCAGCTGTGACTAGACTAGCAAGACAGTGAATTTTATATTTTTCTGTATTTTTTTTACTTTTCTGTGTTCCGTCTCAGCTTTTCTCTACCTATTAATTCTTAAGTCTAGCACTGGTTGATCCACTCCTTTTCCTTTGTTGTCCTTCACTTTGGCAGCAAGCAGAATGTTTTGACCTTCTATTTCTGATTTCAGAGAAACTCTGTATATTCCAGATTTTCTCTCTACAAGCATAAAGTTTACCTAGAAAATTATTCTTGAAAAATAATGCATAGTACGGTCATACAATGATTAAGCAATGTAGAAGATAGGAGGGTTGGGTTTTGGTTTGTTTGGTTTTTTTTAAGCTCTTAATTTTATTCACAAAATCTGTGACTTTGAAGATTATTATATTTTTTGGTATTCAGATTTTAAATTTATTAAAATTCTTTCCAGATGTTAGTTCTGGTTTGATTTTGGGTTTTTTTTTGGGGGGTGGGGGTGGGTGGTTTGGTTTGGTTTTTTGTTGGGGGATTTTTTTGTTTTGTTTGGGGTTGGTTTTTGGTGGGGTTTTTTGGTTGGTTTGTTTTGTTTGGATTGGTTTTGGTTTTGGTTAAAGATTTTTGTGAGGGTGTCACAGTGTTTATTAGAAAAATATTGCGTGGGTGTTCGTTGGACTTTCTTAAGTCTCTTTCAGGTATGTGTCATAAGCAAAAGAATACTGAAATCAAATGACAAAACTACATTGTAAATATTTACATTCATAAACATAAATATAAATAAGAAATGCTACTGTTCTCTGATATTTTGTGATAAATTTTTTTTCTTCTTTTTGGAAATCCATATGATTTAAAATGAAAATGTGGTATATGATGTCTTATAAATATTTCATACTGGAAGGTAGTGGTCAAAGAATTTCAGTTGCTAACTAAGATACTCTTCAAGATTAATTTAATTTAAAGGACTAGTGAAAATATTGATGTATACAGTATTGAAGAAGAATTTATCCTTAATTCCTTTTACTGTGTATCAGTTATTTCTCAGACAAAGTGGCATAATACAACAGGAATCATCACAATTTACCTTAAGTTTCTGTTTGACTTTATGTGTTGGCGCAACAGTATTTTACCTGATTGGTATTAAGTGTGTGTTAGTATTTCACTGTTCTTAACCAACGTTATTCCGAAAATCTGAAAGTCTAATTTTATGAGGCCTTTCTTTCTCTGCCATAAGGACATATGACATAGAATGAACAAGAAAGCTGCCCAGTTTAAGTGATACTTTCACATACTCTTTCTCCAGATTGCTATATGAAGCTGTACATAATATAAACACATATTCTTGTCTCTAGTTAGTCACATTATAGTTAATGACCATATGGTCATTATGGTATAAGATCTACTGTCTGTTGTATTTATATTCCTCAAGCATATTGTTCCTTCAACTTCACAGTGTGTTAAACTATTTCAAAGGGAAAAAAATCCTTTCCCTCTTGTTTCTGGTTGTCCTATCAAGTGTAACCTTGGACCCTTATAGAGCAATTAGACCAGCCTCTATCCCCTCCTTTGTAATGAGGTTTCTTGCATTTCTGAGTCTATAACCCTTTAGTCTTCCCTAATGGGACATCATTATTCTGAAAGAAACAATGTAAATGTAAATGAATATTCTCATTAACGAGTCACAGAGAAACCTTTAGTGGTAGCGCTGTGGTAATTCTGCTTGTTATTTCTCTGGTATTCCATGCAGATTTTTTTTTTTTTATAATTCATTATTAGTATTCAAAATTACTTCTTCTTTAATTCTGCATGTCTTTCATAATCCGATGTTCCAACTAGTTCAACCATGTCCTTGTTTTATTCTCCAGGAACCACCTGTGAAACGTTCAAGGTCTCTGTCCCCAAAGAGCTCTTTTAGAGAGTCAAAGGAACTGAAAAAGCTTAAAATAGCTGAAAGAAAGATTGAAAACTTAGAGAAGACACTACAGCTAAAGGTGAACATTAAATAAAAATAAATAAAAGGCCTGGTAATTATAAGCTTGCATAGATAAATATATACCAAAACAAACAGACATTTTAAAAATTAAAAATATGGATATTTTAATGGACTGTAAGTCTCTTTGGATCAGAGAGCACTGTCCATTAGTTTACCTTTTTGCTTTACTGTGTGAGTAATTCTGCAGTCCTGTGGAAGCTTAATTGAGCTGTCACCAATAACATGTGCTTGTTAAGTACTTTCAAAGTTTGTGTTTAAGAATATATATTCCAAAAATTGATGTGTTCCTGTGAAGTAAATCAGAAAGTAGAAGCACTAAAAATACAAAGACTTTTTTTCTGTACAACAAAGCCATACTTTCAAATACTGTAGTCAGTAACTTGAAAAAGATGGACCCCTTTATCGAAATTGTGTAAGTTATGGCTCAGTTAGTTGCTGGTCTTAAAAATGCTGTTTAGAAAAACAAAAACAATACCACTTACTCCACCCCTTTGTAGAAAATCTTAATTGAGCTTGTTTTACAATTTCTCATTTTGTGCCTATTTCACAGATTTTTGTAGCGGTGTTTTTATTGGTTTGGTATTTTGCTACAGAGATACAGTAACTTTTGAACAAACTATTGGTTTAAAATTGCACCTCTGAATGCAAAAGGCAAACTCTGAATGATAATTTCTTAAACACTTAAAATTCATCCTCTTCTTCCCTCTCCTCCTTCTACTCCTTTTTTTGTTGCTTATCTTTGTTCAGTTATGGAATTTGAAAGATATTTTCGGGTATGTGTAGCCTAAAGGAGAACTGGTTATAGCAAACATCTTGTAATAAAGATTAGGTAAGTGAAAAAATTTGGAAGCTCTACCAACCATAGTGATAAGTTAATTTTATAAAAACTGTAAATAGGAAATGTATTTCAGCACAAATACCATAGTTCATCCATCTGTATACTTGGGAGAGTTTAATGCATTGTCTTAACACACGTAGAGTATATGAACAGGAGAGGTTATTTAGACTTCACATTCAGTCTTCCAGGTTGTCTTGTTCCTGGGAGACAGAAAACTACTTTTGTTTTGTTTTTTTCTCTCTGTTGAGAATTCTAAGGCATGTCCCACGAGCTAAACCGGAGAACTGGCCTTTGGGAGGCTTCCTGTTCATTACTTTTACTTGGCCTGCCTGACACTGATGCTACAGATTATTCTGGAACGGTAGGCTGCAGCTGTTCTGCTCTAGGAAGCAAAACACACTTCAGTGTGTGGCTGTTGCCTTAAACAATAGAGAGCTCCACATTTCTTCTAGAAAGAGAAGTGAAGGAAAGCAGATGCAGAAGAGAAAGAACTCTCTCTGCATAACCTCATATGCATAGAATAATAATTTCTATCATTCACCATAGTGCCTTTACTTATCTTCTACTTAATCTTAAAGGATAAATTTAAAATCTCTGCAGCTTTATGATGTTACAGGTGTGGGATCTCTATCACAGACATCCATGATGTCTTTAAGGGCTAAATCTTCCCTTGAGAGGGAACACATTAACTTGCTGCATTTTCTCTTGAAAATCTATTTGTCTTCTTTTGCAGAATTCTTTAATGGGTTGAAAAGAAGCTGTAGAGGCCCAGGTCATCATAATAAACACTGTTGTGGCACTACATTCATATTTCAGTGGGGCTACTGCCAGCATGACAGTGAACTAAGCTGTCATAAAGTTAATGTCAGAAGATTTCTGTTGCTATTCTGTGATTTCTTAATGCTATCCTTCTCTCAGGCATTGTTTCCAGGAATGAAAAATGGATTTGATCAACATTGTCAAAACTAGTCCTTGCATTATTGCATCTTCAAACAGAGTGTTGTCTATATGATTACTTGAAATTTTCTTGCTCAGAAAAATGGTTGCTCTGTCAAGACACACACTAATGATGCATGTCTGGAATGTGAAATGGTGACTTTATACATTAGTTCTTTCAAAAAGTCAGGAACAGTAAAAAAAAAAAAAAAGAACAGCTCTATTTTTGGGGTTTTCAGGAACCGCAATGCCCCAGTCAGTATTGCAAAGAAGCAGAAAAGGTCGAGATCCCATTCACAGGTTTTTCCAGTTCTTTCAGCTGCCTTGCTGCTGCTGAAAAGTTGGCTCTTAGTATCTTTGTTGCTAGTATAAATGGGGTAATCATTTAAATTCAGAGTTTTTTTACAGAATTGGCTTTGTTTCTGGACATTGTAAAAAGTGACAGAGCGTGCCTGATTGCACCCTTGTTTACGAAAGAGAATGTCAAAAAAAGAAAGAATTCTAAATAACTCTTGGGCTGGGTTTTAAATAACAAATTATCAAGCTGCTACTAGATAGGTCCAAAGCATAAGCACTTCAATCTACTGTGGGTCTTTAAGAAGTGAGTAAGAGTGGTTGTTGAGAAGTAGCTATTTGATACAAACTAAGAACATCTTCATCTTCTGCTGTATTGCTCCTAGAGCTGTGATTGCTGGTGTAGCCTAGAAGAGATAATCCTGGCTTTAACTAGAAAGTTCTCAAAACCAAGAGGAGCTCTTCCCTTTGACTTTTCTCATCTTTTTTAGGTTCTAAAATTTTTTTGAAGTAAATAAAACTAGAATATGTACACCAGTCTTTAGGGAACTTAGTACTTTTTTGTGTGAGCAAGCCCACGCTCACTTTTACCTCATATTTCATACGTAGTTCTGTTCCATGTATAGTGTTCAAATGCTGAAAATAGATTGCACCATATCCACATAACTGTTTGTGGAAAAAACTATTTTTGTAACTATTAGGGGCCTCAGTTCTTGTAAGCCTAAGCACAGTCAAATAATTGAATCAGTGTAATTTTTAAGATTTCCTTTTTACTATAATAGAAGGTCAATTTAAACAAAAATTTGAATTAGTGATTAGAATCTTTTAACTTGTCTGAGCAGCCTGCCAAAAGAAAAAGAAAAGGCTTTTATTTTCATAGGCAGTGGAGTTTTTCCTCCTGCAGGTTGAACTTCGTGTTACTGTTTTTCATTATTGCATGGGAAGTACTATGGATGACAGGGGACAGCTAGAGAATAATCTGGAGGCCCAACACTGCTAGAGATGGTTGTTCTCTCCCATGTCTGTGAATATATACAAAACTGCGTACAAGACAGTTTGGTTATTAAATATAACATAATTCAGACAGAGATGGATCTAACAGATTATGGAAATTTCACTGAATATTTTAAGTCCTGAAGTGCTTAATTCAATAGAGAGAGTGATTAGGGCAGTTAATTGTCTAATTTCTATTTCTGCAAGAGCAGAGCAAGTGATAAGAGAAGGCAATAACTGTAACAGAATGGATAATAGAACAGGTAAGCAATAATGAAAAATGTGGATTCATAAATAGGAAAGGCCAAATTCTACAGTTGGTTGCATCTCTGAAAGGGCATTGACACTAATAAGCTTCTGAGGATTTATATTGAAGACATTGTTTTCCAGTACCCTGCCAGACTTGACCAGTTTTTGCTAGCAATATCAAACAATCTCAGAACAGTTGTTTCATGAACTTCTCTTGAAAACAACATCTCTAATTGTATTCTTGTGAAAATTTCCTCTTGCAAAGCTTGGTAATAGTCTCTATAATCTTAGTCTAATATTTATATTGCTATTTATGTGGTTGTTTTTAATATCATTGTGGTATTTACAAGAGTCACTTAAAACCAGTCAAAAGTATTTTTTAAACAATTCAAAATTTCTAAATGTATTTGGTTTAGGGGTTGTTTCAGAAAAAAAACCAACAACCATACCACTACCAATTTGGGAAAGTTTAGTGGTAGGGTCACTTTGGACTTCATTTTGTTCTAAATCTTCTCTTTTTGTTTCCTGAGTCACTTCCAGAAAACTTCTGGAATTTTGTATATAGTACCATTTGAAACTTTAGTTTGTATCTTTCAACTTTGTGCATCATGAAAGCTGGGCTACATTTGATAAGCCAAGCTTAGTATAGGTACTTGGTAGTTATCAGTACTCTGGAAACCCTTGCCATGTTTTTTATAGTGGGATTCAATTTTTATTGTTTGCAGCTTCAACTATTGGTCTATCTAATTTATTGACTAATGCTGAAAAGTCCTTACATATAAGCAGTAAATACTTGCAAATAAAGTATTCTGATTTATTTAGTTTTGTAGTTGATCTACAAGTAGAGCTCCCATTAAACTGAAAATGAAGTGCTGATGGCAAATTTTGCTCCAGCATAATGAGATCTTTGCTGATGAATTCTTTTCTAGTGTATGCCAGAGTTTGACTTGCTTTATACTGTGAAATGCTTCTTAATTTTTTTTCCAGAGCACTGTATTGTCATTTAGGAAGGTCTTTTCTTAAGATGACATGATGTTATGCTGTAATATAAGTCAAGGTTCATTTTGCTTTTTGTTCTGTACATTTTTTGTATGGTTTTGATAATATAAAAGCTATTGTAAAAATTGTTTTTCTTTCTTGTTTTCTGCATTACTAGAGGACAAAGTCTGGCTGTTGCAGGTGTATATATATATTTACAGAAACAATTTATTATGTGAGGAAACCTTGAAGCCATTTAAATGTAAGGTTTTTTCATGTGGCCAGTATTTCCCTTGAAAATAGATAGATCAGTTTTCCATTGGGAAAGAAAAGAAAAAAAGTAGTTTGAATGAAAAAACAGTGCCAACAATCCTTTTTCAGTCTATGTGTTTTAAAATGTATTAGGCCTATGCATTTACCAGATAAAAGCTGGCATTTTGGTAGTAAATTTTTAAAACTTTCAGCAGCATGAAAATAATATTTAAGTGAATTGCCAAATCAGCAGACTTTTCCAAAGTAATACTTTCCAAAGTAATAAGAAAACTTTGACCTCAAGGACTGTGAGTCCTGATCTTTCTATTTAGATTTCTGAGTCTCATAGTAGGTGCTAAAGGAGAACTTTTGTTTCATGTGATCTGTGTAACAGTCTCTTACATTTTGTCCAGCTCTGATTTTGTTTTTCTGGTGTCATATAGTCTCGAGAATCTTATGAACTAAGAGCAGCCTATGGAAAACATGAAGAGAGGCTGCAGATGTTACAGACCAACTACAGTGCACTAAAAGAGCAATTAAAGCAGTGGGAAGAGGGCAATAGCAGGTAAGTTACATGGCTCACTGAAAACATTTTCCTTCCACAAGAAATCTGAACAGAAGTATTACATAGGTATTCAAAAGAGAATGTGATTTGAAGGAAGAAGCTAGTGTGTGGTGATCAAGACTATCCTTTGTTAAAGCAGAATGCACGGCTTACCCCTATATGAGAAAAAATTATAGTTGAAACCAAGAGGAAACATATTGAGCTGACACCTTGACTTATTTTATTTAGGCTCTCATTGAGAGCCTGAGTACTGGACAAAGGTCAGCTAGGACTGCTTACTTACATTTGTCAAATTCTTCCCTCATTTATTTTGTTGACTGTATGTTTTAAATTTTCTATAACACAACAGTTGCTCATTATGATTTAAATAGTTTTTAAAGCCAGTTTTATTTATTAAAATACAGAAATAATACCCTCTCTAATATTTAGTGATTCATATATTAACTGAGGCTAAAATCTCCTTCCTTATTGGAGAAAATTAAAATAATATGTGCATGAAAGCAGGGTGTTTTCATCTGTTAAATTATTTAAAAATAAATTATTTCTGATAATTTTACCCAAAAAATGCAGTAATATGTCTTTATTAATGGAAAGAGAAAAGACTTTACCACATAAAATTTGCATAATGAACATTCTGTATATCATTCTCCATTAGGCTCTATACAGAAACTGAAAATTTTATGCAGAAATTCTTTTTTTAAGTCCTTAGCAGACAGAATTTTTGGTAAACAAATGCAATTGGAGGTATAAAAAAATTTCTTATCATTTCAGTTATCAAGCACTGCTATTTTTCAGGATCTATTTCAAGAGAGTAATTTCCTTGTGGCTTTAGCAGGGCTTTAGCATGCACCTAACAGCTCAGTAAACACTTGTGTGTTTTACTAAAAATAATTATTTTTTGCCGTTAGAACAATACTGACTAATCTTGACACTAACTTTATAACTCTCTCTGAAGAAAAGGGGAGTCACAGAAAATGCTGCAAAACTGGTAGCTGTTCAGAGTCTGGGGTGACATAAAGCATCCTACTGTGAATGATAAACTGTTCCTTATATATAAGTAATGCTATGGCCTATCTTAGTAGATTTGCATTGCTTTGAAATACTAGCATTTACGTAGGAGCAGATTGTCTTTAAAAAAGGAAAAAAAGGTGTGGATGAAAATAATGGTAAAGTACAAAATTGCTGCAGGCATTAGTGGTAGCACAGGAGCGTTTTGAAATACATAGCAGACAAGCATAATGGCAAATATATTTGGTTAAATTATAATAAAAAGGTTTAGCTTTTTTAGGAAAAATACAGATTTTTTTTTCTTCTAGCTCACTGTTTTAAATTCAGTGCAATCTGGAAGTAACTTAAGGATGATAGTTACTAAATTCAATGTAATTATTTAATTCTGTGTCTATACCTAGACAGGCTTTCATATCCACTGAGAGGCCAAGGCTAACAAGATAAAAAAAATTGAACTAGATAAAGACATTAAAAACTTAAATGTGATAATACAGTGAAGTACTGGCTGTTCTGGTTCTGATAGCTAAAAAAAAAAGAAAAAGAAAAGGGAAAGAGAGACAAAGGTGACTCCTGTTTCTGTTTAAAGTAAATGAGACAAGCTTGTGTTATAATGAATGTATTTGGGAAAAGTAGGTATTGGGGAGAATATATTGCTCAGTCTTCACTTAGTCATCTAATTTTTTTATCTCTATTTTAAAATGAGCTGAAAATAACAGAGTTTTAATACTTTTTGTTATCAGATTAGATTTGTATGGAGCCACACTAAAGGAGGTTTGGTTTTCATTTTTAATACGCTTAAACAAAGGAAAGTAGACAAGACACAAATAAAAGCAGTCTGTAACAATAAGACTCTGTTATTTTGGTATTTCAAAAAGCTGTGTAGTGCTGCTGTAATATAAATTGTGCATTAAGAACTCAGTATCAGGTGCTTATGTGGCATTTCTGATCCTTTGTAAGTGATGGAGGACCCCATTCTCCATATTCTTCATAGATCAGTATCTGTTATTGAGATGGCAGCTGATGGGACCTAATCCACCTGTCAGTGTACATGCAACTTGCGCTGATGTACGTGACTGCAAAGATGATGGGGCCTTAGGAGGTTACCACATTGTCTGAGAGTTTATTTCTATGCCCAGTAGGAATTTGGATTATAGAGTTTTAAATTGATTTCATAAAGGATTTTTAATACAAATTTTATCTTCAGCATTATTAAAATACCCAAAAATATTTTAATGACAGAAAAGCTGTTAAATATTTTAGTTTTATTTTTCTGTGCTTCTAAAGTCAATATGCTTTTTCTTAATACATCATCTTGTCCATAGATAGTTAATTCCTTTATTAAACTGTAGAAAAGCAGAGTATGTGATTTAGAGTAGGCATTAGTTGCAACTTCCAGATTGGCTTGCTGGGGCATTAGGGGAGCTGATTACTCTCTCTTTATTTTCGAGAGATTTTGTGATGATTTTAACTTCTTCTTTCTCATACCAGTATTTAAAGTAATGTTGTCAGAATGTGGGTGACACTATTCTGCCACATGTCACCTGGGAGGCATGGTGTCATATAGCACAATATCTGTCTGAAACTATGTAATTGAACTTCTCTTCATTACCACAGTTAAGGTTTCATGCCTCAGAACATATATTTCATTTATTCCACAGAACATATACAAAATTCAGATTCAATGGATGCTGTGCTTGAAAATTTGTATTTTCTGAAATACGGGGGTGCTTTTATTCTGGTTGTCATAAAACATTTAGATAATTGAAAACAGCCTTTTTTAACTCATAAACGGGCTTGAAAATAGTAAAAGCAGATACCAGCATAGAGGCTCCTGTCAGCTTTGTCAAGAGGATCCTGATGTGATGTGGAATGAACTGGCTTTTTTCAAAAGGGAGCACAGAAAGCTGTTGATTGAGAAGTAAGTTTGTTTCTTAAATGGTGTTTAAGTAAAGAAACATACTGTTTTTTTTCTGAAGTGCTTTACAGGCCATACAAGAGGAATTACTTGCAAAATTCCATTGCAAAAACATCTACCAAAAGCAGAAAAGGAAAAAATCAGCTCTTTTTTTTTTTTTTCTTCCTTCTCTCTCCCCCTTAAACCAGTGACAAGTTACAAGTTTGCTAGCACTAACAGAAACTGTATTCCATGATCTAGGGATTGTGTTAATTAATGTGGCTCTCATCTGTTGGAGGTGTCGCTCTTCATTAGCCTGTATTTTACACACTGCCGTGCTTCATTTTTGGAATGAGGTGGTGAGGGGATAACCTAGCCAGCCATCCTTGTTTGATCTCTGTGATACATACGCAATGCAGAATGCCTCAGCTCTCTTGGTTCCCTGCCCTGTCCTGCTAATCCCAGCTGAGCTCATTATGGTGTAGCCTTGCTGCTACTCCTGGAGCCAGAGCTGTCCAAGCTAATTACTGGTAGCAGCAGAGCTGCCTGTTAAGGGTCTGGTGTGGATCTGCTAACATGGTCCTTGGTAGTGACCTGCAAAAAGCACGAGGGAGTTGCTCTCTTTCTTGCTGTGCACAGCCTGTCCTTTGGGTTTAGTGCTGATCCTTTCACACAGCTCTTTCAGCTGTAGTAAGTGTAAAACTTGGTGAAGGAAACTCTTACTTTAGAAAACATACAGTTTGCTGCTTTGATCTCATAATTCATAGGCTATTACACTCAGCCAGGCAAAGTAAAAAAATGTCCTTTTATACTAGACAAAAGGAAGTTAGTATGGTATAATTAGCCCTTCGCTGTGATTTAACACTTTCTGTAAATGACTATGATTTTTTGTATTAATTTTAGAATCAAGACATCATAGAAAGTTTTATTCAGACTTTGTTTTTGTCAGCATTAAAAAAAAGTGTTTTCCCAATGGATCACACTGTAAGCCCCTTTTGTGGCAATGCCATGAAGGCTGCTATCACAGAATTTCAACAGCAGCAAATTGTTTTGTTCTATATAAGTCCTTGTGTTCACCATAATCTCCATTGGTGTATTGTAGGCAATGTTGCCAGTAGCTGTGTTACACAGGATATTCTTATATCTGCCAGTTAAAATTGTGTGCCTCTTCTTGTCACTTCATTGTCATCTTTTTTTGCTGTTTTGAAGCTATAACAGCAAATTACCACATGCAATTATTTTGTGGGTTTTTATTGTTATGTAGGAAAAAGCACTTTCTCGCCATGTATGTAATTACATACATGTAATTCCCCTTCCATCACTAGTGGACACATTCACCACAGGCAATAGTAACTCAAGAGCAATTACATAAGCCTCTTCTTTCACACAAAGCCATGCAAGAGAGATTGCTTGTATATTGTGCACACCCTGAAGGTTGGTACAGTTGGACTGCTTTTATGGAGTTCCTGTGCAGTTGCATTTATGGGAACAACCTTATTTCTGGTATGTTGCAGATCATTGACCTTGACTAGACTGTGCAAACAGTTGAGCTCTTCAAAATACAGAATTTATAAGACAAAATGGGTTCATAAAAGTCCACATAGTAAGGATTTAGAAAGAAGCCAGTGCAGCATTGTGTTCATTAAGGTGAACTCCGTGTGTGGATTTAGGTGTTTGCTCCTTATGGGCAATGTCACTTACTGTTAGTTGAAGTAAGGAAGAAATAAATGCGTAATTGCATGGTTTATACCTGTCTTTCTCTAATAATGACAATCTTTAATTTTTTGAAGGAGGTCACCATTTCAGGATTTCAGTTAATTTTCTTAAGAAAGTCAATACTAGATTTCTTGTACTTTTTAGATATGTGGATGGAGCTTCTTTATATTGCTTCTATTGTTTTTTAAATTGTGTGGATAAAGGACATGATCTATGGAGTTGGACCAGTTATTTATATGTGCAATGTTACAGGCAGTGTAAGGAAATCAGGTTACCTCATAGCTTTTGTGACTGCACTTAATTTGATAGAGCCTACTGATTGTTATCTTAAGTTGATGTAGAACATTCATAAAGCAAAACCAATGTATCATTGCTTAAAGAAGAGTGGCTGTGCAGGGATTTTATTTTGGTTTAAGTAGTTTTAACTTTGAATATGTATAATTTCTCTCTCTGACTAAACCAAAGAGTAAGTGTTTAGAAAATAAGATTATTTGTTGTTGCTTGTTTATGTATTTAATCTGTAAGAATGATTTTATCTCCCATTTTCTGAGGGATAGAGCGATGATGTAAAATGTCTTTAATATGCACAGACATTAATCATGGTTTTAGCCCTCCACTGGACCTGCTCCAGGGGCTCCATGACTCCCGTCTAGTAAGGAGCCGAGAAATGGACACAGCACTCCAGATGTGGCCTCACGAAGGCTGAGTAGAGAGACAGGATCACCTCCCTCAACCTGCTGGCAATGCTTTTCCTAATGCAACACCAGGACACACTGCTGGCTCATGGAAAGCTTTCTGACCTGAAGGACTCACAGGTCCCACTCCATAGAACTGCTTCACCGCACATCCAGTTGTTCTGCTACCTGATTACAGACTGGCTAATTTAAACTACTTCGGCATTTCCATATCAAAAGCTGTTGGAGCATAGGGGATACCCTGTACCTTTGGCCCTTATGTACAGACTTTAGAAACATATAGATGACTGGATATAAACTATTGTGGAATCTTTACAATTTTATATCTTTCATTCTGTATTATTTGTAGGCAACCTTGTAATAGATATCAGCAACACTTAATTATTTGACAAAGAACATTCTTCAACATTAGACATGATGACATAAGTTATCATTTTCACAGCTAGCTGGAAATTTGTTGTCTGTGTGAGTGCTGTGTAGCTGTACATTTTATCCATTATAGGAAGTGTGCTCTGGGTCTTTAAAGCATATGGAATCACTACAAGCTCAAGTATCCTTCCTCTGCTGTAGGAGCTATTTAAATAAATAAGTGTTTCTGATAAACTTTTCTTTTTTACAAAAACAAGACCTCATGGTTTCTGCTTTCCTTATTCCTGTGGAGTGAAAGCAATTGTTGTGTACCTGGTGTAGTGGTATGTGACCAACTAGTTGACAGGAGCCTATCTTAGAACCAGCAACACCATGTGATGCCTCTTGCCTTTTCTAGCTATCAGAATGGATATAGCGGAGAAAAGCTGATTAAGTATGTTGGAATGCTAGCAAGTAAGAAACACAAACATAGTCTGTATTAGTTCCTTTGCTTCTTGAATGTGTGTTGCCTTCCTCCTTCTTTAACTAGAGAACCCGCTGATAAATGCAGTTTTGATAATCTTGACAGTCTCGGCAATAGGAGATGCCTGGTAATCAAAGACTTGTATTTTTTAACCTCTTGTTCTTTTGTGAAACGTGCAAATATCCCAGCAATTTTTTTCTGTGTTTCACTCAGTAGGTACAGCATGTAGCAGATAATTTGTAACAAAGTGCATTCATGCTACATCAGTATTAAAAACTGTCACCTACAGCGTATAGCCCTTCTAACTTGTGTGTTTTCTCTGTAATCTTTCTGGTTCTCAGTGTTAGAAGTGCTGGGACGTAACAGACATCTTACTAATAATTACATCTAATAGGTCAGGTCTCTTGCTTACTTTCTTCTGCAGTTAGTAATTCTGTAGTTCAAAGGCATATATTGTTAAAATGATGGTGTGTATGTGTTTGTTTAGGTTAGGATAGATTACAATCTGAAATATCACCTTTCATTCTACTGAAAGTACTTCCATAAGTTCTGCATCTAGTCTTGTGACTCTTCTGAGGGTTTTGACTAAGTATATGCTTACTGACTGAATTGAGTAGTACCCAGTAAAAATGACAGTCAGGCTCAAGTGTGAGAATGGAAAGTACTGCACTACAAATAAATTAAAATGTAAGAAATCAGCATTTTACATAATGGCCTTTTTTCTGAAGTGAATTTGTTTTTTTCTAGCAAGCTTCCAGTTACATTTTCACCAAGCATTGTGTCAGCTAACTGTTTTCCAGTGAGAGGGTTAATAATGAGATTAATGCTTTTTAATTGTTAAGCTTGTCTCTGGAATATTTACCTGTCTCCACCAGATCTTGTAATTTCCTGCATCCTAGCTAACAGACAAATTTGAGGACTTAGTGTGGTTTTTTTATATCAGATGTGTTTGTGTTTCTCTTTTGTTCTTTCATATTTAATCAGACCTGTCTTGTCTTGTATTTCAGTGCCTTCTCATATATGATGGAATTGTGTCTTGTTGAAAACTTGAGTCATGCTGCTAAACATTTTGTTTTCATTATATAGAAGCAGGTAAACGCAGAATTAAAGTTGCATTAATAATAAAATTTGGGCATTGTCAGGGACAAAAATAGCACAGAGGTAGTGGAGAAAGTTAAGGACTCTGTGTTAGCTTCCTTTTATATTGCTTACACAGAGCTATTTGTTGCCTTGCTGTTGGATCAGAGTGATTTCTGTAGATAATTTGGTTTAGAAATGGTTTAGAATAAACAATTTAGAATTGTTGTACTGGTGGAAAGCATAGTGCTTGCAGAAGAACTGTCTTTTTCTTATTCCTCTGTCTGGCCTGGACAAAAAGTCTTCAGCATTTAGATAGAAATGTCTGTTTTATTGGTCTACAGATATGTATGCATGTATAAAAATGAAGAAGTATTGTGTCGTATTAAACTGTACTGAATGTTCATAGAAGAAGCCTATGAACCTACAGTCTGTAATATCAGAGCACACTGATTGCTGCTAACATGTCAGAAAAAGAATAAGGAGCAATTAATGAAAATAAGCTTCTCTACAGTACCCTTTCTGAAGTTCTGGATTTCTGGTAAATGTATCAGTGCTTGGTATATTCTGGCAAGATGAATTTAACATACAGCGCTAATGTTCCACTTGCCTTTGGATAGTACTGATTTTGGAAGAGAAATCATGAATTTTCATGATTCCATGTATCTTAGCTTTGATAATACCACATGGAACTTCAACAACTGAATTTTGAAAAAATGTAGAAACATTTATTTCAGAGAGTGCAAATAATATTTTACAATGGAAGTTATTAAACACTGTTTATGTATTCTTGCTTTATCTCTTGAACTCTTTCCTAAAGTGTACTATTTTGTGATTCTAGAAAGTCAGATGTGGTGCTTAGTGGACCTTTATTGTGACTCAGCATGATCTTTGTGATAAACTACTTAGCTCTCTTTTGTTTTATGCAAATGGCAAGTGGAGGCAGAATATGCATATACATGCAAAAGTTTAGCCAATCTTAATGCTTTTGGATCTTTTTCTAGTTTCTGTGGAATTCAGAACGCATTTTCTAAGAACTATTGTTGGTATTTGCTTTTTTTGAAAAACAATCACTTGAGTATAAACATGGAATCGTCAAAATTTTCCTAAAACTCAAATACTTCAGTGGAAGAAATAAATTTTAAAAAATTTTTTTATCCTTACTTTGTATTGTTGGAAACCAGCTCCATACAAACAGCAGGCTATAGGCAAGAGACTTTAGTGTATTGTCATCTGAGGTTTATAAAGGTTAGAAGGACTGATACAATAACAAAATTCTCTTGATATTCATATGATGGGTGATGGACCCTCATAGTGTGATCTCTGAGTTATATTGATGGCAGTGGTACCCCAGTCTTGGCCCTTGAGGTTGAATCTATTTTGAGCTAACAACAGGTACAAACACTGTTTATGAGGCTGTTCTGATGATCTTATTTTAAAGGAAAGGAAACCTGCAAATTAGAAAAATAAAAATAATTCATACAGTGTAACATTTATGTTTTTGTTAAACACTTCTTGATAAAGAAGCTGGATTTTGTGCTACAGGGAAACAAAGATTACTAAATGGTAGATAAAATGTTAGGCATGTGTTTCTACCATCCTTTTGCAAACTAAAGATTATGCTGCATGTTGAAAACTATCTTAGTCAATAGTGCTTCTTTGACTTTGGAGTGACTATTAGCTTGAAATACATTTCAAAAGGCAGTCTTGACAGCTATGACACTATTCACTATTTTGTTATGTCAACAGACATTGGACTGTTGAGGGGGGAGCTGCTTTTATCCTTTTTTTACTCCTGAATGTGGGCTGTAAATCAGGGAGACTTTACTTAGCAACAACAGATATCTCTTCCTGCAATTTTCATCCATCCTACAAGTGACTGAATTGGGAAACAAGAATGATAAAGACATATTTCTGGGAAGTGCATGCACAAGTACGATAGCTTAAAAACTCTATGTAGTCAAATACTTCATTGCCTTGGTTAATTAAGACTATACATTTCTTAGTGTAAACTGTAAGTTTACAATATTTTTGCTGTAAAGGAATTCCAGTATATCATTCTGGATAGTGTGAATGTTCACAGAATGGGCGTAATGCTAGTACTTTTTGCTTTACTCTTACCTTGGCAGTGTTATCCTCAGACATATGAAATGTGTTTTGCTTTCTCACAGTCTATATCAAACACCTACTCCCAGGTTTGCTCTCAGTTTCCAAGGCTGTCAGCTGACATACTAATATACAGACCCATAAAGGGCATATTTTGTCCTTACTGCAGGCAAATATACTTGAATCATAATGCTGTAGAAAGAAAGTGACAAATTTTTGTCAGAGTAGTATTTCACCTGTACAAGTTGGATAAAGTTTCTGCCTGTCTTGGTTCTCCCGACTTGAAGGCATTTCAGAGTAGTAGAAACTGAAAATTAATTTTGCTTTATGACATATGAGACCATTTTTGACAGCCTCTTCCAATTTTTCTGTTATTTTCTGATATTTTCTGATTTTTTTACAGAAGTATGTGTAATATGCATATGCATTCTACTCTAGTTTTACAGAGCAGAATTTCTATCCTTCTAAAAATTAGAAGACTAAAGAAGAGAAAGTGCAATTCAGCTTTGCATATCTAGATATTTCACTGTTTCTGTGCTGTCTTTCTTCTCAAGCACCTTTCTTTTCTGAGGGGAAGAGAACAGAGCTGCTTCTGCTGTCCTGTTTTTTTTCTCGGGATTATTAGGCTATTTAACTTAAGCTTTGGATAAGAAAAAAATTCTTTGACACTGTGTTGACCCGGTGTCCTTAGAATTCATTTTTTTGGTTACTGTAATAAGCAATGCTGCTGTCCCTTTTTAAGGACTGTGATAAAAGAGCATGCAAAGCTTGGTTAGCAGTCTTTTTCTGTCTGTTTTTTTTCTTAATTTGGCTTTCCTGTCTTTAACAGTCTTCTGTGACTCTGGTGGAAAACATTTGAAAAGGCAATAGTTAACCTCATGGACTCAGAGGATGGCTTCCCTGACTGCAGCAGCTCCTCGACTAGCCCCCTGATATCTGTCCATACCAGCAACAATATGCATTAGGAGATTGTGGTTGGTTGTGCTTATTTCTCCAAAGAGTCATCCTGCTGCAGTCTTTACAACATGTAATCCTTGGGAAGGAGTCGGTTTCCTCAGTGGGTTATTCCATCTTATGCATTCAGCTCTATTAGAAATTAGATTCTCTGCATGGTTTTATTTTCCAGATAAAATTCCCTGGGACAAATGGGAAGAATGTCTTAGTGTTTGTTTGGATGTTTATTTTAGACTGCCATGAGCCTGCTCTCTTAATTCCTTTTATCTGTATGCAGGGGAGTGTAGAAGTCTCTTGCTTGTTTTACCTGTGAATGCTGGAAGCTGCTGATGAGCAATGGCTGACTTACGGGATGCGTATTACTCAGGAGGCAGTTGTTTGCTAGAGGACTAACTAGAGTCTTCTGGCAATGGGTTAACCCAGGGTCAGTGACTCTGGAGGGAAGGAGCCCTTTAAACTCGTAAGTGCAGAGAGAAAGTTTATGCTGTAGTTCAGGCTGTCTTTCTAAATTACCTTTTCTTTAATGCGTTGAGGCCCAAGTGCACATGTGTACACGTACCTTAGATCTGGAGCTGTGTGAAGGCTCCTGATGGTATCTTTAGAACTGCTGATAATTAAAAATGATGAGTACTAGGATATTTTGTTCTAGCAAGAGAGTATATTTTGCAGAAGTCCTGCTTATATGCAGATGGTGGGAGCATTTCTCCTATTCTAATAACTTGATAAGTAAGCACCTGTTACAAGAATTTCTTGCTGATGCCTAGCTATAATCTAAAAGAAATTGGAAGCAATTCTTTTAGCATAACTGATTCTATAGCACAGTTTTTAATATGCTGCCTCTTTGTATATTCCAAATGGGTGAGTATTAAAAAAATATAAAAAGGAAAAGTAATCAAAAGTATTATATTGGGAAAAATAGACCCCAGACTATTGTATCATACTGAAAACAGCAGATTATGTAATTGTGGGTCAAGATCAGTACCTTGAAAGATGCATGCAATACCATCATAAACTATTATCTACATAGATTTGATTTCTCTTCATTTCTGAATATCCTTCTTTTAATACTGCCCAGTCAGACTGTGGCAATCATAGGTGGAGGATAGAAATTAAGCATTTGTACATAAAACAAGGTTCTGCATGCTTTCTTGCTCTTGATGGTGCATTTTCTGTATGTGTTACAAGTAAGAAGAATGACTTTTTTCATGAAGTTAATTGTAATAAACAGAGGATTTTGAGGTTGTTCTCAGGATGTAAAAACACATTATTAGAAGGACCTGCCATATTAGAAGATCCTGATAGTCTTCTAGAAAATGCCAGTAGACTCCTGCTAATTTAAGATGCTGATTTCTCTCAAATAAAGGACTCAGTGTCTCTTCCTTGGAGCTGAAAATTCTTCTCTGACAACCTAGTCTAGAGTACCTAAGATTGCTGCTGCCCTGTTTCTCAACAAAGCAATCTTTAAAAATACTTAGGGAGTAGATTACATTGTCAGAAGGTCAGCTTGTTTTGAAAGCGGATAAGAAAATGCTTATTGTTGACAAGGACTTACTGAAGAAATACACTAAAATCTACCTGATATACTTAAAAGCAGCATAACCTCTTTTTGCAGAAGACTCAAGGCCATTAAGCAGTTTCAGGCGTGCATAAAGCTGAAAAGCAGTACACTGGTTTCTAGGCTTTGTATGGCTTTAAGTCACTTTTCCCCATCTAAAGGGCTATCATTTAAACTTGGCAACACTGCTAGAAAGTATAACATGTAAGTATAAATAAGAGCAAGACATTTTTTTGGAAGAAGTAATAAATTCTAGAGCTTTTCAGTCTGCTAGTTTTTATTACTCTTTAAACTACATTGCAAAACAAGTTTTTTTTTTTCCCTATCTTTTTAAAAGCTGAAAAGTCTGCGTGGGAGCTGAATAGTTATTTCATAGATGGTTTTCAATTCATCTAGTAGACAGACATAGGAAATTCTAAAATTAGAAAGAGCAGTCATGTATGTCACTCATAGTTACATAACCTTCACTACTGGCAAATCTGTTGTGTTGTTACTGCAAATTTTCAGGATACATTTCTCAGTTATACAGTCTTCTTTAGAACTCCCTAAACCTTAAATATAAATGAATCAGGACTGTAAAGGCTCCCATAGTGCAATCAGAAAAGTGTTGTTTGACATGATTTGAAAATGTTTTGTTTCATTTAAAAAAATAACCCCTAGTGATCAAAATAAACCTATGAAAAAAGTGCATCTAGATACAGGCCAAGGGGTAATGGCAATTTCAACATTGCAGGCTTTTAGAAATTACTCACTGTGTTAGCATTACCATTGCAGATTTGAGTTTAGACTTAAAAAAACTTTATAAAAGTTTAACTCAGTCGTTACTTCTTAGTTTGGTTCTGAATTGCTGGTATGTATTCCTTCTAATGAATCTCCTTTGCCTGATGTTATTTATGAATGTGTTATTTGTGTAAATTTACAGAGACAATTCTGAATTCCGTAGAAAAGTTTTTTTTTTTGTTTTTCTATTGTGATAACCATAGAGTTAATTTTGAGTTCTACGTTGCTGTATGTATTTCGATTTAGAAGTTGACTGTTTTTGTGATGTCGTGTATGGTTTGCTTAGCAACACTTGAGTACCTAGAAGTAGCATACTCTTCCTTTTGTATAGGGATTTCAGCTTTAAATGAACTTCAGTTTCTAGTTCTTCCTTATTTCTTGTAAAAAGCTTAGGAGTTGTAGGGGTTTCAATACTGTTTAGTCAACATAATTTTGAGATGCTGTTTATGAGATACTGACAGAAATAACACAAATTTCAATTTTAAAAAGACAGATAATTGGTTTTCCTCAAAAAATGCTGATTTATAAATTTCATATGCTGTATGTATTTCCTCGCTCAAGCAAAAAGATACATAGTGTGGAGAACAAAAATGCGCTCTGCTTGTCAACTGATGCATTGTCATTAGGAGAGTTGTGAAAGAGTAAACTGAAAGCATCCTTCATGTTGGATGTTACTGCTTGCCAAAGCAGACAATTGACTGCAAATTTTTGTAGGTTTATGCTTCTCCTGCAGTTCCTTAATACACTCATTGCTGAATTTCCCTCCTGGGAAAGAAAGTTGTGCTCAAATACTTGTGTCACTTAATATTAAATTGGAAGTAGGAAATGTACTGAACCTAATTTGCAATATAGACTTAAAATTTCTTTCACTTCATTTAGTGACTACTGGATTTATTAGAAGAAAAAATGATTTGATATCTGGTATAAAAAAGTTTAAAGTATACTTTTTATTTTTTCTTTTTTAAATCAAGCTTGTAGTTATAGTAGTTGAAAAATGTGAAATCCGTGGAAAATCCTAGGAGAAGATTTGTATAAACTCAGTTAAATTAAAACATTTCTTGCTTAGTCTTGAAACATCATCAACTCTCAGTGTTTCTACTGTCAAAAGGTGAAGAAGACAAGTACTAATATTCACAGCTTTGATTTCTATTTCCATGCCTGTCATCTGCAATCAGTTTAGAAGCACTTCAGACAGAAAATAGTTTCCCACTGTTGAAATATCTTAAAAGATTCTATCTCTGTCTCAGTTTGTGTCTTGAATGGCTTCAGATGATGGTGCCTTTTGCTCAGCACTTGCTAAATCAAACACAGGGGTCAGAGAAATTCCCTTTTCAGTTAGGACCTAAACCTGACACATTTCTTCTTTTCATTGTTTGATGTGTTCATTGAAAGTGAATGATGCCAAAACTGATGCAGTAAATCTACTGAGCATATGCTTAAGATAATAACAGCAAATATTAGCTTAATCTGCTAAAATAGTTTTAGAAGCTCTTGTTCACAGTATCTGAAATTTGATACTGCTGTTCTGACTGTATAGTTCCAGTAGGTTAGTAGTGTCTTCATTACCACACAGAACTTAGTTTTGATTCTTTGAGTTGTAGGATTGCAGAGGCAATTCTTCTTTTACCCTCAGTAAATGAGGGAAGCATCTCATGTCACTGGAATCTATGCAGCTGGATCACAGGTGTTTTTAAGATACCTAATCTGCTTTGTAAAAGAGTTGTATGTGAATAGTTTAAAAGTCTGGTAAGGCAGACATAGTTTGTCAAATGCAATCCCACTTTTGGGTAAAAAACCACACCAAGATATTTATCTTCAGACTCACTTAAATTATTTTTTTGGAGAGGGAGGGAGAATTTCAGAAAAATAATTCAATTCTTAGCTATTATGTTGGCTATATGTTTGAGACACTGAGGGAGATAATGCTGTAAATTAAAGACCTGAAAGCAAGTATTTCCCCCTACCCCTGCTTTTTGCCACTGTGTTCTTTCAGGGTGAGTAATTTCTTTCAGTGTTGAATTATATGTCGGCAGTTTTCTGTGGCTCCTTCAGTTGCCATGAATTCCTTGAAGTCCCTTCCTTCTTTGGAAATTCTTACTTGAGCCTTCTGCGATGCTTCTTTCAAGTAATCTTGTTCACATGTTCTTGAGGAATGTACCAATTATAGAGCCTCTGCAAAGAGCTGTGCTCTTCCAGAAGACCACTCTGTACAAAAAGTATAGCTATGATGCTTTTATGGTTAGTTTTAGAGAACTGAACTAGATGTGTATGTCTTGTTATAATGCATATACGGTGCCTTTTTTTTTTCTTTTTACAAGTTCTAGCTAGAATAGTTTAAAGGTTTTATTGTGTTGCTCTTCAGATTTAAAAAGTGTGAGCAGAAATCAGTGTAGTATCTGTTTCCAGATCACTTGAACACTTAAAAATTTGCTCAGTGCAAACATGTTGGCCTTGAGCAGACTAATATTTGCATTCAAAATTTTAAAAGTTAGTGAACAGAATATTAGCAGTCTTCAAATGTTAGAAACAATAAAAGAAACCTATTAACTAACTAACTAATTAGGACGGGAGATGATAGGATAGGATGACAGTAATTGGTTCAAAAAGGCGGGCTATATCTGTATTACCTTCACAAGGTGAAGAAAATCAAACTCAGGATGTGGGTAGCAGTTCCCCCAGTGGCATGCAGCTTATTCAGTTTGGTGTAGTGTGACACATATGATTTTCTATATATAAGACATTCTAGTCTGTCAGCCACAAAGAGCACAACTCTAGAGAAAGAAGAACTCACCAGGAGGAATTCAGTCTCTTATGAGACCGCGAGTGAAATATGAGACCTGTTTTGTAACTGATGTGATAATATCCTCTTGCACGAAGAATGGTCCTGCAATAAAGCAATTCTTTTAAGGATAGAAGGAAGCAGGTACTGGTAGTCAGAAGTTTTCTTTCATCCTGTCATCAGATAACATATGCCTAACCTCTGGCCATTGTGATGCCCCTTCATTATACTTAATCTATTTAGATAAGTGTCTTTCTTGGAGGAGCCTAAAACAAGACACAGCTACACATACCATCACAGAAGTGCTGAGTAGAATCAATTCTGTAAATTGACTGACTCCTGCCTATACAGCTAGCATGTAGTTAGCCTTCACCACAAAGGCATGTCGCTGCTAATACTCATATTGGTTCAAATATTCATATGTCACGCATAATATTCATATTGGTTCAAAGGACATCATTTTTTTTTCTGCGAAGCTGCTCTTGAGCCAGTTGGTCTTTTAGCATGTCCTGTTACAAACAGTTTTTCTAATCGGACTTTGTCTTAAGTGCACTTAATGAAGTTCCCATCAGCCATTTCTTTTCTTCCTATGAAGTCTCGGTGAGCAGTGGTCCAGCCCTTTACTGAGCCCTCAGTTGCTTCCCTCAGTGTTATATAATATGTGAACTTGCTGTGAGGCATTCTAGCACATAGTTGAGGTTGTTAATAAAGACAGTAAACAGTACTGGCTCTATAATGGATCCCTGAGGAAAGCTTATAATTGCTAGCTGCCAATTGTACTCCATATGACAGGTCATCACCCCTTCAACCTAACAGTTCAGCCAATTTTACAGACACCTTATCTAATTTTCAATTCAGATCTCAAATCTTTGGCAATAAGGAGATGAGAGACCATCTCAAATAGCTTGCCAAATTCAAGGTATACACTCTTGCCTGCTCTCCCTTTATTCTTACAGACAGTCATCTCTTATAGATGCAGTGAGGTTGGTAAAGCAAGATTTTTCCATGGTAAGTGTGTGCGAGTTGTTTTCAGTCACCTTGTCTGTTATGTGACTGGACATTATTTTCAGGATGATTTGCTCTGTCACTTTGCTAGGGAAAGAAGAAAGACCTTTATTGCATTTTTGTAATTTTTTTGTTTGCTTATTTTAATTTAAATAATATCAGAGGAGAGTGGAAATCAATTGGCCTAGGATACTCATTTTCCAGGTAGGAAACCATATAAAAATGAAGCAACTAGTCAAAAAATCTTCAACCCCTGAACACTAGAGCAAGCATAAACAAACATTGGTTGGGGACTGTAATGAAAGATACTGTAGCTGAAACCCACCTGAAATATGTGCTACAATTTGAAAAAGTTAAAATGAAACAGTTTCAAACCATCCCCTGCCCCCAAAGAGTCTTAAGGGCTCTCTCTAGAGGCTATGTAAGTTTTTATGGCTCTTACATGGAAAAGGTCAGCATTCAAAACTTAAGCTTGCATTGCTGAGGAACAGGTAGGACCAATAAATAGAGACAGGACAAATGCGGGTGGGAAGTTGAGAAGTTTAAAAAGGCTCTTGAAGAGTGGTTTTCAAAGCCTAAGCTATTACAGTAAAATTTTGCTTAAATAGACTGAAAAAGAAGACAATAAGGAACTTCATAGGTTTGCTTAATGATAATAGTGTAAAATGATACACTGGGTTTACAAGGCCTAAGAGAACAGTCTTTTAATTGGTCAATATTTGGTATTAGATGATCATTAAGATGTCTTTCAACCCAAACCATGCTATGGTAGTATGTTTCCATCCTAATGATAATTAGAAGATGCCTACAACTTGTGTATGCTTTGCAGCAGATAGATCAAAGGCATCAGACCTGTTTGAAGTGTCTGTACAGCAATTATGAGGTCAAGTAGAGTAGTTGTTAGTAAATATATTGAAGTTAATATTCTTCACATGTGGAGGTGTGAAGAAACTGAAGTATGAAATTACTCTAAGTTAACTGTAGACGGCCAATGGACTGGCAGGTTGCCACTATAACTCCCATATACAGAATGGGCTCCAGAGGGAGCTGCAGACCTGTGACCTGGCTGCTTCCATACTTAGAAGATTGGGCAGTCAGTCTTTAGGAAAAGAGAGGGTGAAAGAAAGAAAGGAAAAAAAAAAAACCAAACAAACCAGACAACCAACAAAAAATACCATGGAGAGAAATACCACTTAGCACAGATCAACTCAGTTTTGTTGGAGAAGCATTAATGTGGCTCCTGTAAAGAGAAATCCTGCTTCATTTACCTGCTGGAATTGCAGAAGGGTGACAATAACTGTGTGGTAACAGTAACCCAATCTGTATTTTTTCAATTGCCTTTAACAAGACTCCACATGAAAGGTTATAAAGAATATTTTTTTGCTCTGGGATTGGAGGAAAGGTCCTTTTAGCAACTGGGAACCAGTTAAAGCAGAAGAAATAAAGAGTAGCACTTGTGTGCCACTTCTAGGGTGAACAATTGGAATCATACTGCACAAACTGTTAGACTTCTACTCTTTCTTGAGTAGCATCTGGTTTTGCCTCTGTTGGAGACATAGTACTGCTGATGGTTTGACTTGGCACCGGGCTAACCCATTTGGGCATTTCTGACTCACGCAAGCCAGTCCTTGACTTGGGTGGGTTGAATCTTGTATTGCACAATGAAATTTTTGGTTTAGACTTGACTAAAATTTTTCTATCTTAGATATATCATAACTTCAGTTGGAGATTATTTCATAAATAAATTAATTTATTTGGAAGCACTTCAGTTATTCTGCCTATGAACTTCCCCTTAACTTAGTTAATATAATTAGTTTACTTCTGCTCATCTTTCATCAGCTGAAAGAAAAAAGATATGTGTAGAAGTTTACTCTTAACAATATTGTACAATCACTATTGAATGCTTGTCAATTAGTGTCTAGAGAGGCAGTATATATGTTCATAAACATATTCATTCAAATAATGATTTTAAAGTTGAAAAGTAACTTGTTCAGAAGATAGAGGTTCAAGCAGGAACCATATCATGTTGATATCAGTCTTTAATTACATAAGCAATATTTTTTCAAGGAAGTATTTTGCCATTCAGTGCAAAAAGCTAACATGCTGTGAAGAGTTAAGACAGTTTGGAGACAAAAGCCACTGCAGTCTGTGTGATAGAAACTGATGATGACTGAGTTTTGGAGGATGAAAAAACAGCAAAGAAATCAACCTCTGATGGTTGATGAGTGATCCCAAAAATAGCTGGATTTCTTATGTGTCACACAAAGCAAATAATTTTAACTTTTCATGTTTATAATTTTCTCTGTCATTTATGTTTTATGGCTGAGTCAGAGGTGCATTTGACTTACAATGTGTTTTAATGTACTGTGTATACATTAAAAGACATCTTTTTTTAAGTCCTTTCCTTAAGTTAGCAAATATTTTGGCCAGATTATTTTGTGCCTTATTTTGGAGGGCAAGATAGGGTAAAGCATAAATTTCCTGTGAAACAGGGGCTGCTTTTCAGAGTACAACTGAAATAAGTGAGAACACTTGCAGTCAAACTTTCACAACAGAGCTAGAATAATGTGTATTTGTGCGTGAAATGTGTTTATATTTTAAACAAAAGCTGCCTGTTAAATGACTGTGCTCTGTTCTGTGTGTCATATGATCTTTGGCTGAAACAGGTGAGGGTTTTATTGCTGGAATAGTGTAGAACTGTATAGATAGAGAACATGTCAGAAAACACAAGTATAAATAAACAATTTAAATTAATGTCTTTCTTTCTAGCATTTCTCAATTTTACTTTGAAACTTTAGTATTGGTATCCTGGTAACTTTATTTGTATGTAATTTTATTAAATTGAAAAAAAAGTAATTCAATTTATTGTGCAGACCTCAGCTAGTTGATATTACTGAATAAACTATGGTAGTTACATAGTAGTCCATCAGAGCTGGAAAATGGGAGGCATTATTCTGTTAATAAGTTTCTTGAATAGTTGCTAAATCTTTACGAATTCGTATTAAGACATATCTTTACGAATTTGGCTGGCAGTTTCCCCTGAGACAGAGTATTTATCTACCTGTTAAAAGGATTCTACCTCCTACTGCTCTTCTTTTAATCTCAAATATTTTCTTGCGTAAAAAAGATGGGCTAAAACTTCTCAGTGTATGTTACAATCAGCATTATGTCTGAATTTTGGAAACTCAGATGATTTACACATTTTAAAAAGCTGTTGTACAAAGGACTCCTTATGTTTGGAGTAATGCTAAGTGTTGTCAAATTAGAATTAATTCCTGGGTGTTCACAACTTTATTCCTAGTAATACGTTGGTATGGGTTTGGATTCATTTTTTAAAATTATTTTAGTGGCATCTGTGTGATTATACTTGTTTTTTTATTTCCTCTTTTTTAGACTAAACCTTGAGGAAGAATTGGATCAGATGAAAATATACCAATCTGTGAGTAAGTGCACAATACAGGAGCTATGCTTACAGCACAAAAGGGAAAGTATAGTATTTTATACCAGTGTATGTAGTTTTAGTGAGTTGCGCCTGGCTTGATGCCAGGCACGTACCAAAGCCTCTCTATCATTTTCCTCCATTGCTGGACAGGAGAGAGAAAATATAATGAAGGGTTCATGGGCTGAGATTAGGACAGAGAGAGATCACTCACCAAGCACTCTCATGGGCAAACAAGACTCAGCTTCAGGATATTAATTGAATTTATTACTAAAAAATCACAGGAGAAGTAAAAATTAGTATAAAAAACACCTTCTTCTCATACCTCCCTCTTTCCCAGCTCTACCTCCTTCTCCACAGCAGCACATGGAGACAGGGAATGTGGGTTATGGTCAGTCCATCACATGTTGTCTCTCCCACTTCTCAGGAAGGGACTCCTTCCCCTGCTCCAGTGTGGGGTCCCTCCCATGGGAGACCGTTCTCCATGAACTTCTCCAATGTGAGTCCATCCCACGGGCAGCAGCCCCTCACAAACTGCTGCAGTGTGGGTCACTGTTCCACAGGGTGCAGTCCTGCAAGGACAGGCTGCTCCGGCGTGGGTCCCCCATGGGATCACAAGTCCTGCCAGGAAATCTGCTCTGCTATGGGCTCCTCTCTGCCCAGCTCTGCAGGGCCCTGCCAGGAGCCTGTTCCAGCACAGGCCTCCCATGGGGTCCCAGCCTCCTCTCAGGCACCCCCTGCTCGGATGTGGGTCTCCTCCCCAGGGTTCAGGTGGATCTCTGCATCCCTGTGATCCTCCCCATGCTGCGGGTGGATCTCTGCACCTCTGTGACCTTCCATGGTCTGCACCATGGGCTGCAGGGGCATCTCAGCCTGTCCTCCTGTCCCTCCTTCTGCACTACCTTGGTGTCTGCAGAGTTGTTCCTCTTACATATTCTCTCTCTGCTCTTCCCTGGCCACAATTACATCTACAATCACTTATTTCCTTCTTAAATATGTTACTGCGTTACTGTCAACTCTTACTGGCCTAGCCTTGGTCAGCAGTAGGTCCATCTTGTAGCTGCCTTTGCTGGACATGGATGAAGCTTCTGGCAGCTTCTCACAGAAGCCACTCCTGTAGGCCCTCCTACTACCAAAACCTGACCACTCAAACCCAGTACTGTAGTCTGTTAGAATGCTAATTATTTATATAAGGTTATTTTCTGTCCAAAGATTGATTTCTTTTTAATGAATGTATATTTTGTAATCATATGGTCATACATGTGATTTGAAAGTATGTTTGCTCATTAGTTGTCCATACATCTATTAAGTCAATGACATTTTATATGAATATATACACTAATACATTTGCAACTAATTGGTATATTCTACCTATTTGTGAAATATAATGATGTAGAAATTTCATGCTCATTCAGACGTCTGTTTTAATTCTAGTCTCACGAAGTATGTGAGTTTGAAAGTAAATCAAAATGGTGAAATTGTAAGAATAGATCATGAGTATCTTCTTTTATATCTTCGTAATCTTTACAGTAGTTAATGGTTCTGTGAAAGTGACTCTTTGTCAGTCAGGTAGTATATTGCCACTGCCCCTCCATCACTCCTCTGATTCTGTGTAGTGTTAGCTGTTTCTGAGTAGTCTGGGAGAAATATTCAAGAGTGCATAATTACAGTCCAGCTGGGTATTGCATCTCTGGTGAGTTCTTCATGCATAGTATTGTGCAAAGGAAGTAAGTAGGAGACTTGGAGAAGTATTCTACACATTTTTAGCAATAAAGCCTTACCATTCTTTATTGCAGTTTTCTCGTAGTGGGTGTTTTCTCTTTTTTGTGATAATGTTGACCATTTGAATTAAAAAAAAAGAAAAAAAAAGAAAAAAATATTTTTTCCTTAATTTTAAAATTCTGTCTTTAAAATTAGGTGGAAATATCAAGCTGCTGAAAACTCAAAAGTTACCATGTTCTTTTGTACTACTTCTTATGTTTTGTGTTCATAGCCACAGAATTGAAGGTTTAAATACTGACTTTAAGAATTCATTTCTTTGTTTTTTCCAATTTAGTTTACTCTTTGCAGAGAGAGAAGGGGAAATAAAACCAGTGGTGAGAAGGAGTTAAGGGCCTGCTGGGCAGTATCTGGACTTTTCCAAAAACCAGTCAGACCTCCAGAGCTGCCAGTTCTTGACATGTTTAATGCTTTAACAATTATTATTTTCTTCCTTCTTTTTTCATTATCTTTTCAGGTAAACATATCCTCTTTTAAAAGTTTGTGGGTGGAAGCACACTTCCGGTTTGGTAATTAGTATAATAATTAGCTACTCCTTTGTGGGGACTGAGAAGAATATTTAAACTACTTGTGAAGTGTTCTAGGCAAATTTTATTTACCTTTTCCAGTCTGTGTTGTTATGGGTGTCATTTAAATGAAATGTCTGATACGATTCAAGTCCAAAGATATGTATTAAGCAAAACCTTCCTGTTAGCACAGAAGACTGAGATGATTCTAGCTGTTTCCAAATTTTTTACCTATTGAAGTGTAAAAAAAATAGTTGCCCACAAGGTCTCTAGAAAGTAATTTCCTTGTTTTTTCCCTTGAAAATCGAAGGGAGTTGCAGTCATGACACATGTGTTGTTTGAGATTTTGTAGAAGGTTGCACCATAATGACTGAAGCTGGATGTCCATCTTTGAGGCATAAATGAGTGTAATGTTATAAATTCTTGCTCATGTGCTCAGAAAGTGCGTACACCCTCTGCCTTAAAAAGGGTGTTAAATGCCTTCTTCCTAAATAAAAGTACCACCTCGTGTCTGTTATCAGCAATTTTCTGGGAGTCCAAACTTGATATGGTCTAAATACAGTTTGTTCATAATGTCACGATGTTTTATTTTATAAAAGCAAACCTGATGTCAGTTTCCTCAATTTAGCAATGATGTTGGAATTCACTTTCACCTTAGCAGACAGATAACCCGTTTTCATCAGGCAAGGGATAAAATATCAAGGGATAAAATCTGTAAAAAGAGACTGACCTTTCCTGTATTAAAATTGTCTCTCTTTATTGGATATCAGTTGGGTTTGTCAGGAAGAAGTAGTGGATAGTTTTGTTGTTCTTCCATATAACTTTTCAAATCCTGTTGGTCAAACATGAAGTGGGTCAAGGGAAAAGGAAACTCTGTTCCTGCCATTACCAATTTCTTTCCATTCTTATTATGTTGTCCAATTATTTACTGGTATTCCTCAAATTCAAATTCACTGTTCATGCTATTCATGTCAGTATTTGTTTATGAAGGTAAAGGATGTGTTGGCAGATAGTCATACCATTTCCTCCAAAAGCAAGGTAGTGGATCCATCAAATCCTATTCAGAAAAATAGCAAATACCTTCTTAAAAAGCACTGAACTGTTGGCCTGGTATTTCTCCAAGGAGGCAGTTTGAAGCGTTCTTTCATTACGAGACTCCCGAATGTACTGTGTCCTCAGTATATATATGTGGAAGTGGCATTCACTTCTGGCCTTCACCTTGATTTTTCCCACCAGAAGCATCCAGTAGCATGGGTGCCCCCCACTGGAGTCAGTAACACAGTGATTTTGTGCACCATAGCACCTTTTTTCTGTCAGGGAAATCCTTCACCTGGTGTGTACTGCAGGCAAAAATGTCATTCCTTTGATGTTTGTGTAGGTTCTTCGTAAGTGACTATTACAGTGCTCTATTATGTCCTTTTTTTTTAACAGGGTGGGGTTTTTTTGTGTAAACAGACTTTCTTGAAATACTAATAGTGTACTATAGTTTCATAGTTCAAGTACCATTTTGGCAGCAGGGTAACTCATCATCAGATTTGGCGACTATTAACCAGGAATTAAATTTTATGTTCTAAAGCTGACAGTTAGCTATGTTTTCTCAGTGGGATGTAAGTGTGCTTATGTAAGACCATGGTAATTTGATCACTGAAGATTGTGGGGTTTATGACTTGTGGGTCTATTCCTTGAGGGAGAAGATGTTATTTTTTTATGTAGAAGTATGACAGGTAGAGTGTGTCTTGCTGAGTACACTGATTTGATGTATCTTTCTGCTATCCTAGCAGACGGGTGACAGGTGATGCTGTTTTACTGCCTCCCTAACCAATTCTTGTAAGTGATTACATAACAATTAGAAGGGAGGAGGGGAGAAAGGGGCTTGAATGGGCCACATATTTTCTGCTCAATAGAAAGGGTTAAGTTTCAGTGCCTTTGACTACACTTCAGTTTATGTTGCTTGTGTCTTCTTTGACAATACTGAACATGTATAGTCTTTTCTATCCCTTTTGCAGTGGTATTCTTTATTATCTGCATATAATATGTTTATTTATAGGGTTTTAAATTGCATTTTAATACATCCACATAATAAACATAACACCTTGTGTGCTTTGATCAGTTTCTTTGACTATGGGAAATAATTTTTCTTTTCAGTGGAGTACAGTAAATGCTGATACAAAAGCTACAACAGGCATTCAAATGAGTGAATATTTAGAAAAAGATAAAAAGCATGTTCATATTATCTTTGTGTGTTACTTAAAGAATGTTCTAAATGTATGCAGTACCACTGTGCTGGGGGACTGTAGTCTGAAGTAACATGGGAACTAACATATTAATATCAAGGTAAAGGTACATATTCCCCAGATGCATAGTTTTACCTTTTTCAGCTTTTATTATCTTTAGAATAGTGTTCCATTTATTTCATGAATACAGAAGTATTAATTGGCCATGACATGTTCCAAAGACAAAAGAAAGGTCTAATTCACTCTAACAAACTTGTTAGTCACTGTTTATATCAAGAGGATTGTGAATCTACAGAGAGTAACACTGTTTTCTTCTACACTTGCTTTGTTTATAAATCAAAAGTTTTTAAGTGACCTCCAGTGTCTGCTTGTAGTTTGAAATGCTACTTTTAAAGCAGACCTCCACCATGTAGCACAGATATTTATCCCTTAAGATTAATTCTTTAAGTTCGTTTGGGAGTAAGAAGGACCAAAAAGGAAATACTAATATTGTGGTGCTTTTAGAGTAGTGGGATTTTTTTGTTCTGTAATGCAGTATTTCATATTCTAGGTTTTAATCCTTCTGAGGTGTGTAATTGCTCATTTCTGTGAGCAGTGGGCAATTTGTGAATACTAAGCTCTTGACTTCTGATTGACCGTTATGTATTGGTACTTCTAAACATTTTTTAATGAATAAGTCTAATTTTTAACTTGGGATTTTTAGTATCTAAAGTGTATAGCTGTCTCTGACAGTGATGTGTAGATTTGTGTTGGCTGTCATTAGTTGTATCAATTTCTAATTGTTATGATTTCACAGTATTTCAGTTGAATAATTTGTGTGATTTATCTAGTGAAGTACATGATCTTTAACTTAACAAAAACCAGGGTTTAAAGTTTTCATCCATCCTAATTCAGTTACTGTTTGCTTTGTTCACCAATCACTCTGATCCTCCTAGCAGGGGACAAGACCTAGAGAACAAAACTGATAGTGACTGTGTAGATAAAACGGCAATGAATTCTGCTTTTAAGGCATAGAGGGAATAGTCTGTAAAAGAATAAAAATTGGAATGAAAGTACAGTGTCTTTAACCTGCAGATCTATTGTACCTTTGAAAAGCTTGTACTCTGAAAAAATACTGTGATTCTACAGAGATTCATAATTAGGTGACAGAACACTTTGAAGAGAGGTCACTTTAGAAACTGACCAAAAAGCTTGTCAAGAAAATAGTCCGCATTATAAATAATTACAGACAAAAAGAATTTCTTTAAAATGTCTGTGGATTGCTTTAGTGAAATACTAGGTGTCATAATGTATTTTATTTATTATATGATAGAGATGTGTTTGTTATTTTCTGATAGATCCATTTTTTAAACTTAGTGAAGATGATGGGGTCAAGGGTAATAGTCCAGAGAGGTGTATATGTGAAGTTTCACATGAGATGTTACAGAAGGTAAGATACCAACCGGAACAAACAGATCTAAATTTTAACATAAGAATCATGTACATATATATGTATATATGTATAAATGTCAGTACTCAGGAATTTAAGCCATCATTTTACTTCCAAATTTTAAAATGTGGCTTTCCTGAATTTTGCTCAGAAATTAATTCTAGAGAAATAGCTGTGAATTTGCCATGTAAGATAAACATGGGTAATGTCAGAGAAAATGAAAAGTGTTTTCAGGAGTATAATGTTAAAAGCTAACAGATTATCTAAATTGTAAGTAACATACACTTAGCATTTTGGCTCAACTTTGGGAACCTTAATTTTTTTGCTGGGTATTTAACTTAAGATGATATCAGGTGTTAATCTCCATAGAGCTCCTCTACAGAATGGATTGATGCATAATAGTGATAAATTCACCATTTGTTGTATTTAAATTTTAGCAAAATGTTTCATGAGCAAATATTTTCTATGTGTGTGGGTCTATCACTCTTTTTACAAGATAGTACCATAGGCATGTAGTATTCTGTAGGTTAACAAATAATAAGTATTTTATCTTTACTGCTGAACATTCTACAGGTTTTGCCTCATACAGTGATGGGATGTTCTTAACTAGTTGGTATTTGTATTGATATTGGTAATATATACAAGTATTTTAGTATGTTAACAGGTGTTCACTTAAGAGGGCTCACTTGTATTTTACCATATGTTTTGTTTGCTTGCAAAGAAAAGGCATCCTTCAAACAGTATCATACCTTTTGTTTGTCATTTTGCAAAACTATTTGTTTAATTACTTATAAATCTTTAAAAGCATGCTTAAATTGAATAAACACAAATCTATAACTTTGAATGTCAGTTCAGGTATGTCTATTTATTTTTTATCTGTGAATTAACTTGCAGGAAGTGTGGTAATTTACAGCAGATGATGTGATTGCATATACTTGTAACACTTGCCATATGGTCAGGCAATGAAGGCTGTCATCTCGTTATTACTGAATGACAAACATCATGTTAAAATAATAACACACAGAATAGGAAGTGCTCACATTCATTTATCTTAAGGTAGAGTGAGTAATTGAAATAATATGAATGCTACCATCTGAAATGTCACAGTTTATGCTCGCTTATCATCTATATTTCAGAACTATAATTTTGTTTGCCAGGTACTACATAATTTTTATCTCTATGGATATACAGAGTTGTGATGGTACCTTAGGGATAGGTGTAGAAGCTATTTATTGTTTATTTCCTTCCAGCTGTCATACATGACTTTAAGTGCTACTGAGTGCAAAAGGCTGCTTTAAAGAACTGAGAAAACAGTAGCAGAATCTCAGTTTAGGAAGGTGATTGAAGAGAGATACTGGTTTAATACATTGTCATTGGACTGGAAAGTACAGATCGTGAATATAATTATAACCCTTTGTTTCACTAAAGCGTTTGGAAAAAAATCCCTTTTATTTCTAATTTCACCCAATAACTTTATGTAGCTATAATGTGTTGTCTCGTTGTATTAAAGATTTCCTATCAAACTCACAAATTCAGTATCCAATTCACAAATGCATATGAAGTTTGAGCATGTCCTAATTTGCTCTGTAGATCAAGAGTTCTCATTTATCTGAATCATATCTGCAGTACCCACTTCGTGCAACATTTCATAAATTTTAAAATAATTTAAAAGCATTGGCAAAATATTATTGTAAAAATCTAAAAGTGAAAACTTACAGAAACAGTATGGTTTCAATATTTTCGGTGTCAAAGATAGTTTTGACATTTTCTGTTGCTATGAAGTGTGGGAACTGGCCAGTATTTTACAAGGTTGAGAGTTCAAGTAAGCCATGCACATGCTAGTATAGGTCTTGGAAAAACAGTCTTTCCTAAGAATGTATGGAGAAATCTAGAACCCCTGACATGTCCCTTAGTGAAAGAGCAGGGGATTGAGCTTGTACAAAACCAGCCAAAAATACTTCTCCAGGTATTGGAGTAAGTGGTTACTGAGCACAAAACTTGCTCTGATGCCTTTTTCAGGCTTCTGGGGATATCTCATAGACTAAATAATCATTTTAGTAGCTGCTGAAATTAAAATTACCCCTTATTTCTGGAAATTGTCTTTTATGTGGAGATTCCAGAACATCACAGAGAATCAGTTTATTGTTAATGGACTTCAATATCCGCAAACCTCAAAGGACTTCAGAAGCAAAATATAGATAGAATGGTGGCTTCTTCAAAATTTATGTGAGAAACTTGTAAAATCAGTCTCTTAATTGAAACACAATACATTTTCCCTTCTTTCTGTGAATAGAAAACACATATTAGCTTCCATATTTTTAGATGCTGAGTTTCTGATATCTCCTGCTAGGGTTTGTTTGGAGTTTTTTGAAAGATCAAATTAATATTTTATTTCTGTATTTACAGCACTTGAATAAACTTGTTGCTTCAGATAGCTAGTGCAAATTTGTCCATATTTCAAAGTAACAATCCTTCTGAAAATGTTTTTTAAAATTCACTTAGTATGTATAACCAAATCAGTAATGAGCTCAAGATTCATCAGGAAGATTCATTAGCATGGCGTACTTAAACTTATGTGTCATTTTGCCTGGAATTTTAAGTTCTTTTACCATCTGCCCTTTGTTCAACAGCTGTATTATTGCAGCTAAAATGTTTTCATCTACACTACGTTAAAATTATTTTTAAATTAAGGACTACAGATAGCTTTTGTCCTTGCTCTTCATGTGATATTATTGTCATATAATAAATATATCTGAAACATAGTTTGGGGCTTTTCAAGAGAGGCTGAAATATTGTAAATGCTAAAATTGTATTTTTTTGGTGCAACAACTAGAACGAAGGTTAAAAACTAATGAAGGGGAATTAAAGAAACAGAAAGAAGTAAATAAAGACATACTGAATGAGAAAATGTGTTTGAAAGAATCTTTAAAAGTGCAAAAGGAAGATGCAGACACAAGAAAAAGAGAGCTGGAAACACTACTTAAGAGGATTTGTGAGGTAAAAAAAGAAAAAGCAGAACTTCAGTTCGTGATTGATGAGACGGAAAAAGAAGCTGCCTCTTTGAAGAGGCAAGTGACAGAAGCTAACAGGTTGCAAAATGAAAGTGAAGATTTGCTGAGTCAAGTGCAGGAGCAAAAGTGTTTGCCGGATAAAGCCAAAGCAGTGGCAATCTCTGGGCAATGTAATTAGATAAGAGGCACCAAGGTTAAATTAAAAACAGCCAAGAAAAAGAGCTCTTTGGGACATCATGGAGCTTTTCTCAAACAGTCCATCAAGGTTATGAGTAATGTGTTTGAGAACTTCAGTAAGGACGGCTGGGAGGATGTGAGTGAAAGCAGGTACGGCTCTCATTAACTTAGCCCTGTAGAGGGGACACTGTGCATATGTAAAGCACTAGCAAATGGAGATTGAATTTCAACTACTGTTGATTTGGTATTCAAAAAAAATACTGTCAGATCCTTTGAAATATCTTGGGAGGTCTTGTTCTGAGCTTATTGACTGAAATTTGCATGTGAAATTAGCCACAACTGCATGAGTATTTGAATAGGTGCCAGGAAACCCAAAAGAAGGCAATGCTTGATTTCTTCCAGTGATGCTATTTTCATGCAGTCATGAGGCTTGAAATTGACAGTTTGGCAGGTTGATTTAATTTGCTGGCCTTTTGCATATTCACCACTGACAGCTAAGGATTCCCAGGCAAGCCTAGTAAGTCGGTTTAGTTATCTTGTGACATGCCGACCCGGGAGGAGAAACATTTTTTCCCCTTAATTTAGTTAGATAAATTTTGAATGACCCATTTCAGCTTGCTAGCAGATGTCTACAAGCTGTTTAACATCCTTTAAATTAAGAACCATCCACACTAATTATTTCCTGTATGTTTTATGCAGTCATTGTACTAACTTTAATTGAATGATGGTTAAAAATCTTTAAAGGTGATGGTTACCACATACATTCCCAATCAGGAATCACAAAGCTCTCAGAAAATTCCACTGGCAAGCTGTATGTAACTGTCATATAAACAATGAGAATTCTTGCTTCTCCTTATTATGCTCCCATATACTTGAGGAGGCAGCAGTTAGCCACTAGGTAAACGGTTATCACACCTTGTCTTTCAGGACTTTGTTCAAAGAGACGAGAAAACAAATTTCTCAAGCCTGTATGTATCCAAAATACAGGAAACATGGGAAAAGAGTAAAGAAAATAGAATTGTCTTCATAGGCTTTATACTGACTTGATGTGTCATATGGAGCAAATCAATAGTGGCAAATAAAGCCTTTCTACTGCTTCTCCCCATGCAAAATAGAGGGTTCCTGAACACAGTATCTCAAGGGAGAAAACAAATTAATAACCATGTAATTAGTCAGTTTTTATCATTAATGTAAAGCTTGTTTGTTTTTATGTATAATTAATTATTGCAGATCTTATTTTAATAGTAAACATACATGTTTGCACATATGAAAACATGTTTGCATGTTGTAATTAGTGAATATTTAATTTGCTATATTGTTCTCTTTAAGGAAAAAATTGAGCAAGCACATTATCATTCCACTTTTAATCTGAAATGAAAAGTAATTGCATAGCTTCACTTGTGGCTAGCCATAAATACAGCTTTTAATTATTGTACAAATGTTGGGTTAGGGAATTCTTGTTGTAGAACAGTGAGCATTGTTGAAAGTGAAGTTTCGAGGTGTCATTCCCAACAGGCTAAGGAAGTATCTTCACTTAGTTTCCTCTTCTACTTATTAATAAATACCATTCTTTATTATTAGTAGCTGGCTCTGAGTTTCTGAATGCAAACCTTACATTTTCTAAATAGAACATTCCTTAAAGCAGGTGAGGGAAACGTGTATGTAGTTAGAAATATCTCTGCGGCTATAGAACAGCCCCTTTAAACCATTGCATTGATTTCTGTTCTCATCAGTCACTGAGACATACCAATGTGTCAGGACAGGTTGTAAAAAGTATAAACATGTTTATGTGTGATCTCTTCTCATCAGTTTGAGGCCTTTTGTCTGGTTAAGTAAACTGCATCTCTAAACCACAGATTTTTATGATGGTGCAACTTAATTTGAACTCAGTTATGCTGTTTTAAATACCTTGGTTTAAAAAGTAACAAATCAAAATAGCCTTCTGTCTAGGGATTCCTTCACAAATCCGTTCACACAAATGATGATATATAGCCCCTGATGTTACAGAAAAGGATATATACAAGACTTCATGTTTTAAAGTAGACTTCCTTGAATATAAGAAAGCAAATGATAATATGGGGTAAGGCAGTGAAAAACTAGAAATTAGGAGCACAATGAGTGCAGTTCTAGGGAAAAAACTGTAAGAAAATTTAAAGTTTCAGGTCCAGTTTCTCTCCATGGCAGGAATCTCAGTGAAAGGATTAACAGGTTTACAGAATTTAAGAGCATTCCAAAGGGATGCTAAACAGAGCTTTCACTGAAGTGTGCTACCTGAGTTTGTCTCAGTCAACATTACAAATAAAGTTCAATTGAAACAAAATGTTATTAAGGATTGTGCCTTTACTTGTTATATTATAAAATGTGAAAATGAAGGAAAGTAAAAATTCGGTAGTTTATAAGCCATTCACAAACTAGAAGTACAATCATGTATTTTTTTTTCATTTATTTCACTTCTGTGGTTTGTCACAAAGGTTGTCTTTTAAGAAGCAGCTGAAGTCTTAGGCCTCGCTGCATTGTAGAGTGAGATTGCATTTGACAGGGTAGAACTTGATAAAATCATTTCAGAGATAGATTTTTGCTTTATTTATCTGTAAAGTGTGTTGAATAAGTCAACTTACTGTTTGAATTTTATAGTACTTTCTCTTCTTTCTTGCATGAGTTTATTTCTATGTGATTATGCATTGACTCTGGAATATTTAATATTTAGCTTGATTTTGTTTTGGGGTTTTTTGAGGGTTTTTTTGATTTTGTTGTTTGTTTTCCTGCATATGCTGCTTTAGTGACTCTAAAATACCAACTTCTGAAAGTTGGAAACAGTGATTATGAAGACAGTGCAAAACATTGATCCACTGCCAGACAGAAGTAAACAAGAAGAAAAAAAGCCCTGCAATGTTGTTCATTTAGAAGTCCAAAATGAGCAATAGAATAAAAAGATATATATTGTTTTGTTCTCCTGGGTTTAGTTTTGGAGTTTAATATTAACACTGCTGTCCCCTCTTAATTAATTTCACTCTCAATAGAAGTGAAAGCCTGCTTTCAGATATTCAGCAGGTAGACTCATTATATTTTAGAATATTTTCTGAACAGTAAGTCTGCTGTCATGGATTCACCCTGGCTAGATGCCAGGTATCCACCAAAGCCTCTGTTCACTCCCCTCCACAGTGGGACAGGGGAGAGAAAATACAATGAAAGGTTTGTGGGCTGAGATAGGGATGGAGAGATCAGTCATTAAATACTGCCATGGGCAAAACAAACTTGAATTAGACACATAAATTTAATTTTTTACTAACAAAATCAGAGCAGGATAATGAGAAATAAAAGAAGACCTTAAAACAGCTTCCCCTACTCCTCCCTCCTTCCCAGCTCAACATTCTCCCCCAGCAGCACATGGAGACAGGGAATGGGGGTTATGGTCAGTCCATCACATGTTTTTCTTCCACTTCTCAGGAAGGGGACTCCTTCCCCTGCTCCAGTGTGGGGTCCCTCCCATGGGAGACTGTTCTCCATGAACTTCTCCAATGTGAGTCCATCCCACGGGCAGCAGCCCCTCACAAACTGCTGCAGTGTAGGTCACTGTTCCACAGGGTGCAGTCCTGCAAGGACAGGCTGCTCCGGCGTGGGTCCCCCATGGGATCACAAGTCCTGCCAGGAAATCTGCTCTGCTATGGGCTCCTCTCTGCCCAGCTCTGCAGGGCCCTGCCAGGAGCCTGTTCCAGCACAGGCCTCCCATGGGGTCCCAGCCTCCTCTCAGGCACCCCCTGCTCGGATGTGGGTCTCCTCCCCAGGGTTCAGGTGGATCTCTGCATCCCTGTGATCCTCCATGGGCTGCAGCTGCTTCCCCATGGTCTGCACCACGGGCTGCAGGAGCATCTCAGCTCCAGCACCTGCTGAAGCACCTCCTGTCCCTCCTTCTGCACTGCCTTGGTGGCTGCAGACTTGTTCCTCTCACATGGTATCAGTTGGCTCTTCTCTGGCCACAATTACATCTACAATCACTTTTTTCCTTCTTAATTATGTTACCACAGAGATGCTATCATTTCTGATTGGACCATGGTGGATCTGTCCTTGAACTGGCTGGCATTGACTTTGCTGGACATGGAAGAAGCTTCTGGGAACTTCTCTCAGAAACCAGCGCTGTAGCTCTCCCATTACCAAAACTGGGCCATACAAACCTGTTGGAATCCAGGGCACAGAGAATGTTTCTCTGCCTGTTTTGGGAAGCCCTGATCCTCAGCAGAACACTGCTTTTAACCTTTGTCCCTGGAAAAAATTACCAAGGGTTTGGGATGAGTTGGAGCACACAAGTGTGAGCTAGATAGCAGTATGTAGTAGTAGTAGTAGTAGTAGTAGTAGTAGTAGTAGTAGTAGTAGTAGTAGTAGTAGAAGTAGTTTATCACAGGGTGAAGAATTTAGGGTTTCAGGATTTTAATATGAGAGTGAATAGAAGATGGAGGATTTTGGGCATTGTCTCATCTCCTTCTTGTTCCTCTGGCTCCATTTTCTGTAGTACTGATGGCAAAAAATTATTGGTTAGAGAAAGCAGTGCTATGAGTGTTACGTGAATAGATTAATAGAAGTTACTGGTAGAAAAGTAGAAACAAAGTACGTGTTAGAAAGTAATTTGACTAAACAGATTTAAAAGGCCTTGGTTTTGGGTGTTTGGGGTCCATTTTGTGTCTTGCTTCTTGTACGCTACGTCTGGTGCGTGGATGGCATGCTGAACTTAAAATAAGAGAAAAACAACAGCCTGAAGTCCGAGAAATCATGAGTCCTGATTGTTTTTCATCCTTGGCAAAGAACTCCTGGGGAACCCACTCCAAAGGGCCCAGGAGGTGGGTTCCCATTCTTGCCGGATCCACCAAAAGCCCGGCAAAACCAAATGTATCTATAAAACTATTTGGACAGGAATGTAAAAGAGAATTTAAAAATGTAAAGCTGCTGTAAGGCAGTGGTGCTGTCTCACGGTCCAAAGAATGCCACAGACATCCCATTAAACTTTTTCTCAGTCAGGAGCACCATACAGAACAGGCTGATCTAACCCATAACAGGGAGACAGCAACACCCCTCTCTCCCTCCCTTCTAGCCAAACAGTGTGCTGACTAATCAAGCACAAATGTCTCTTAGTTCATTTGTTGTTCACTGGACAAGTTGCTCCGTCTTAGAAAGATACTTTTGACTCCCTGTGTCCAGAAGATTCTGTCTTGAGAAAAGCATGCTTTTAGCCTCTTCTTAGCCCATTTACATTGATTGACTGGGATTTGAACTTCTTGTCTCATTGCTAACATCTATATGCTGTTTTCTCACAGAAGACGGCCAGCTGGTTGTGTCCCAGGTCTTTAGAGGCTCCATATAATCTGTAACAGATGACTCATTCTTGGACTTTTTAACAGTGTCTAATAGATTTTCCCTCCTGTGTTTGTCCAAATAAATCACTTAATGGAATTTTAAACATAAGCAGATATTATTATTTCTTAGTTCAAGAAACAGAATACTGAAACACTGAACAACTTGATGCTTTTAAATAACTAGTTTGAAATTCGGTATTTTGAATGATGTTATAACAGAGTTTGAAAAAAAATTATGATTTCTTAGTTTCCAAAATTTTAAAGCAAATGCAGACTCTCTGGTCTTGTTACATATTCTTGATTGTGTTATTTCATCAATACATTTTGATCAAATAAACTGAAAAAAAAGGAAAATTCTTATCCATTAATCTGTTGGTAACAATACATAGTATGAGTAGGTGCACATGATATATATGAAAATCTGACAAGAGTGTGCTACTCCTGTTAATCTTCTACTCCTGAGTGAGGACATATAAGGCAGGTAACCCAGGACACTCTGTTCTCTCTTGATTGGTAGTATAGCACAGCCACTACAATTCCTGTAGGGCCTGTATTACTTTTACTCTTTGTTCTTACTGGAGAAAAGAGATACATTCTGATAGACATTTGTAACAGACTGGTGGAACTGAAGCAGACTCAGGAAGTGTTTGGAGAGCCCTAAGCAGTTAAATACGCTTCAGCAAAGCTCCGCTATTGCAGGAAAAGGATTTGAAAACATGATTTGTCAGTGTGGAAGAAAGTATTGCACAAATGTTTAGCATTAACAGTTGGGAACACCAATTTTAACAGAATTCTTGAATCCATCCAGAGGGTTTAAGGACCCTACTGGTGGGTCATGGTATTCTTATACAAAAAGAGGCTAAAGAAATCTCCTAAGTCTTGAGCTGTGCAAGGGGTTGGAGAAGGGACCATTTAAGATACAAGGACTTGGTAATTTTTTCCCCAGGTGGTAGGAATATATAACACCCTGTGCAAGATCAGCAGTTACTGTAAATCTCTTACAGCTCATACATTTATTAGAGCTGTGGCTTAGAGTGGAAATCTCCATCTTTTTGCTGCAGGCATGGATTGTCATCTGCTGAGAGCTCAGTTCTTGGTCTTTCAAATTGTGTGGTGATTGTACTTACCTGGAATTCATGGCTAGCAGTGTTGGTAGTTTGTTCAGTGCAGTTAGTAGAGAATGTGTTGCTCTTTACTCTTTTAAATTTGCTTAACAGCTATTTTAGATACGAATATTCCCAGAAGTATGTTGTATGATATGACCTAGAAATTGAAATCTGAAGACTTAAAAAGTTGGAGAAATACTGCAGTATTTCTGATCAGAAGTGTTTAAATATACACCAAGCATTTAATACCTAGTAAATTAGTACACGAATCCACTGACAGGCTGTTGTAAGATTTGCTTGTTTGAATTTGTATGTGTATTTTCAGATATTTAGCTCATTACCTTAAGGTAAAATTCTCATATAATAAATGTCCGTCAAACAGCATCTTTTCACACAGTTAAAGTCAGTTTTTACTAAGTCCCACCTAGTGAATCTACTGACTGATATGAAGTTTTTCAACACCTTTTGTTCATGTTTGTCCCTTGAAGCCAACATAGCCAATGAAACAAAATAAATGTATTTTAGTTTAGACTTCAAAAAACTCCAGCCTGTTAACAAGACACTGAAGCCTTTATTTTTGATAATCAGAAATTTGAGACACATGTAACTTCCAAGTCCTTGTTGGTTTTGTGTTGTTGGCACTTAAGAAAAAGCACAGCTTGGAGTGTTTATAGGCTGACTATTTTATGTTTTATGTTTTTATAGGTCAGCTGTTAATTTGTCATTATACTTACTAAGAAATATTTTAGAGATTGCAGGAGTGATTTGAAGGGCCAAAACAAAATCATGAATCATGTTAGTTAGGATGATTTTGTCCATTTAGTAACATGCCATTTTATGTTCACTGAACAGAGCAAAAGGGAGAAATGCCACTGTCCAACAACCGGGCTACTCTGTTACTCTACTGCAGGGAAAAAATAAGTCATTAACATTAAAAAAATTAAAAAAAAAAATTTTTAACATTAAAAATGTGAAACAAACCCATGAAAAATTAACAAGTCAGCTACATTTGGCAGATCAGAGACTTCAAGTTAATAAACTGACCATAGATGTAAAGTACTTTTCATTATAGTGTCTTGCAATGCTCACCTTAATTCTAGTGCAATTCTGTGAAATTTTGATAACATTGATTTTTTTGTATTTTAATTTTAGTCAAAATTACGAAATATTATATATTACCATGCTTTGTGTGGGCGTGTTATTATGTACAGATGATATTGAGGCTAGTGTATCAATGCAATCCATTTATGCTTTTGAAAATAAAGTGGTCTTCATGCTGCTTTTTGACATGTACTCATGAATAGGGTAAGTTTCACCTTTAGTCTGTGATATGCAAACCTTCCTGAGAATCTGGTCAGTCCAGAACTAGTACTTGTTGCTCTGTGAAGAACAGGCATTGTCTCCATACACCTCAAGACAACTGGAGTTTTCTTCCAAAACTGACTCAGATCAGTTCCATATCTATTTAAACCCATCTTTCTCTGTTAAGGTGAAAAGCCGAAAAGCAAAGTTTATGGAAATAGAGACCAGTAAAGTATTTAGTTAACAACCCAAGAATACAAACTTTTTTCTCTGCTTCAGTCTTCATTCCTACTTAATCCTTTTCCATGCTATTACTCCTTTCTGGTTTTCCCCATTCTCATGTATATATGTATTTTGTGTTAATCTATATGCAGCTCCTCAGCTGGAATTCTTTTCTGTTCATACTGTAGTGATTGGCCTGCCCTTTATAGAGCTGAATCAACAAACACTTATGCAGTAATTGTCTCCTGTTGGTCACACACACATCCTGCTTCCAGAATTATAGTGCTACAACAGATGGACTTGCTGGAAGGAGGCAGACATTAAAAAAGAAATCAAATCCCCTCCCCCTCAAACTTCTCTGTGTTTTTGTCTTTGCACAGAAGGCAGCAGCAGTATCAGAAGCAGCACTTTTCACTTTCTTAGGACTAGGGAACCGCTAATTTCTAGAGGAGGGAAAACTTCATTTCTGTTACTCATTTTGCATAACTATATATTTGTAATGAATTGTTTAAAAAGAATTTCTAAGATCATTGGAACCACTGAAGATCTGCCTATCTTTCAAACAGTATCATCATATAAAGTTTCATGGACAGTATAAACTTCACAGGGAGCTATATGTATAATTTAGCTAAAATGTTCTGGTTTCTCAGACATCTTCATGATTTGCCTTCCTAGAAGAATACTCCTTAGGTGTCCATAGAAGAGCAATGTGAGGAATAAAATAGAAAATGCTATTATCAGGGAACTGGTTAAAAAAAGAAGAAAAGGGGGAGAACAAAATTTATGTAAATATGGGAGCTGCTGTAATGGAAAAGACTGACTAAAATAAAAATAGCATGGCTTTAAAACCAAACTGATTTTCTATCACTCAGTTTTTCTGAAAGGTTTTTTAAAAAATGGTCACTGGTTTATTTAAAGGGTGGTGCATTCTAAGCAAAAATAAATAAAGGATGTTTCAGGTACTCAAGGAAAAAATCTTTATTAGGCATGCACATTTTTTTCCTTCTCGGCAAACGATTCAAATTCCCTTTCTTACAACTAATTACTCTTCAGGTGCCATACTAGTGTTACCAAGTGGGAAATTTAAAGCAGAGGCTTGGGCTACTTGCCAAGTGAAAATTAAGAAGGTAAAGAACCTACATAGTCACTGCAGGGTACACTCATGTTTTAGAGAGAGAACCCTGATTCAGACAGATCTAATGGTTCTAAAGCACACATTTGTGTGGGGGACTTGTATGAGTTGGGTTTTTTTTGTAAGAAATACTGTCTAGAAGTGAAGTTTTAAGATACTGCAAGGGAAATAATGTTTGTTAAAGTTTGTTGTTAATACTTTTGTTACTTTAGATTTTAGAATTTTCTTGCGAGGTAGAAGGTAAAAAACGAGCAGTCAAACCATGAAAAAAAAAATTGATATAATCTCTGTATTTGGAGAAAATCTTAAATACTTCAAGAATGCCAAAATTACTAATATCCAAAAATAAGTATCTATGGTTAACTGCCATAACCATAAAATTCTGAGTAAACTTACTTTAATAGTGGACTTTTGGTCCCAGGATAAGGTAAGTTTAGCAGTCTAGTAACTGTAAACATTAACATCATGGCTCGGACAAAATGCCATTTTGCCTGAATTTATCTAAGAAAATAAATCCTTTAGCAGACAAGGACAGATGTTTGTGCAGTCAGTCCTTCATTATAGTCCCCAGAGATTCCAGAAGATCAACTCTAGATTTAAGATTTAAATGTTCCAGGTGTTCATTTTGAGACAGATTTTACAGTTCATGCAGCCTAAGAACTGTCTAGTATCTGTTAATTTTCAGAACATATACATGCATGGTTTTATGTATTTTTCTTGAAAATCCACACAGACACGTATGTAGGTGTATATTTGTCTGCTTTGAAGAGTTCAGAATTCTGGATTTAAGTTCTGAATTTGTTTGGCCTTATAAATGCTTTGCAGTAATGTAGATATCTGGCTTTGTTTAATATCTGCAAAAGCAATTCCTTGCATACTTAAAAAAAATGGCTGTGAAGCGACTGCACATGTGAGAATCAGCACTTGCATTCTCCAAGGATTCACATTAACACTGAGTCAAGACCATCTGTACAGAAGTACAGTAGTTACATTTTGTTATTGGTGTATGGAATCACAGCTGGAGCATGCGGAAGCCATGGTATTTATTATTTTCTTAGTTTCTAAGAAAAGCATTTGAAAAAAATTGTTGGAAAAATTCAGGTTCTTTTCTCTAAGGTTTAGTCTTCCCCTTTATTCTATCGAGTTCTTATAAGAAGAGTGTCTTTATTGCATACAACACAGTAATCATAATTAGTTTTATGCAGTGTCATTCTTATGGCAAAAATCCAGACAAAGTATATTGAATAAGAAACAAAATCATAAGCAATTTAAGTCAGTAGTGCTTCTCTTATTCATGTCAGGGCTATTCAAAGATCCACTGCTCAAATGTACCACGTTTTTGCATTTCTAGTGTTTTTCAGGTGATGTCACAGGAAAGCTGTATTTCTTTACGAAATACTATGGGCAATTCCAAAGTGCCTGTGTAAGTCTACTTCAGCAGGAAAATTGAATCTCAGAATAAGAACAAGTCAACCAGTCAAATGCTGACACATTCTTTGAAGAGGATAATGTGGAGGTTTAAGTAAAGCTTTTTTCAGATGCCTTCCTGCAGATGTATTGCTATACTTCTGCTGAATTGGGAAGGTGCTTTTAAATTTTGTTAAGAAGCTGTTCTATATTTTAAATCTGACCCAGACTACACTTTTTTCTGACAGCATTTTAAATATACCTCCAAACTTTATTTTAGCTATTTGATTTTCACTTTTCTTTGAATTTTAAAGGAACTCTTTCCCCCTGAGCTCATAGTTTGTTTATCTAGTGGATTATCTCAAGCATAGAAAGGTATGAGCATGTAAAGCAGAAAAGTAAAGTGCTAAAGAAAGCTTTTGATTCTTTAAAGGTTGTGGCTTTCTTTACATATTCTCTTGAATATTTTTTATTGCTCAGCGTATCAAAGTACTGGCCAGAATTCAGTGTTGTGTGTGCAAAACCAGCATCACAGCTTCAATCCTCTTATGGGACCCAAATACAAGTAAATCAGCCAATTGAGTGTTATTCAGTTGCACTGAAACAAAGAAGAAACTGATGATAAATTTAGATGCATTGAAATTATTGACTGAAGTATTATTTTATGCAAAGATCTCGCTTAAACCCTGGTTTTCATTAAGGATTTTTCACTCTTTAAAGATATATTATCACAATTAATATAATAACTATATAATATATATAACAATTTGTGTATGTTTATGGTTTCCTTAAAGTAAATTTTAGGAATAAATTTGAAATTATAAATGGAATGCTTTTTGTAATTATCCTGCAGTAGCTAAAATTGCTTTTGAAGTTTCATCACATTTTGTTCATTCCAGCAAATGTGTAATGGCTTGGACAGATTTTGTGGGCTTTCTAGGTAAATGTGGTCCAGTTAGAAGTGGTTATAAACCTATCCACTTATTTCCTGTTAAAACACTTTTATATATGTTCTGGTTTTATGTGCTTGAAATCTCTTCCATGGATGTACTCCAGAGCATTTGTGTATTTTTATTAAGTTCGTGAAAGAGATTCTACATTTAGCATTCTACATTCACCTCTTCTACATTGAGGGTTGGATTTTCTTCTTTCTTGGGTAGCATGAAAGGATATTTCTCATTAGGTACATCAGATAATTTTAATGATATCTACAGATCTAATGATCAAATTTTATTAAAAGTTTTGGAATTATTTACATTTGGAAGACTAGGTTAAGCATAAGTATTTATAGAAATTAACTTTGCATGAGTTACTGCTACATCAGTAGGATATACAGGAATTCTGACTTTCATGTATATAAGTAGTAAAAGAAAGTAAAAGCAGAGATGGTTATTATGACCACATATTTTAATAGGTAAAAAATAATCTGATAAGAATTAAAATTGCTTCTGCTCTTAAATGTTAAACAATGTTCCTTTCCATTCTTAGAGGGCAAAGTTAAGTCTGGAACCTCTTACTTGTATCTATCTTAAAAATAAAAACCCTGTATACATAATATTTAACACTTTTGACAAACTTGATGCAAAATCATTTCTGCAGCTCTCCACCTTTGTCGCAGATTGTAATGGAACAACCAAATTCTGTGAAGCTGTTTAGGAAAAGTCTGTTCCCAAAACCATGAGGAGAATAATGATTTCTCTCCCCTTCTTTAGAAGCATATAGATAATCTTGTCCTAACTGCTTTTAATAAGAGTAGTTTAGGTTAATTTATGGGAACTGTAATCTTTGGGCCCAATACTCCAAAATAAGTAAACAAAGTTTCTCAAAAATATTTAAAAATCAAACCAGCAAATTTTCTATTTTACTTTTTCTTAAAATACAACAGAAGTTGAAAGGTAAACCAGAAGGGATAAAACTATGATAAACCAGGATATACCAGGATATATTGCTGACCTTTCCAGAGTTTGCAAATACAATCTAAGACAGCAGAGATTTACCTAATGATTGAACTAAACTATGTATCAGCATGAGACTGATTTTTCTCAAAATTAGATTGAGAAATTCTGGTTTTTACTTCTCACATCACATTGCTTTTACCCTTTTTTATATGTGTCTTGGAATTATTTCTTTGCAGGCACAATATATAGTTAAAACCTCAAAACACACTCACAGTCTATGTGTTCTTGAGAGAAAGACTCACAGTGTTCTTCCAGACCTGAGCAGGAACATTATCTGTAGGCAGGAAAAATTGTCTGTACTGTACTTTAAACCTCAGGTTTTTAAAATTTTATTTTAATTTCTGGGCCCTACTTGTAATTTTTGAAGGCTTTGGATTGACAATATTGAGAAGAATAGGTTCTGCTTTGTTGTAGTTTTATTAAAGCTTCGCTGAACCTAATAAACTGAAAATCAGGGTATGCAGTCACACTTATAAAGGCTGGGAACAGAGACAGAAAATACTCTGGGACCTCTGAGGCTAGAATTCGTCTTTTTCAAGTCCTACTCCAAAATTCTACCTCGAATGAAACAGTCAACGAGTCAAATATGTTTGCTGAAACAGTATGGTTACTAAATTGGGAAATCTGTAATACTGCGTTTGACCACTGACTCAGTATTGCTCCTTAAGTTGACTTGGAAATAAAATAATGAATAGCCAAGAGTAAACATGAATGTAACTGACCTTTTAAAATGCATCTACACCAGAATGTTTTAATTATTTTGATACTTTGCTGCATAAAATACTTAGAGCATCCTGAAGTCAGTTTTCTTAACAGATCTATATATAAAATATATTTATCATTAAACTGTGCTGTCATTATGAAACAAAAATAAAGCTAAATACTTTTTACAATTTATATTGATCTTTGAAGAAAAATAACAATAGACCTGTTGCATCATTGATGAATAGCATTTAAAGTACATTGCATGTAGGAAATGGGTCTCATTAATAAATTAAAAAGAACAGTTGGCATGAACTAGGACTACTAAACTTATGCTCCTTATGACTTATACTAGACTTATGTCAAAATGAAATAACTTAGAGATAGGTAAATTCTAGAAAAATATATTATGAATAAAAAATTGTGAAAACTACATGAAGTTCAGAGAATATACTTACAATCAGTACAATTTATATTGCCTTATCATGTAGAAATACTAAAAAGCATTTTTCTGTATTAGAAGAAGGAACCTGTATCAAAAGAATTAGCATGTTATTATAATGTTACAGAGGTTGTACACATATCTATAAGTATAGCTAATGTATTTATATTCAGTAGTTTAATATAGTAATGGAACAGACATTTAGATTATATAGATGATACAGAAGATATCCTGTAATTTTTATGTTATTAATTTACATGCGATATGAGCTTTTTTTATTCACCTTCCCTGTGATTTGATCAAACTTTCCTTTACATTGGCTCTTAATCTTACTATTGGAAAAAATACCACAAACCAAAACAGAACTCAGTTTGCATTTTTTCCCTCTAGAAAAATTCCCAAATAAGATACTACTGGAGGCCTGGAAAAGCTCAGCATATACTATCATAATAAGATTTCCTTTTGTGTTCACAGGAGTGTTTTTACTGAATTCAGTGATCTGCTTATTAATTAAAGTTAAGCATAAAGCTGCACTGACTTCTTGAACCTTCTCTACTATGTAAAGTTCTATGGCTAATACATGGTTTTGTCAGAGGATATTTATTCACCATTAAATTTCACATGAGGAAGGTCATTGATTTGGCAATAATTATTCATATGTTGCCAAGGGATTACATTTCAGATCTGGCAGATTAGATTTCCTAAGAGATTGTCACAGAAAACCAGTTTGTGTTGCAGTTGGACCAGTACTCTTAGGTTTGCACACCAGAGCAGTCCATGAATCATTTATTATTAGTAACTACTGCTGTTAACTATGGAAGTGATTTTACTAAACCCATTATGCATGTGTTTATTTCCAGAGTTCAAGGAAATTTCAAGACATACTACTTATCATGGTAAATTTAAGTTTTATTGTCTCTAATCTTGCAAACAGATATCTCTATAGTGAGAGGTTCCTTTTTGTTTTCAACCTTTGGAGAAGGAGCAACAACAGGGGATGTAGCTGCAAATTTTTGTTAATATTCTGTGATTTAGTATTCTGATAGACTGTGAAATAACATGCAAGAATTAGCTGCTTTGGGCTTCCATCAGCCATATATCCTCCCTTGGAAGTTCCAGTTCTCTTCCTGTTTTTGTGATGGATTTTTACCTAACAGTCATTCTTTTATCTCTTTCCCAGCCTAGATAAATGTTTTCCCAATTATGTTCTTAGGAAAAGTTTTCAAGACTCTTGAGAAACTGGGGAGATTATTTTGTATTGTGAACATTAAGTGAGTTGGTTGTCCTCATTCCCCCAGTGGACTTTTCTATGTTATTTCTCCTTTCCTTTGGTCCTGTCCTAATCTGTTAAATAAATTTTTCTCAGTGTGAAGATACAGAACATAAGATTGGTGGAGGGGAGTGCTTAGTATGGTTAGGAAGGTACATACATGGACTAGGGGAATTGGTGAAAGACAGTTCTTTATTTGAAGAGTTGCATTTTCTAAGAAGTTGGATGAGTAGGGTCATAGGATTACAAAAATAGCTCTGTGACTTGAAAGTATCAGAAGTTTTATAAACACATTCACTCATTTTTGTTGTGTGCCACTGTGCAACAGTCATTGCTTATTGAAATGTAAATATAAAATAATATTTCAAAAATTGTCTTCACTAGACTTGGTTTTACATAGTATTTGGATTGGAGCTAAGCATTGCTACGTGGAACACAGTGGAGACTCAGTGTCTCAATTCATGCCTTAAGGTTAAATTGATTCATGTAAGTACCACTTAATCATTTGCACTAGCTCAGAATCTCACATACCATGAAATTAATTTTTCAGTTTATCCCTTACATGAATAATAACATTTTTTTTCACCGGGGTAGTGGTTTACATCTTACATATCTCTTTTATCTGGATATACTATGAAATAACTGACCACCTTTTTGCTGTTTGTTTTAGAAGCAAAATGTTGCAATCATTTTTTAAAAATTTGTGGCAATGTAAAAAATCCAAGCCAGTGCAATAGTTTATCTTCAGTCATTGACAACTACTCGTAAGCTTTCAATCATCCACCAGAGTCTGATTGAAGAGTACGGATTGTTATGATCTCATTGTGTTTATAATGAGCAAATTATTGCATCATAATGAAAACCAATACATTGCTCCAGTTTCACGTTGAGTGAGGCTGAATGGCTGTCTCTCAGGAACCAGGGACTCTAAAGAAAAATGAGAGTCCTAGGAGGTAATGCTGAGCATGAATGCCCACTGCCATTTTCAAAAATACAGTCCTCAAATGTATAAATTGGAGTCTGTATAAGAGGAGTGGAAAGAATATGTTTTCTTTCACTGGCATAATTTGACTGGTTTTAGAATAATGTGTGTAGTTCTAAAACACAGAATCCAAATTAATTTAAGAAACATTTGAAGACCTATGAAGAGGATTTGAAAATACATTGTTCCAGAGAACAAATGTGAGATTTTCAGAGGGCAGATTAACAAGTAACTCAAGTTTAAATATCGAAGGAAAAAATCTTGTGGAGTCGTCAGTCTAGCAAAGGAAGGTTGAAAAAATAGCAAAGATAGAAACATACCAAATATGAGATCTGTAAGTTGTAGGTGACTGTAATTGATTCTTGCCAGTTGGAGTCAGACAACTGCAGTGATATTGGCCAATTAATCTAAAAAGGAAGAATTAGAGAGAGATCAGTTCCTTGTGGTTATCTGTGGGCTGATTCTTTGTTAAAGGAATAAAAAAACCATTGGTCTGTAGGATGCATGAAACATTAACAGAAGGAGAAAGTATTTGTTTGATGGCATGAGCTTAATTAATGGGAAGTATGAACAGGAAGGTAAATTCTCAACTTCAGTAACACTTTTTGCTCACCTGAAGCAATGATGGAAGACATGAGTTGACATCATAGAGCTCAGCTGGGCAACAGTATTTTTTTAAATTAATGGTAAAATGAGTTTAGTGCTGCAAAAAAGAGATGTAAAATGGATGATAATTTTAAGATAAGTCAAACCACTTCTTTTTAAGGATCTACCTGAAGCCAAACAGAAGTGCTATAATAGTGTTCAAATAATCAGGTTATAAGGAAGAGACTATTTGAGGCAGAGGAAGAAGCCATCACCACTGAAGACGTACATATGTAATAAAGTCACGGCACAGGGAGGGTGGATATTGAAATGAAGGAAGTAGCCCACAGGAAATGGTTAGTTCCATGTTCCATGGTGTGCAACAGGAGTATTTAAAGATCATTAGTCTTAAGCAGAAGATATGCAGAGAAGGAAAAATTGCTTTTGTGTGTAATGTACACAGAATTTAGGATTATGTTAGTCCTGTAAAACCCTTCAAATATTGCTGATTGCAGAGCTGAGAGAAGATTATAGCTATTTGATTTAGGTCTATGTAAATTGGTAAAGAAGAATGTAGAAAAGGGAAGATAAATTATGATATTTTTAATATTTATTTCACATTTTACCAGGGGGATTAAGCACAAGGAAATACACTTTTAGTGGAGTAGGCATGATATTTTTTAAGGAAAAAGGTTTTCATTTTAATTAGGTGCATAGAGACAGTTTAATTTTTTTTTTAGTCAAAAATCTTGACAAAATACTCAAGCTGAGATATTTTGTTAAAGGTTTGGTTTCAAAACAGTAAAAATACTTCCCAAAGTATTTTTGCAATATAAACTTTGGCAGAAAAAAAACCAAACCAACCCAAACCAAAACTAAATTTCCAATGAGAAAAATGAGGGAGAGACAGTATAATAAAAAGTAATTTCAATTAAAAATCTACAGGTGCTGCAATTATTTGGAAATTTTACAATCTCTCAAAAGACTAAGATATGAGGAAGCCTAAGTGGTAGAAGACATAAATTTCTGTTATTACTTTAGGAAGACCTATATTGAAGACTGAAACTACAGGTAGTATATGATGATTGACAGTCTCAAGTCTTCTATTTTGAGTAGTTACTCTGAAGAAGATAAAAGCATATTTTCAATTAATTATTTTGATCAGAAGTCATTATGTATAGCTTAGTGTGCTTTTTATTGCAGCCCACTGTCATAGATACTACTGTGTACAGTTCAAAATGTCCTGTTATTTTCTTCAGAATTCCTCCAAAGACTGTGAATATTGGATTTTCCTGTGTTTTTTGTATTTCTGTCAGGCATTATAAAAGTTTAGTTTCATTTATGTTATTCAGCTGCTGCTTTATGTTATTTGTGATGCTGTTCATAAGTAGGAGTTAAAAATTCCTTTATATATACGAATGCATATTTTCCTATTTGCATTTACTGAGCTTTTTGTCTGTAGACTTGTCTTAACACTAACAACTTTTGTAGTAGACATCGTGTGTACAGTATTCATTTTATATGTGTCAGATCCTCAAGGGCCATGGCTTTTGCCAGATGAAGCACTTTTGATTTTGAGTCTGATGAAACATAGTGCTATTATTGATCTGTGCATGACACAGCCAGTCTCTCTGCTGGCAGAGTGTAGCAACATTTATCCAGGAATTTGTGAAATGTCACTCGGATCATGTTCGTAAGGTAAACTGTGCAAAATCCAGGATTCAAGCTGAGAATCCAAGAGGGATTGGACGTGACTCTCTTATTCCTTCATCCTATCTTCTAGGTCAGCCAAGTGGTATTTGTTAAAACAATGTCTGTGTTTTGTATTAGGTCTTGAAGAGAGTACGATTATCACTAGGAACACCCTGTACAGTGTAGTCATACTGCTGGTTTTCTTAGGTTTTTAAGTCACTTGGGAGAACAAGATTTTCAGACAGTGAAAGTGATCTAAGCATTGCGAGTATGTAGTTTTTGTTTTCTTTGTAGCAAGTGGATGATTCCTGTACAGCTGCAAGCAGGAAACTCTGCCTGGATTTTCTAAAGAAATTTAACTTTCCTTGCTTTTTTTTGCATGTGGAGATGTGTGGCAATTCTTGTTTGTCAGTTAGATCTCATTAAGTAACAGTGGTCATAAAGGATGTGTAACAATCTCTACAGGTAAATCTGTCATAATATTGATAACTATGTATTTTCTTTCTTTATAAATATGATTGAGAATGGCTGCACATTTTAGCTAGTGTCAGAAGCAGGTCATTTAAAAAATACTGAAAACTACGGTATGTGACAAACCCCAAACTTCCATGTACTATTCCTGTATTTGTCACTTTTCCAGACATTTTTATAATTTCCATTTAAAAAATTGTTTTCAGGTACAAAAAAGACACGAAAAGCTGTAATTCTTAATTTGCATTTTTTCTTTCCAAAGCAGTTATAATAATAACAAAGTTAGCTATGAAGAAAAAAATATATATTTTCTAACATTTTTTTCAATGTTAAACATTAAAACATTTTTTAAAGTCTTCTTGTATTTAATTTAAAAATCAGTTATTAGTTAAAGTAAGAAGAAAGAGGTTTTGTTGAATGAAAGTTATGAGTTAAGCTATCTTGGGATTTTTTTCCAAAGCTAGAAAGGATTTTCTTTAATTTTTCAGAAATAATTTCTGTAGTTTGAATCACAAGGGACAAAATTGCAATTTAATTGAAATATGACTTGTGAATGACCACAGAAATGTTCTTAATATCTATTTTTTCAAAAGTTTTTTCCAGCATTTGTACATAAACAGTAAACCTAGAGAGGAGACAGTTGTTGCTGTTGGTCATGAAAAAATACATGCATATATGAGGCCTTAATTTTTACATGTTATCCCTCTCTTTACAGGATTATCATATGAGAAATCCACCATAAGTTAAGACTCTGTAGGTTGTGGGAAAAGTCAAAATAGTAGTTGGTTATTTTTTTGATTGGGTTGTGGCTTTTTTTCTTTGCTTGGGGTTTTGTTTTGGTTTGTGGGATTTATTTTGTCTTGTGGATATGTGTGTTGATTTTGCAAAGATCCACAGGCTGAACAGGTAGCAGTGTGTGTTTCTTAGGAGCACAAAGATGGTACTTCATAGCATGAGGGCCACCAACTTGTCAAAATACTGCTCTTCATAGCAGAACCATTGCTAGCTTGTCAGGCATTATTTTTTACAGAGCGTTTCACAGAGGACATTTCTTTTTCTACTTAGCAATGTCAAGGTACCCTGTATAATATTGTACCTTAGTCTGGCACCACACACAAAACACATATTGGAAGAAATGAACAAGAATTTTAGTAAGATTTAAACATAACAACAGTGAGAAAAGATTAAAGGTCTGTAGTTAATGAAATCTAAAAATAATAACAGATTAATGGTAAAGACTGAAGAAGTGTAATACCCAGCTTCCAATGGATAAAAGGCTATTTAAAATTAGTGGTCAGTTTGTGCTTCCATATCCACTAAAGAGAATGGATTCAATTCTTCAAGAAGGAGCCCTTATATATAATGCACATTTTCTCTCTGACACTGAAGATGGCTGCCAGGAGAATGTTCTCTGTATTTAAACAAAAATTTTCAGGAATAATATCCTTATACTCTTTTGTGCATGTGCTATATTTAATGTATTCTTGACATCTTAATGTATTCTTTCTTATTTAGCAATTATTTTTTTTTGTCCTTATTCTCAAATGGAAGGCCTTTTTTTAAGATATCTAGCACAGGAAACATACCTTAATAGAGAAGAGTTCGAACAATGGATCTAGAAGCTAGTCCTTGAAAACTCCAAGTCCTCCTTTTCCTCCATGCATTTTATTACTCTTTAGTTTCTAGTGAGATTTATCAGTAATCAGAAAGGAGGACCATAACAGCTCCCATATCTTGTCCTTCAAGAACAAGAGTTCTTTTGGACTCCTCTGGATTTCAGAAGAGGAATCTTCACCTTCACCTGTTCTGCACTTGTAGGTCTGAAAAGCAACAGTTTCCTGTTTGATGCTATTATCCTACCTGTCACACAGTAAGATTTCTTTGTCTAGATTATATTGCATGAAGGGAATTGGCATTTTTGTTAGAGCTTGCATCTTACTCCAATTTTCACACAATCCCCTGTTTAAGCTTATGTGTTTAAAGTTAATGCTGGTGCTCTGTTGTCCTGGCTACTCCCTTTCTCTACAGGAAGAAATTTTAAATACACATCCATAGCTAGGAGTACAAGTCATTCTTAGCACTTTACCAAGGATGATGCATGAACCTTCCTGAAGTTTTTTAATTGGTTTTTTGTTGTTGTTGTTGGTGGTGGTGGTGGTTTTGTTGTGGTTGATTTGGTTGGTTGGTTGGTTTTTGGTTTGTTGGGTTTTGGTTTTTTTTTTTTTTGTTTGGAGGTACTTCTTGGACTTTCTAGGCATAAAGGAATGGGAGTCAAGAACTAAGACTATCTTCTATAACTGTAGAAAAAGAAAACGTTACAACAAAAACACTTGTGAGACGAGAACTACATCTGAGATTCCTTTTTAAAAATATTTATCTACAGCTTTTCCTCTTTGGGATTATTTTAATTATTCTCTGTCTTAGACTCCCCATTGTTGCAGAGAATGAGTGCTGATTCCCAGGATTCTACGGCAGCCCTACCAAAGTCAGGCACTCTTACTGTCCTTGTAACCCAAGGGAAGAATTTTGTAGTTTTGACAAGGTGCTGGTTTGCCTGAAGTGCCTGAATCTCATGGACTCTGTAACTGCTAGAGGAGGTAGAAGAATGTTTATGCTTTCTTACTAATTTTTTGTATGGTCCTATTTGCTCTCCTAAGGCTTAATTGGGAATTACTGAGATAGTTGTGGACTGTTCCCATGGCTTGGATCATGCTCAGTTTTACTTTGCATCTCTCCATTCTGCTGTTGATGCCTAATGTGCCAAGACTTTCAGTTCCTTTCTTAGCAGTGGAGAGTGTATGACTAGCCATAGCCACAGCACATCTCACAAGATTCACAGGCACTGGGAAAGCATCTGCTCTTCGGTGGCTGAACTGTGCACAGTGTTCTCTTTATTTTTGGATTGAAAGGTCATCCTGTGGTCTTTAGGTTACTGTGTACAAAAAATGGGTCATTTTGTCTATGCTCTTATCTTGGTAAAACCAGCAGAAGAGAATGAGGGAACTACTAAGCTGTTGTAGGTCTCATTCAAACTGGGATTTAGAATTGCAGTGTTGTCATCAAACTGTTCATGTATGGGAAAATAATAAATTGCCCAAGTGAGTCATAATGTTGATGATAATTGTGATAAAGGGAAAGTATATTTCACTTTATACATTAGACTGAAAACATGGCTTTTTCATGTGATGGTCTCTTCAGATATAAAATAGGTATAAATAGTATATAAATAATATAGTAATGTAAAGAATATTTTACCCTAAACTGTTCAATTATGCCTGTAATTTTATCAAGGGTTCTGATGATAACATAAATTACAAATTAAAGATAAGACTGTGGGGGTTCATTTACAAGAATCCAGGGATGAATTACCAGTTTAATTTATATGAAGTACATTTTAGTGGTAATTTTTAAATGCAGTTCATTATTTTGAAAAATATTCCTGTCTTCGCATCCTCCCCATGATGTCTGTCATCAGCTTTCTTATACATCTCAGAAGTGGTTAGCAATGTCTTTGTTTACTTTTATATAAATGTAAATAATAAATAAATGTTTGTATAATGTCACCTTTATGTGACTAGAAAAATTCCTTCCAGATATCAGCTAAAAACCTTAACAGTTTTGTCTCTACATTTCTTTGTTGTTTATTTCTATGTTTCTCATTCTCTATGAGAACATAGAACTTTTCCATTACCTAAGTTTGTTAATGTAATTTATATTTAAAATGTTTTGCTTTTACAGAGCTGTCTGCAGAAAAACAAATGAAAAGACCTTCTGAGGACAATTTTTCTGCTTTTATTAATATCAAAAGTGGCTGAAAATGAGATACTGAAATAATTGAACAAAAATAAGCATAAAGCTATCTTTATATGTTTTGTTCCTTGAATATTGCAACTAACTTCTGAGAATGCCTATAGCCTACATACATTTAAGTAATTTTAATTTAGAAATAGTTACATCACTTTCTCAAAGTAGGTTGAAAGAGAATGGCCTTTAACAGTTGAAAATATGAAATTTGAGCAAAGGAAAACAATATATAAAGAGTAATATGGAAGAGGGAACAACTTTCCCTACACAGATTTCCTGCCCACTTATATTAGAGATGCAGAAATATTTCAGTAGAAAATGGTTCATTCTCTAAAACACATGGAAATGAAGAGAGGTTAAATTAATATTTCACCATTTTTTCCGTCCTTTTTTGGTTTTTTTTTCTCTTATATATTCTCTTAAAAATAACTTCAGTTTCTAAAGTGGGTAAATCAAAAGAAAGTTTAAACACAGTTTTTAAAATAGCAATTTCATTTTGGTTTCTCTATATTTTATGTGAGTTATACGGAAAACAGATGGAAGCATTATTAATTTTTTCCCCCAATGAGTTTTAGTGCAGCATATTTGTATGTGTTATCTGAAACATATGAATACTTAGTATTGCTGCTGTTAAATTTGTAATGAGTTGTAGGGATTGTGAAATTCCCTGACTGGCTCTCATGCAAGCAGTTCATTTGCAGTGCTTAGATGTGTTAAGATTAAGCAGGGGGAATATGGCAAGCACTATCCCTGACCCTAGATGAAAAATTCAAGCTTTATGCGTTTGCCCCAACTCTCATGTTTGGTGGAAATCAGATAAATACTGTGTAGTCCTGAAAAAAAATCATGCAGTAAAACCTAGTCCTAACTACAAAAGATTGTATGGATACCATGTCTTATACTGAAAATTCCCTAGTAAGTATAAAGGAAAATGGAAATCTTGGGGCAAATTTTATGCATCAGCTGGAAGTCTTTCCTTGTATATAGCACTACTTGATGCACACAGGCATGTTAGGTGTTGGAATACTAGTATTTATTAGTATTTATTTAAATAGCAGTGGTGGAAACATGAAAACATTGGTTTTGAACTTCATCCACCTCTTCACAATTGGCTTGCCATAATACGGAGATATTTTCAAACAGGACAAAGTGTCATGAAATGTCTCCAGCTATATTTTCATTTTTGATTTATTTGTATTAAAACGTTTTAATGAACTGTGTTGTGTCTGGCAGATATTCAAATATAGTATATACCAAAATACTGAATATTTTTATTTTTAATAAATATTATTTTCTTCAAGTTCTGTGATTTTTCTCTGGAAATATTAAGGCCTTGCTGACAATGTTCTGCACATCTGTATATTTTGTCAGTTTACATCTCCATATTGGAAAATGAATCACAACAAGAATTAAATCATGTAGTTGTGATCATATAATTGATCATTATGAAACTGCTTGTATAAGTACTGTTAAATAAATAGTTAATAGTCCTTATATTCCCTTGAAATTTGCAAGGACAGATGGAGTGCAGCATCTGCTTTAGTATGAAAGCAAGATAGTGTTCTTAATATGTAGGGAAATTAGAGATGGGATACAGCAGTGTTTACTTCTACAGAGACATGAAATTGAAGGGATAGAAAATGAAGGCTAAAATAGAATTGCTGCAGGACAAAACCTTTATCTTTGAATTGGTATAATGATTATACAGATTACATATATCAGAAGTATTTTCATCATCTTAAATTGTGATTTATATTATTACTAAGTTTTTTTCTTATTTTCTGTAATTTACTTGAAAAATCATTGGTTGCACAGTGCACAGTTCTGTACTCATACTTGTCTCTTGTTAGAGAAGGAGTTAATTTCTTGGAGAATTGGGCCCAGAATCTATTACTCCAATTCATTTATATATGAGTGTTACATGTTTCTCTAAAACATAGTTACGTTTTCGGCTCTTAATCTATGTGATATTATTAGTATTTACAAAAAAAAAGAAAAACCAAAATTCAAAAAGGACCTGTCTGGACTGATTCCATTGATTCTCTTTTTGTATTGTTTAATAAGTTGCTGTAGCCAGATACTGCAATGCTAGGCTTTTATAAGTTGTAGAATAAATTTAGCTGTACATTAACTGTAAGTACCTGATTTAAAATTATATGTAAAACCTTTGTTTATGAAGTGCCTTTATAAAGGGCAAATAGCCCTTTATAAATGATGATTGATCAGTAGTAGTACATGTTTAAGAAGACACTCAAAATTTTTGAGTCTAGGAGTCGTTGTTAGTGATTGCAAATGTTTTTGCAATAACAGCTGAATTTATAATTTGCATGTGTGAAAGGGCAATTCCAATGTAAATATTGCTGTTATAAAGCAGATGAACTGCAATTGTGTTACCACTGTCAATGGGACAAATGTTTTTCTTTAGTAAAATACCTGAGATGAGAAATGTACCTCTTATCTGCTGGTTAATGTCTGTACTTCCCTTCGGGGAACTAATTTAAACACTTCATGAGAGATTGACATTTTCAGTACCTTAAACATCTTTAAAAGCTGCTTTGTTCACTGCAAACCATATTTAGTATGACCTCATAATAATGTAGCACACCTCAAGTGTCATGCCTGTCTTTACTATGCACTTTGGAGCTGTGTTCATCTATACTAGACAACTGCACTTCAAGGAAAGATTTTTTTTTCCTTGATAGGCAATTAGCAGTAATTAGGAAGATTCACTTCAGTAAGGTGTCAACACGAGATTGTTTAAAGAAGTTGAATGTCAGTGGCTTTCAAAGAGGGTTCTTTTCCCTGACACATAGGTATGCCATGTGAAACATGAAATGTTAATTTAACTTTTCTGCTTATTATTCATGCACAATATTATTTTGTCATTCAGATACTACACTGACAGAGTGCAAAGGGTGTTAAAATAGTGCTGCTGGAATAAAAAGAGGATTAATCTACCATTGGCCAATTAGCCAAAGGGTACTTAATGGTCTCTAAAGGCTACTGAAGTCTAACAACTAGCTAAAGCACTGGCAAAAAGTCCTCTATATTACCTTCATTTATTTGACATTTTGTGGAATAGTCAGCTCCTGATAACTGCATTTGGCTGAAAAAAAATACTACTAAATGATTCAGTAGATTTTACTGAAATTTCAGAAGGATACATGACAAATAAGTTCTACATTTTAGAAGTTTGTCTTGCTTTTGGGGGGCCTTTGTTTCAATTTAAGGATGGGATATTAAGTCACCAAAGACTTCTGTTTGATATTTTGTCTTCATGTCTAGAATACTAAGTAATCAAACACTTACAGCACTTGCATGAAAAGAGCTTTGATCGAGGATTTGAAGTTATTTGCCTTTTCTCTATATGATCACATTAAGTATTCACCACAGCTTTTTAGTCTGGTATGTATCTTTTCAGATAGCTACATATCATCTTTATTAATTTTTGCCTTTTTTTTTTTTTCCTATGACCCATCAGGCAGAGGAAGATTTTGATTCAAGAGAATGCAAAAGGGTCAAGTTTAATGGGATTGACACAATAAATTTGTCTTGGATATTGTAAATAGGTTTATCATTATGTTATAATAATATTTGAGAGAGTGAAATCATAAATACCTAGCTCTCTGCCTGCAAGCATGCTTTGAAAAGTTATGTTTTATGTGTGCAACAAGTACTGCTTATTTTGTATGTTTTTCATGATCAAGCTGAAACTGTTCCATGTTAAACATTTATAGAAGCAGTGTTAAATTCTAAGATAGAACCTTGTATAGGTGCTATGCATATAGCAAATGCATTCTATTACCTACTGTAGGAAGGTTTCTTAGAGATAAGAAAAATGAGTGTTAACTTCAGTTTTCTTACAGACATAGCAGTATTTGCATCTGCCAGAATTTTAGGATGGGAAGCTTCACAGAAAATGGAATTTTTACATATGAGAGTATATTAGCTTTAGTTTACAAAATGAGTAGTAAGATAAGATTATGTCACTGCTTAAAAAGTGTGTCAAGAATGCCTGATTTACATCCTGATTTATGATTTTTGTATAGTATCTTTTGCAAACAAATGTCTGGGATTGTGTGACTTCAGTAGCAGTATAGTATTAGCTACCTCCAACAAAAATGTTATATTCGTACATGCCAGTTGAAGCTGAATAGCGACTTCTGTAAAATGAGCTCAAAGCGCCTTATATGGAGTGATTGTGATGCCAAGGAGCAGTAGGCTATTCCAGGAACTTCCTGTGTTAACGCGTTGGGCCTTCCACGCAGCTTTCTTTGTGAGCAGAGAGTTTATGGTGAAAAGCCTTGCTGAATCACTGGAAGTTTATACTGACTAGATAGAAACTGATGTTTCATCACTTACTCCTTTGTGAACAGCAGTACAGAGTGTCATGGGTATACCAGGAGCAAGGAGATTAAGATAGATGGATGTTAAAATATTGAACCTATAAACATCTGTTAAGCCAAAAACACGCTGGAGGAGGTGCAGCAGACAAAGGCCGCTACATCACAGAGGAACAGCAGTAGGCTGCCTTTACCAACATCTGGTCTAGCTGATGTTTAAGATTCTTCTACCTTTTATCCTGGTGACCTCTTCCCCTGAAGTAAATTCTTTTTACTCTTTCATTCAGGATTTGTGTGTGTGGTAGTACACACACAAAACTTTCATTGTGTCTGAAAAAAAAAAAATTAAAAACTTGACCTAAAATATAGGGAGTGGTGAAGAACACCAGGGTAATGAACTTGTTTCTTAAGTAAATGCAAGGAATATCTTTTAGGTATAAATATCTTGATAGGCCAGTGGGGCTGTTTTTTAAATCCCACATGGATTTACATAGGATTTTCTCATAACTGTTCCATAGATTAAAAATAGAAGAGTAATGCAGTAGAATTATCAGTCCTGTAGTACATTTACAATAAGAAGTATGAAGAGACAGCTTATGTGAAATGTCTCATTGCAATTGCATGCCTGTCTGCTTTTGCAGTTTGGGGTCTTGTACATTATATGCTACTTTCCATAGTTCTTCTGCTGTTTCTGAATTTATGTAGATTCTTACTTTAAAATTTTTTTGCTACCTCCTTAAGTAGTTTCAGTAACCAACGGTCATCTTTAGTACCTGTCCCATGAAGACCTTTTCTTTTTTAATAGATTTGCTATAATTTTTGAGAATGTAGCCCTTGCAATACATGTTGTTTTAGAACGGATGCATATTGTCAGCAGCAGTAGCCTAAGAAACTTCTGAGAGTCATGAGCTATCTTGGGCAGATACAGGCATTTCTAATTTTGAACAGAGATATTGATCTTGCTATGATTTTTTCTTTTCTTTTTATGAATAATTTATTATAGAGACACTGAATCATGAAATTCTGCATGTAGAAATATTGGTTATACTGGACAAATTAACATAATCCTCATACTTTTCTATACTATGTCCTTCTGTACTGCTACTCGTTTTTCTTACTGAAATGGTCCTCATATTGTCTTTTACTCTGTAAGTGTAGTAATTATGAGAAGAATGTATCAGATTAAGGAACAGTCAATTAGAAAATACAGTATTTCTCTCTTGTTTAATAATGACAGTAGACGCAGAAGGGAACGGAAAGATTAACTCCTTTACTAAGTACAGTACTTACCTCAGATACATATGTAAAATGCCCACTGACTTTAATTAAAGTGCACTTGGTGAATATGAAATAAGTACTGTTAGAATTTTAACTTTAAATACCAGATGAATTTTCCTTGTACCCATGATATTTTTTTAGGCTAATGCAAAATATACAAGCATTCTTTTCTCATTTATAATGGGAATTAATGTGACTCTCTTTTATCTGGATTTATGATCTTCAGATTATTGTCATAGGAGTGTATGCTTTTATAAACACATATATATGATTTTTAAATGATTATATCAAGACGTGTAATATCTAATTTGTAAGTCAAATAGTAAACTGCTTGAGAATAGAATACTTTCACCTTTTTATATGTTTTTTGTTTGTTTTATGGGGTGTTTTTTTGTGTTTTGTTGGGTTTTGGGGAGGTCTGTGTGTTTGGTTTTTTTTGGTTTTTAGTTGGGTGTTTCATTTGGCATCAGCATATAATCAGGCACACAGTTATTTCAATCTGTCATGTATAATCTCATGTTTCTGATCAGGATTCTTCACAAAGTAAGGGTTTTTTTGCGGTATTTTGAGGTATTTCAATACCATTTTGTAGAATTGTTTCTTATGGTAAGCTACTGTATTACAGTCTTACTTGGAAAAATAAGATAGCATTTTAATAACCCTTTTATGGAGCAGAGAGCTGTTAGGCCATTGTTAGTTTTCAGCTGACTGCAGTTTTGTGAAAGTTAATCACTAGCATGGAGATTATTTTTGTTCCCCTTTTTTGAAGAATAACATTCAATATTACTTAAAGCAATTATTTAAAACATTACTTCTGTAAGGAGTAATGTGAAATATATTGGTACAAAGATTGAATAAGTCTTGTTGGTTGTCAGTCAAGTGCAACAAGACTGAGAGTTTGTTTGCATGATATTTATTTGAACTAAATCCCTAACAAGGCTCGTCTGCTAATTGGACTTAGCATTTATGTTGCTAAGTGAGAAGCATTTTGGCTGCAGTATAGGGTGGTAAGACCTACCCAGTGGAATAAACAACTAACATCTGTTATCCTGTCCTGCTCCAGCTTGTCTTTTACCACTTAAGTACTTCAGCCCTAGAGTCAAGGTTATGGAATGTACAGTTCTCTGGCTATGGTGCATATATTGAAAGAGATGAAATAACACATAGGTAAAGACCAGCCAACCAGGAGATGTTTAGTGCAGCTGGTCCACTTTGCTTTAACCTCTACAAGCCCTACAAATATCAGAACAAAAGCCAAGAGAAGGGTGTATGCTTTATAGCAGTTGTCAACACAGCAATTCAAGTGAGTTTACAGTGGTCACCATTATAACAGATTTGACATTTAGCTACCCTTAATTCACACTGGTGTCTGAGACACATGGTATTTCTTCGTGTTCTGTGTAGAAATAATTGCTGAAATCCACGGACGCTCTAGGTAAACGTTTCAACCGTAACTGCTGTTACAATTTTGTATGATAATTTTTGTTTGTCGTGGTTAAAACAGCAACATATTCAATCAAAATTGAATTATTTTACCTTAAAATAATTGCTTGTTTCCAGTGATAGTAGATTTCTTTTTTCTGCCAGATTTGATCTTTGCCTGTGCTAGAGAGTTCAACCAACAGCTATGCAATGTAATTACAGGTAATATATATGGTTTCATTCCTCTTGAATGCTAAACTGGAGAAGCATCTCATATGATCAAGCAGAAATATTTTTAGGATGAAATTGTGATTATTTATTCTCTTTGTAAAACAGATTTTGACCTTAAACCTGGCCAAGTGGCAACAGGAGAAGGAAGATTTACAAGGAAAATTAAAGTTGAGAGAACATCTGTCTCAAACTGCTAGCAAGAGTGAAGCCACACCAGCTCCCTCAAAGAACATTGATTCAGAGATGAAACAGCTGCAATGCAAACTAAAGGTGACAGAACAGATTATCTAGTGCTGAGGATAATTTGTATGAGCAGTACTTCATAACTGGGTCAAGCAGACATACATATACTCCTATACGCCTATCATTTGTATATTGTAGCCAATGATTAGCAGCTTGGGTGTTAGATTACCTTTGATGGTAAGTAGAAATCTAGTCCTAGAGAAAGCTAGAAGTTCTAAAAAGGCCAAGTTCTAAAGGCTTCTAAAGAAGTTCTAAAAGGCTTTCTGGTTTTTCCACAGTCATTAAGTACATCTTGTTGGAAGGTGATTAGTTTGATGAGAATTCAGTTGATTCCTTTCTTCCTTTAAGAAGGAGAAAAGCAATAGCTGTCTGTGAAAGGGGAGCAAGGAATTCGAGCTAATGGGGCAGTAGTGTTGTGTGTGTCAGTATTGTCTTTGTCTTCAAAGAGACTTTTTTTAGTATTTTGTATTTTTGTAGATTAGCTGGTAGGAAAATACTGACTGGTTGATGATTTCACTTTTCAGTCTCGGGTGATTTTGTTGCATGTGAATGATGTAGAGACTGGACTGTGTTGTTCTGAAAGCTTTCTCAGCAGGTGGCCTGGCTCAAACATTTTAATTCTTCTTCTCTTCTCACTGGAGGAAATATATTTGCAACAGTATGTCTTCAAGTTGTTTTCTTCCCATTGTTTTCTCTTAAATAGTAGAGGAAAGAGAAAAGGTCAAAATGGTACAGCTTCGTGCTGCTAGAAGAAACTCCACAGTAGCAAGAAGTCTGCCAAAGGATCAGCTAGAAGAAAAGGCTGTGTTACATGGTCAACATAGCTGACTCTAAATGCTGGATTAGCTGTGCTAGCACACGAGATGTGGGTAATGCTCAGACCTCTTAGCTGTTGATGGTAATCATGGTATTACAGATCGTGGCTATTGCACACTGGATGCATAACATCTAAATTCAGGGATTAGTAAAGGTAGGTCACATTGATAAAGAGATGAGGCCAGCAGGGAGTAGCCATGAAAAGGCACATAAATTGATCTGCTTTAATTATGAGAAAGAGGTCTTAATACCGTACACACTGTCTTCTTGAGTATTGTTTGTAGGTTTAGGATTGAATAATCTGCTTCTGTTGCTGTTAATTAGGGTTGTACCTTTTAGATTAATATCTTCATTATCCAGAAACCTAGCAATCAATTGATCTATGCAAGTAGGAAAATTAAAAAATGGGGATTTATTTTTTTAAATAGCTTAAGAGTAACACCCATGCTAGAAGGCTACTCTATTTGTCTGCCAAATGTGAACAGCAAAATAAATTGCTGAAAAATCAAAGCTTTTTTTGTTTCTGTAGCAGAGGAAAAATTTAGCAAGCATATATAAATCTGATATCAAAAATACTAGCATGACTTTTAATTCCTTCTTAAAGATGTCTTAAATTTTTAATGAAAAAATAAATCATGTGTGCAAAACTATATTTAGGATGGAGATAGTCTGTGACCCCAAATGCTAAGTAGGGAGTAAATTCACTGGTTTCTGAATTGGATGAGAGTTTTAAATATAAGGGACTCAAAAACTACTTAAATCAAGTTTTTAAAATTCTTAACTTTGTTTAAGGCTAGTTTAAGTCCTGCAAGTCATTTTTTAGCAGAAGAATTTGGCAAAGGGTTTTCAATTATTGTTCCAGGCTTTCTAGCTGACTTAAAAATGAGACACATTGTTATTCTCCTGAATATCCGAATGTCTAAGCAACAAAAGCTTTCCTTCTAGCTGAAAATGTACAAGTACTTGGCCTTGTTAGTTAATTTTTTTTCCTTAGTGCTGTCTTTGCAGTACTTGTTTACACTGTATGTAATGACTCCTTGTATCGTTGCCAGCAGGAAGAAATGTGTTAAGTGTGGGTGGTGAGTTCGGAAGCAAAATACCATAAGCATATGTCTTTGCCTCTGAACATGTGCAGAGGCCCACCTAAGTACTCAAGTTCATGTCTGGTGTGTAAACCACATAACTGGGTGCTGTGCTTTACATTAATGGAACTCAAGCTCCACAAACAGGTCTCAGGAAACCCAGGAATATTCTGCTATCATACATAATTTTAACAATTTTCTGGTTATACCTCACATTATAATAAAAGTAAATAGACTAGACAAGTTATTAAGAACAATATTTTACATCTAACTATGCACACAAGAATATATACTCCCCTTGAGGTGTACAGAGTTATGTGCAACACTCCCATTAATGTTAATAGGCATTACAAGTCTGCACCGAGCAGAGAAATTCTCCTGAAGTATCACTGTTAACAGCATGTCTGATCTGTTTGCTTATTGTTTATACATGGTGAGTAAAAAGATGTAGTACAGTGGTTAAATCTGTATACATACAGGCACATATGTATTTTGTGCATATGCTTAAAATGTATCTTTTGGCAACACCTTTTGGAGTTCTGAAATATCTCTATATGGTGTGTTTGTGCTGCCATTTCAGCAATGACATTCAATGCATATGCTCAGATTGCTAAGATGGCTACTTAGTTAAATTTTTTTTTTTTTTTTCTGTAGACTGATTCAGTTGTTCTGAATTTAGATCTTGGGTAGATGATACATGTAATTGCCTGGAGGAATAGAAGCACTTTTTTTCTTACTATTTACAAATTGAGGAATGACCAACAACTGTATAAATGTCCTTCACTGGAATGACCTGTACCTGAAAATTAGGATCATACCGGTTGTTGCTGAAATGTAGAATTTGTGTTAGTACAGACAAATGGAAATGTCTTTTTCTTGTGCTTTGAATTTTAGGAGACATAAAAGCAACCAGTCTTGTAAATGGTCTTGTATTTCTTAATATCCAAGATGAAAGGAAATACTCAACATTCTTGCTGTACAGATGTAGACTCCTTGTGCTGTAGAACTATACCATTCAAAGATATAGTTCAAATCAAGATCCAGTTTTACTTCTCTTCTGTTACATTTTATTCTGACTATGCTATGCAAGAGAAAATATGGTCCTGATTGGTTCTTGCAAGTGTCTTGGGGAACATCTATTAACCATACATTATTAGAACAATGGAAATATACTGATTTTATTCATATTTTGCAAGGAATGTACTTCTGCTTAAGTGTTTCTAGAAAGCCAGAACGCTCATTTTGTACCAGCTAATTTATAGGAACCTTCATAAAATACATGGAAATTTACTCAGATAATTTTTTTTTCAAAATTTACTGTTGACTGTGATCACATTTGGTCTCCTTAATTTATATTTTAATATTTTTCAATATAGAATTCGAACACTGAGTTCACAAAGCAATCGACCACCATTAAGTCACTAAAAAAACAAGTCCAGGAAAAAGAAGAATGGATTCGGGAACTACAAGCCAAGTATGGTCCCTCTTCTCTCCATTGTGTCTGGTGCCACCCAGTGGCAGCTGTAAAATTGCTACAACGTCAACTATTCCTAGATTCTTTAGAGAACGATGGGTTCTTTTTGTTGCAGTCTTGCATAGTGTTACAGGGATCTTTTTTGAAACTGGAGCAGTTTATGCTTGAATTGCGGTTTTTATAAACTGATGAGTGATTAGCTAACTACAGTATCTGTATGGCAGAAATCTTAATTCAGAACTCAGACTCTACAGTAGGCTATTTTATCCTTCATGTAAGTCGAAATGAATTCCTCAGCACCGTTAAACACAGTCTTTCAAATTCAGTAATTCTTTGCCTAGGGGCTAAGAGACATGTCAAGGCTCAGATGCTTAAATAAGATTAAATAGCTAGTCTTATATTCATAAAGAAGTTCAAAAGGACAGTTGTATTTGTTTCTATTTGAATTTATTCAGATGTGTTATTCATTTTGAAATTCAAAAATTGTCAAGTATGCAGCTGATATTTTTACTCCACCTGCGGTAACTGATATAATACTGTTCTTCAATTATATTACTATATCAACTATAAAAAAGCTATGTGTATCTGAATTTCTTGTCCGCCCAAGAGTCTTAACTCCTTTAACCCTTCTGATTCTTTTAATTGAAGAAAGAATGCAGTTTACTTATCTGAAAATAGTTAATCTGAAAAATAGAGAGCCCTAAAAATGGTTAAATTGTAGATTGTTTATTTTCTGTTTCAAAGTGAATTTATCCACCATAAGATTTCAAATTTAAAATAGTTATTGGATAGCATGCTTTCTTTATAAAATAGATACTGTTTTTTTCGGAAGCTGTAAGATGTAATAACCAAAATAATAGTAAGAGTAGAAAGGAGAAATAGATCAAAGAAATTTTTAGATGCAGTGTATTCCTGGTTTTTTTTTTTTAATACAATATTGACGCTGTATTAACAGTGTTGTAGTCCTGAATATACTACCATTCATTTCACTTTCATTGGAAAAAAATCCAGCTATCTGGATGTATTGAAGTATTCCTTATGTTTATATTTTAAAATACTAATTTGTGTTACAATAGTGGAAGCATTGTATAAGGCATAATTTTCTCATTGAACAGAGATTACTTTTTAGTACATGAGAGTTTTGGGGGTTTTACGAGAATTTTCTGACAAAAGCTGATGTTATTTCTAGGTTTTGCATTTTATTCCATGTGACACACAGGGATAGAGTTTTTTCAACTATTTCCATGTATTACTCGTTGGATTAAAGGAGGCTTCCCATTTCACTTTCTTTTCAAAATAATTTTGCAAGAAGTAGTGTTTGAATGATCGTTTGATACATCAAAGAAATTTAATTAATTGAATTTTGTGGCCTCAGCAGGTTTCTTTTCCCCTTTTTTTGATAATAGTTTTAGAATTATTGTGATTTCAGTTCAGACAAGCAAAAATCAAGTTACAAACCTATTGCATATTTAGAAAAAGGTCTGTTTAATAAGAGACTGAAATTGAGTTTAGTACTTGCAAGAACTGTATCAGCTTTAATTTTTGAAAGTATTATAATGCCACAGGTATGACAGATTTTCTACTGCCTTTATACCTTTTAGTTGCATATTAACCAAATTTTCTAGCAGTGATATGCAGTCCAATTTCTTCCTCTGCAGAATTTCTCAGTTGGAGAGGGACCTTGCTATGAAAAGACATTTGATAGAAGACTTAAGGTCTCGCCTAAAAGCAAAAAAAGAAAATCAGAAAACCTCAAATGAAACATTGGAAAATCTTGAGAGAAAGGTACTTCTTTCTTGCTATTTCTCGTTGTTGGAAAAACAGAAGCTGGTGGATTTACAGAAGTTATTTCAACACACTGTACATACTAAATCAATGTATTGCTTAAAGAAAAGAACATACAGTTAATTGAAGGGTGTAATTCCCTCCACTATAATTTGTATGGAATCAGTATATGGTGATAGCTTGAATGGATTCAGCATGATTTAATTTATCTTTGTTATAGGTGTAATTAAATATTAAAGTATTCAGAACACAGAGTTGCAAGGATATGCTGTAAGTAGTGGGATTTAGTTTTATGCACTGTAAGTTCATAAAATACAGCAGACCTGAAACAAGGGCGATTTTACATGACATATGCTAATGAAATCCATGCGTCTCTCCTGGCTATAGTAGTTAAATGCTTTAATATGTTAATCTATTTTCTACTACAGTGTTATGAATGATTCACAGTTCTTAGCTTCAAGTTATTCTAACTGTGTAAGTAGTGCTTGACTTCTATAGTAAATCTGTTCCTCCTGCAAAATTTTAGGATGATTTCACTAAAGGTAAAAGACCTTGTATATGGTTTAGCATATTTCTGTTATCCAACTGATGCATTGCACTTTGGCCTTCAATGCCAGAAAAAGATCATGATGTTTGGTTGTCTGTCAGGTTATGCAACTTATGACCCCAAAATAGAAATAAACAACCTGCCAGTTTGCCTCTGTTTGCCTAGAATGCAAGCGCTTGCTGAATGACACAAGCACTATTCCTGCTTGCAGTCATACAGCATTTTCAGCTCCAAAGAGAACTAGTGTATAACCCTCCATGTTAAAGATAAGGTGTTATTAAGAAATCCACAGCCAGAAAGTGAGAACATAAGTAAGCAAGGGAGCTAAGGTATGACGTGTGAAAAATAACCTGGTTTTGGTTTTGGATAAAAGATTTAGCATGGAATAATGTTTGTAATGCTGCACTTCGAGTATTTTAAGCGCTTCATTTCTAGAGAATCATATTCCATACATTATTTTGATTATTCCATGTGGAAAGTCAGCTTGATAATTTTACATTATCTTCAGCAAAAGATCAAAGAAATTCCCTGTTACCCAATATTGTCAGGAAAACTTTGTGATTAGCACTATAGGAAAACAGAACGATTTTTAGGAGCATTGCTTTTTTTCATTTTACCCCCAATCAGTGTTTGCATTGGATAATCATTATCTAAGAAGCTTTACAGACAATTAACATATAGACAGTTATTTTTTCAGCTGAGTTTGAATTTATGTTTTTATCTCTTGCAAAAGAAATTATTGGAAATTGTAATTTACTCCCTTTTGCAAGTACGGTAAGTACTAAATACATATATATTAAATATACTAGCTTATATATATATACACTAGCATATATACTAAAGTACTAAAATATATATGAACAAACAGCTCTGCAGATTGAGAGCTTTTCTTTATATTTAATGCCAATCAAAACTTTATGTTACAAGATTGTGTGTGAACTGATGTCTACTGGATCAACAGTAGAGATTTATTAAAGTCTGCAATTTCAGAAAAAGATACTTCAGTGATGTAGTTATATATTTTTATGTAATATAGGTGTGCTTAGTTCTGATTTTGTTCCAGTTTTGAAGTTTTCTATCTTGATAGTCAATGCCCTTGGTCTTTCATTATTTCAGGTGAAGGCACTGGCTGAAGACAAAAAAGCTTCCATTGACTCAATGAAACAAAGGCTTAATGTAGCTATGAAAGAGAAGTCTCAGTATGAGCAGATGTATCACAAAGCTAAAGATGATTTGGAGGAAAAGGTATAATTAGAGTTTTGATGGCTCCACTGTGGAGCTTTTTCATGCCTTACTTTAAAATGAAAAGTTGCAAGGTCATCAGCCTAAATTTTCAGTATGGAAAGGGGGAAAATAGCAGAATAATAGTAATCTGTTTCTCTGATGTGATTCAGTCACATTTCTGAAATTTGCATACTGAAACATGGGCATAATGACTGAAAATGAAATTACTTTTTGCTATTAAAATACATACTATATGTTAGAAGTGAAATACTCTGTGATGTCAACTATGGTATGGGAAGTTGTTTGTTCATTCATTTGTTTGTAATCCACCATACCTCCCCAGCAGCTTTTATCATAGTACTGCTGTGTCTCTATGGATGTGTTTCAGGGTCTCAAGCTTACTAAACTAGAGAGAAAAATGATTGAGGCTGAATGTGCTATGACTGAGCTTGAAACTGCTGCATCTCAACAACTACATGGCTTGGCTAAACAAAGTACACAGGCTTTGGAAACTCTACAGAAGGAGCTGCTGCTCACCAGGGTCAAAGTAGAAGAGTTCAAGACATTTGTGAAGGTTTGAATATTGATTTTCATTTGAGTGTTCACCTGAATATAGGTATTTTTGATTGAAAGCGAAAATGTAAAAGATTAAGGAAGGCTCTGATGCATTCCCTGTTCCAGAACAATGTTTGTAGTTGCTGTAGTGTTCTGGTGTCAGGTCTGAATGAGGAGAAAGAATCACTACCTCTCTCCCAGACATTGGAAAAGACTTCCATAACTTTTATTGGTCATCTTTTTATATATGGCTGCTATTGTTATTCCCCAATATGACCGGATGGAGCCTGCTGAGATCTCAGCTGGTTCAAGCAGCTCCAGCTGAGGGGCTTGTCCTCAGAGTAAGCTCCGGAAAGCAGAGGGATGGAGTTACCCCTCGCAAAGGATTGGCTTCCCTCAGGTACCTCAGCTGAGAGTCCCTCCTAGACGCCAGTGAAGAAGGAGCCGTTCCTGGTGATAGGTTTCAGTCTTTATTCCAATTTGTAGGCTTGTAACTGCCACCAGCCCTCTCCCACTGGTCCCTGCCGACTCTCCGACCATGCAGTCTCCCTACCTTTTATCCAGGGGGAAGGGGGATGGGAAGGGGCAGGTAACCCACCAACTAGGTAAGGGAGGGGCAGGTTTCAAGGGACATGGACACCTGGATAGACCAATACCTTCAGGAGGGCATCTTTTGAACCTGGCCAACCACACGAAGCTTCTCTGGAATGTCTCCAGATAAAGAGAANCCAGCTGAGTGGCTTGTCCTCAGAGTAAGCTCCGGAAAGCAGAGGGATGGAGTTCCCCCTCGCAAAGGATTGGCTTCCCTCAGGTACCTCAGCTGAGAGTCCCTCCTAGACGCCAGTGAAGAAGGAGCCGTTCCTGGTGATAGGTTTCAGTCTTTATTCCAATTTGTAGGCTTGTAACTGCCACCAGCCCTCTCCCACTGGTCCCTGCCGACTCTCCGACCATGCAGTCTCCCTACCTTTTATCCAGGGGGAAGGGGGATGGGAAGGGGCAGGTAACCCACCAACTAGGTAAGGGAGGGGCAGGTTTCAAGGGACATGGACACCTGGATAGACCAATACCTTCAGGAGGGCATCTTTTGAACCTGGCCAACCACACGAAGCTTCTCTGGAATGTCTCCAGATAAAGAGAACGATTACCAGACAGGCTTTGTGTATGGGGATGGATTCTGTGAGGCGAGGAGGCGGGTGGTGGTGGGGGGAAGTATGGACACAGAAGAAAACCGGGGAAAACCCAAGGTTCAGGAATAAACCCCAAAAACACACTGCTACAGGCTGCCATATACTTGGTCCCAAAAGAAAGTGCTTAGTTATGTATCAGATTACTTTGCAGCAAATAAATTCCCAACACATTTAATATAATAATTCATATCTATTGATTATGGTGAAATACTGCATTTTCTATATGAACATGCTTCTTGTTTTAGAATACTACGTAAGGAAGCCTCTATGTTGAAAAATTGAAAACAGTTTTAAAAGCAGTATGTAGAATAGTGTTTCCTTATATTCCTTCCAGGGAAGTGGTCACAGCACCAGCCTGATAGAGTTCAGGAAAGGTTTGCACTACGCTCTCAGGCACATGATGTAACACTTGGGGATGGCAGGGCCAGGAGTTGGACTTTGATAATCTTTGTGGGTCTCTTCCAACTCAGAATATTTTGTGATTTTATTAATGTAGCATATAACTACTGTATACCAACTTTCAAAGAAGGCTATTGCTTATTAGCACATGAAACAGCTACTTCTCTACTGCTCTCAGATTTCTGTAGAAGTGAGCTGCTTTCAGATATGTTTGAGCAAGGCTGAAGCATTCAAAGTAAACAGTAATGGTATTTTGATGCACTGGAAAAAGAAAGCACATGAAGTCACTCTACGTAGCAGTGCTCAGACCTGTAGCATTTGCCTGAAATCATACCATGTTCAGTTCTGTTGCTAAGTTCATATAAATTTCCTTATGAAAAAAGATTGAACGATGTTGAATACGCTTTAGAATCGTAAATTCAAGTAATTAATAAACTAACTTATCTAAGGTAAAAATAATGATCGGTTTTCATGAAAAAGTGTCTGTTATTTAAAAAACTAGATATTTTATTTTTAAAGTTTATTATTAAAGTGATTAATATTTTCTGTTTGCCTTTTGATGTGACTGTTGAAAAAGAGGTGTAAAACTGATCATTATGCCCATTTGTTCAGAAATATGCTGCCTATTCTTGAATAGACTGTAAATTTTCATGAGAGAAAATGTGCTTTCTTCTAATACTGAATGCTTACTCTAAGAGGAAGATATAAGTGTTCTTTCCACAGCTGCATGCTTATTTTTGGCTAAATAGGGAAAAGCATGAATTAATCTAATGTATTATCTATTATTTTTAATGAGGTACTCCTATGTCACTGATGACGGAGAGAAGCAATTCAATCTCAAGTCAGACTGCTATGAGTTTTGGAATGTCTTGACTGAATAAAGTGAAAGTAGCAGTTACAGAGATAAGGAGATTAAAAAATCATACTGTCAATATTTTATACTTCTATAATGAAACGTTTTTCAAAAATTAGAAAATGAGAAAGTAAAAGATCTTCTGTTCTCAAACGTAAAAGTAGTGAGCAGGATCACCTGTTAACAACTCTTATTATTACTTGATGCATTGTTGAATGAGATGACAGCTTCATTGTTAATTACCATGAATATTCATTAGCACTCTCATGGTTGCACTAGATGCGAAAAAAATGTAAATATGTAATAATAATAATAATAACAACTACCTATTTTTTTGCCTGGCTAGAAAGAATATGCATGCATATTTCAAGTAACAGTTTTGCTGACTGCTGTTCCTCTGCAGAATGATTTTTTGAAAACAAAGATAGTGTCTATAGATAAACTGCTTTGTTTAGTTGGGTGCTAAAATCAGATTTTATTAACAATATACCATTGAAAAAAGGTAAAATGCTTGGCAATTCAGTGGAATTGTGTAGTATATCGGGTAAATCCTGTTAAAATGTCTCTTGTGTATCTGATGTTATAATGAGGTATTGTGATAATACTTAGTGTACTAAGTAGCAGTACTCCTTCCTCTTGAAAAGTACAGCTCTTCTTTTGAACTCTGGTCTGCCTTGTTTCTTTTCCTCTGGATAGCTGTCAGGGTTTTGTCCCCTGACCTTGATCGTCACTCCAGTTCCAGTAATTAAAATATTTTTTTCTATATAATGATCAAGTTTAACCTATTAGATCACTTAAACAGGTTAACAAAACTATATGACCTTCTAATCTTCGTCTGCTATTCTGATCACTTCATAAGCTTTACTTATTTTTTAGAGTGCAAGTGTAATTTTCTCCTCATTCTTGAATTAAATGCAGTTACTTTTTCTACCCATTCCACCTGTCTTGTGACTTTATATAGCTCTTTTTCAACATAGAACAATTAAATTATTTCTGAGTTGCTAATTAAGTTGCTGCTAGTTACAGCTATAAATGGGAGAATAGAGGAACTTCAGAGAAGAGTGTGACTCTTTATAGCAGGCAGTATTACTTGGTTTTAAAGTTACTGATAACACAGAACCACAGGATCTTGGATCTATTTGGGTCAACATAATAAGTTACAAAACCTAGGGAAGAGTTTCTGGTAGAAATCTGATATACACCAGTGGATCATGGTAGAGGATGTGATGACTTACTAATTGAGCACGTATTTGTAATGGAATGTAATAAAATGTTGCATTGCTGTGGTCACCCCAATTTGGGACACTTACACAATGAGCTCAGATCATTAGATTGTAGAGTCTAGTAACAGTTTCCAAAAATGCTGAAAGGAATGCTTGTAAACAAAGGTTGCTGTATCCAATATGTATTAAGGGATTATTGGATTTATTTTTGTTGGAGTATGGGATAGGAATCAGATATTTTGTGCTGAATGACTTTCAGAGGGAACCAACAGAGCACCTGAAATAAGTTAATTCAGAGAAGTTCGTTTTTCCAAAGCTGTTATGAGGAAGATACAGGCTAGTAGGAAATACGAAAAAAAATTGTGTATTCCAACAGTTTATTAAGTAACCAAAAAACCACTGTTGCAGATGGTAACGCCTCATAAATACCTATTTAATTTTAGTAGGAAACAGAGCAAAATATTTAGAAATAAAAGGCAACATAAACAAAGTGGAAAATGGATGATAGATTGTAACCTGTAAATAGAAGCAACAATGGAATATAAAAGATGGATAAGATGCTGAAGAAGTCAAGAGGAATCTTTGGGTAGCAAGGCCAAGAGCTGCAGTAAACAGGCAGAATTTAAAAATGTACTAAGGCAGCTATTACAGGGCAGATGCAATCTATTATTAGATAAAACAACTCTGTAACTGTGTATAGATAGAGTGAATAAAAATATAAAATAAATGAAATTAATGTGATAAAATTAATATTTCTGGTTTGTGTCTGCAATGAAGTAGACTGATGTCTTATGAAGATGCTGCAACATTCTTAATATGTTAGTAGCCAAGAGAAGATTTTTAACTTTTTCTAGAAAGAAGTAGGATTTTTTTATTGAGAATTTTTGTAGCTTACCACTTTATAGAGCTGGTTAGAAATATTTCTCTTGCTCATCCTCATTTTGGATAAGTATTCAAAGTTAGTGCATATATATATATTACAACACTGCCTAGAGTCTAAAAGAATGATAATATTGAGTCAATATTCAGAAAAGGTAGTATTTTACATTCATTAATCTGACCTCATTTCGGAATAAAATACTGATATGAAATTCAATTATTAACATATTAAAGCATGGGAGTATGTTTATACTTCTTAGAGTGCCTTTATGGAAAGCAACCTGTATTGAGTAAATCTGTTTTTTTTCTGGAGAGTAGTATAAGTCAGTTGATAAAGATTACTATTTCTTTTAAGGTTTTGTATACCTTTTTTAGGATGTATGATCTACTGCTGAGATGTTCAGATAAAAAAAGTAGCCTATGCAGTATCAATAGTATGTTAAATGGATTAAAAATAGCTCATGCAGTTGATCTGAAAACTCATTAAATGTAGGTGTGTTTTAGAGTTCCATGATGACCAGAATTAAATTTGATTGTTCAACATTTTCACAAAATTCATATCCTGATAAAATTTTTCCATGGTATGTATCAAGACTAAGAAATAATAATGAAAGTAAGGCAAGAAAATATATCAACTAGGCCAGATAAAGCAGTTTTATTACAGAAAAAATACAAACTACCTGGAAGAGGGATCAGGTGGCTCTGAGTACTTCAAGTGCATTTTCTAGAGCTCATGTCTTTATCCCACCCTATTTCCTTCAGCACCATAAATTCTCTTTGAATCATACATTCAATTTTTATGGTGTTCCATTGCTCAGGATTTTCTATAACATGTACTGTCAGATCCTCAGGTGGGTCCTGCCAGTTATGTGAAGCTCAGCAACCAGAGCAAAATATTTTTTGTTGTGTGTTTGTAGTACTTGTGAGAACTCATGCAGAAAACAGCCATTGGATAAAGTTTAAAAATTGCTATTAGACTGCTTGACTGGATTTCTATTGAAAATATAGTTCAGCTTACTAGTTTATTATCAAACTGTTGGAGTTCCTGCATGAATTCTGTTTTCCGGCATGTCCTATTTTTTTATCCTCCTCTAGACTCTGACTGAGCGTGTGTTTCTGTTAGAGGCTTTCGTAAGCCAAGACTTAAGTAGTGTCATCTGTCCCATTTGACTTGTACATCAGCAAGACTCATTTTGATCTGTGGTGGTGATGCCTGTCTGAGCATGAGAATATCAGAACTTTTCTGACCTTGAGAAGGATTGTTTTGATAAGGCATCTATATTCAGCTGTGTTGGTAATAAATAGGTGATGGCAGCTGAGTGCTTCAAAATCAGTTGAGTGCACTTCTTTCTTCCATACTACCTCTGTCATTTGGGACTTGTGTGCTTTCCATGGAGGATATCCTCTGCAGCACAGTGCACATCTGGTGTATTCTGGCATTGTTCTTGATAGGTCTCCAGTACAAGCATCTGATAAAACTGACTGCCAAAATCAAGACCCATGGCAGTTCACTTGGCAAGCTTAATGGATCTAAGTTGGGATCTAACACTCACCCTCCTAAGACAGCTGCCCTCATTTTGGCTACTCAGAGCTGGGCTTACACTAGGTGTATTTCCCCCTCGCTCTCTTGCTTGACATATATCCATGTTCACCAGCCACGTGTCAGAGAACTTATTTCACCTTGGCTTGGCCAAGTGGTGTTCTGCCAGTTACTTGCCATTCAGTCAGTTTACCTTATATCCTAATGTATGTAAGTCTCTGTTACCTTTCTGCAGTTCATCTTGAATAGTGACATAAGTTTTGCCATGGCATATTTCCTCACTGCTGTCTTGGGCTGTAATTCAAAATACAGGTTTAGGTAAGTTAATGCTTCCGTTGAAAAGTTACACCCCCGAGTTACCCCCTGAGTGAACTTATTTCTGCCCTTATGAAACTTCCTCCCTACTCCATTTTTGAAATGTCATCATAGACATTATCTGGGTCGATTGAGAGCTAGTTCATGAGAATTCAATTAACCTTCTCAAAACCCACACCACCAACTTTTGTGTACCACAGAGGGTCAGAACAGGGACAGGTTTACATGGTTGCAGGCTGGAGATGCTGGGACTGCCCCTTAGTGGCAGTGCTAACTGAAAAAGTTACATAAAACTTTCTCCTGTTGCAAACAATTGGTAATTAATGACTAGTCATATTAAAAAATCCTATTATTTGGCAAATTCCTGTTATTTACTATTATTGTCTTTTTCTCTTGAACTGTTCTGTGTTGGTTCAAGATAGAGCTTTGCTAGGCAATGTGTCCTTCTCAGGATGGCTGTATAGAGATCATGTCCTATTTGCTCTTTATCTATAAACAAAACTTAAAAAATATTAGACGTAATTAATCAGGTTGGAAGGCACGAATATTTGGGAAATACTTGGTTGGTTTTTATCAGGTTTACAACATGAAGGCAACACAAGTACATTGTTGCTCTCTTTCAGTCACAAATCAGTTCTTCAGATAGAAGGAAATCTTTGCAGGCGACTTTCAGAATTCTCCAGTTACAGTGAGACAGCAAGAGATATTTTTCATAGAACTTTGCTGTTGCTGAATGTATTCTCAAACCCTGTGGATTCGATTTTCCTGGCCTGTAGTGCTCCAACATCTTCACACCCAGGATGTGCAGAACATAATTTTTCAGATGGGTACCCAGATCAGATGCAGACTGATCATTTGTTTCTTTATTTGAAAAAACAAGCACATAATGGGCAACTGTAAAATTCAATAATTGGCAAAAACAGGCTAACTTTTTGTGGAAATAGAACTATGGTATGCTGTGCAGATGAAAACTGGTTTCATTTGAAAATTTTATGCAAAATCTGCAGTATCTGAACTTTGCCAATTTGGAAGTGTTGTTTGACCAAACAAAGATTTCTTCAGCAAGTCACTGGGACATTTTGCAAACAACAGCAGATACTATCACATAAATCAGAACTGTCAGTTTTGATTTGGAAGTGGACATCTTTAATATGACTTCAAGTTGCTAGAAAATTTTTCCCACTGAGAACGCTTGAGAGCCAAAAGATAAGTATATTTCATTTATTATGCTCCAAACTGTCAACACTTTACCTAGAAAAGTATACCCAGAGTGATTATTTTGTATTGTGTGGAGTACATGATAAGTCTGCCACTCTGTGTTCAGTCAGAATCAGCATAATACTTGATTCCAGGAATACATTCCACTATGATGAGAATCAGTATTCTTACTTGTAGATTACATACCTTAAAAGGTGGTGTCCTATATGAAAAGCAAAATTTGTGTAACTGAGAAAATCTCGCCATTAAAAAAATGATGCATTATTCCTTCTTCTTCATTGTGCATGCTATTTCTGGAAAAAAGGTAGAAACACAGCTTTTATTATGAAATATCAACCTTTTTTGGTTCTGAGAAGAAATTGGTGATAAATTAAGCTAATCTCCATCAGGATTACTCTGCATCTGGGATTTAAGCAAATTGAATCAGAGGCCTGAATAGTGACAGTGAATATCTATTAGACTGTAAACAGAATAATAGGCCTTGTGAATTTTAATGAATTAAGTGAATGGCTGAATTCTTATAGTTTACAGAAGGCATATGGTTAGTGATATATACGGTGTGCCAAGAGCAGCATATACTGTAGATGTCTTAATGGAAAAAATATTGATAAATAAAAAGGAAGAATAAAGAGGAAGATGTTGAAAAGCATGTCCATAGTCTACTTTCTCTTTGCTTTTTAGACTTAAAAGGATAGCACTTCACTTTGGTTTTTGACTATGATAGATGAAGACCATAACAGATGTAGTTTAAAATATATTGAATATTTGTAAATCCTACTTTTTATCTAATTCTGTATTAAGAATTTCTGTTGTTGTTATTATTATTATTATTATTGTTTTCTGTTTTAAGAATAATTCTGTATTAAGAATTCATTAAGATGTTGATTGAGATAATTCAACTATGTAACCAAGTTGTAAGGTATGTCAGGTTTTTGTAGCTGTGCATGTATGTCTCATGCAAAGTTTAGAAGCATATCTGACATACACAGGTGATTTTCTTGATAATGGTGCTATTTTAATTTTTCTTAGAGTGCAAGAGACTGTGACTCTCTAATTGTAGATAGCATGTGAGCAGATCCAACAAATTTGAACTGGAGACTGTTTTCACCAATCTGCAAAAAAATTCAGTTTGTACATCAGTAAAAAAAATAATGTAAGTTTAGCAGAGAATGAGATTGAAACAGGATCAACTGGATCAGCTGGGCGCTACTTGGAGGCTCTGTACTGCACTTCTTGGAAGTGTCTAGATCCACCTGGGATTTCTTTGAATGGATTGGAGAGACTTCTTTTTAAAGCTCTTACACCATTCTCTGCTGGACATAGAAAAATGCTTAGTTTAAAGATAATGGCCAGTTTGGGGTATAAAAGATAGAAACAGTGTTGACTGGAAAAAGCAGTGACTGGAAGACTTCAGGTGTGGACATATGAGTACATACTAAAGGCTCTAGGCTTGAAGTGATTAGAAGGCCTTTTGGCAAAAAACCAAGTAAACTAGAAAAGCTTGGAAAGTAGGAAAAAGGTCTGCAGTAATAATTTATGTAAGAGTTATGTAGAAATAATTGTTTAATGTATGTCAATGAAATGGCTAAGAAAGTGAGCTGAAGCAGGGAGAACATAAAGCATTCATTCATATACAGGGTCTCATGAAGTGTCCACAGTAACTTAGGAAGTTGCGAGTTAAGGGGATTCCCAAGGGACATGGCAGAAGGGCTACAGAGAAGTAGGAAGAGCTCTAGGAAGACAGAATCATTAAAACCCCAACAAATTACAGTATTGTAAGGAAACACAGTTGTTAAGTTTTAGGGGATCTTTTAAGAACCTAAGTAATGCCAGAGATGACCTCTTAAGTTGGGTTTCAGACACATTTGTTTCAGCAGTACAGTGGTCTTACACAGAGCATCTGATTTATAGTTCTACGGCTTTTTGTGTGTTTCTGCAGAAAGATAGCATAAGCTTAGACACTGAGCTGAGTGTCAGGAAATCGTGGTGTTCTTCACATCTTGGTCACTGACCTGCTATATGACCTTTGGAGTGTTGCTTCACCTCAGTATTTCTTGGTCTGCCCTGAATATCTTTGTTTGCTACGTCTGGTACAACTGTGCTGACTTTGTCTGCCCTAACTGTTCAAGATAATAAACTCCCTAAGATCCCAGGCATCTCTTGCTATACATATGTGAAGCTCTAATTTCTGTCAGTGTCTTTTTTTCCCTCTGTGTACATAACTGTAATAGATGACGTTTTAAAGGAATTATGGTAGTTTTGCTAGCACCTGTGTAAATCAGAGGAAATTCTGTTGTAGCCAAAGAATTTACATCAGGCAAAAAATTATTATGAGGTAGTACTTAAATGCAGAAGTAAATAGGACTTTAAATTATTATTATTATTGCCCATTCCACATAAATAGAATTTTAGAAACCAATATATTTTGACAGAAATATTTGGCTTGTCATCCCATGCTGATTATACATATTTCAACTCATTCTCTGCTGTAAAGAAAACTATTCTTTTTTCTTTGTTATAGGTCATGGAACATGGTAACTGTACTGAAAATTTAGCAACAGTACTATGAAAACTCTGGAGTGTTTGCTGATACTTAACAACGAACATCAGTCTGAAAACATTTGGGTCTACAGTTCAAGTTTTAGACAGTCCTAAAGCTTAATGTACAGGAAAGATTAGATAATTGTAAAACTGTAAAATTATATATGACCATAGGTCCCTCTTATTAGTAGGTACCTGCTGTATGTTCTATAAATGAGGTATCCAGCTGATGCAATAAATTCTGCTTGAAGGTATTACAAAGAATGTAATGAAAAAAAGCAGATTTTTAAAACAAGATTTCAGGCATAAAGTGTGATAGCTAAGCAGTTCTCAAGAGAGGATTAGAAAACAAAACGAGAAAAAGCTGACCAGTAATACAAAGTCCCTTAATTTTTATTCACACAGGGAATTTTAAAACACATAAATGTACCATTAAGAATATATGGTATATTCTCTACTGAAATATAAACTACCTTGTAATTGGTCATAGTAAGTCCATTGCTGTATCTTTGTTTACATATGTCTTGTTTTGAAGACAACCTAAAATTAAAAATTGTCCAGGACTTAAGTCACTTGTCTATGTATTTGTAAATAATTTTTTTTTTTTTAGAACATAGCACAATGTATTCCACTTCCTTTTCTTATAATGTCAAATACAGGTTGAAATATTTTAAGTATTCTTCCCTATGGTTTTCTGCACCTGGAGATAGTTAAGCAAATGCAGTCAAAAGAACATTCTCAATTTTGTACTTAGAAATATATGATTATAAAGAAACTATTTGTTTTGCTGCTAGGATAGAAGAGAATGATAATATTTTCAATTACTTCAATGAATTTTTCAGATCTTGCCTGTATGCTTATGTGTGTTCAGATTTGCCTGTGTTAATTGAAAAATCAGGAAATTGTGGAATATCAGGTTGTAGATGCAGCTGTGGTATCACCTTATTTTTTTACATTCAGACTGCAATTTCTCCATATTTATGTATAATGGAATTCTTTCAGGTCGTTAGGTGAGGCAGTTCTTCCAGGCCATGCATGCTTTCGTCTTCCACTTACCTCGATGAAGTTGTGAGCACTGTTCTCAGTGCCAATCAAAATAAGACTGTTTATTTAAATCATATATATTGGTCTGATATCTAGCTTTAGAGGATCAGCAGGTTTAGAGGTTTAATAAATTCAATGGCTTATTTGTTTACTTTATTCTTAATAGAAAAGATAACAAAATAATATCTTAATTCTTCCAAGTACACAAAACTGTAAGACACATTGTTTGAAAATGTATATTAATAAATTTTAGAGCCACAGTAGAAACTGTGACTGTAGACAGGTACATAAAACCAACTCATCACCTTATAAATGTGGCCTGTGTGACATTGGTAAAGTAATGTTATTACCACTTCAATATTTTGCCACAGAAGTTTGAATACTGAACTTGGTGAAGGAAGGTAAGATTGGTCTATATGTCCTCTACATCTTTACTTACGGCGCATCTCTAAAAATTACGTGTGATCTCCGGGAATCATAAGAATGAAATCAACCTCCTGAGGCTTTCTCATTCCCTTGGGTCAGAATGCTGCATGTTATAGCCCTAAGCAGAATAAGTCCATTGTAGTGGTCTGTTTTTGTGTCTTGTCTTGTCCCTTTTCTGATAAAAAAAGGTTATAGCTAGGTGGGTTTTTTTCAAGTGAAGGAGCTGAGATAATTTGAATAACATATATAAATATATATTAAATAACATATTTTAAAAATGAAATTACTATAGAAGAGTTTTCAGTCATGCTGTGATATCAGGTTAAACATTATTGCTGAAAGCATTTTGAAAGTTATTTTTGGAGACGGAATAAGGAACAAATAACTGTTCTTTCTTTGAATGCTTATTTCAGCTGCTGAAATGGTGTATGACATCATCTCTTTGTGTCATTTTGTCCATTTATTCAGTTTTGTTTTGTTGATTATGAGGTATTTGGGATTACAATATTTCTCAGCCTTTTTGCAGCATTAGGATCTGGTCTAACCTTAGGCCAGCAATAAATATTCCACCACAAAAGCAGAGTTCTTTAAGCTCAGTGTTCAGTTCTCTGAAATTTAGGTCTTGTTATTCATAGGCAGCTACAACATCTTCATAACGCTTTTGACTCTCTAGGAAACTAAACTTGTTTCAGAAAAGATTTTTCACTTCATTTTTGGTTTAATGCCTTGAACCACATCCATATCCTTTTCTAATCTAAAAAATAAGTGAGTTTCTAAGAACATGTTACTTGTATCTAAAGACATCTCCATATTGAACTACACACACAATACTACATATAAAATTATTCTGTATATTATATTCTTCTATGTGTTTGTGGTTGGTTGACCAAGAGCTGTGCTGGTTGGCCAGCAGCTAAACACCACGTAGTTCTTTGCTGACAGGGGCTTGCTCCCTCGCCCCAGTAGGACTGGGGAAAGAATAGGAAGAGCAAAAGTGGCAAAACTTGTGTGTTGGTAAGGACAGTTGTGTGTTGGTAAGGACAGTTGAATAAAGGAAAGTAAGGGGGATAAATCCACCAAGGAATGTAGATCAATGCCTAGCCAGTCTCTGAGCAGAGAAATCACCATCTCCCTTAGATTTTATTGTTAAGTGGTATACGTGTGAAATGTCCCTTTGGTCACTTGGGGCCAACTGTCCCAGCTGCGTTCCCTGTCTACATTTTGTGCATCCCAAGCCCACTTGCCGAGGTGGCAGCATGAGAAACAGAAGACCCTGATGCTGTGCCAGTGCTGCTTAGCAATGGCTGGTATGTTATTAGCACTGGTTTAGTTCAAGTACCAAACACTGCACCTTAGAAGCTGTTGGAAGACAATTAACACCATCTCCATTTGTGTTGTAAAATAAGCCAGCAGAAAAGAATACTGGCGTGGTTTAACAGAGACCTTAGGCTCGAACTTGTGACAAAAAAAGAGTGTAGCATCTCTGGAAGGATGAATAGGTAATTGGGGGGAACTACAGAGATGTTGACAAGTATGTGGAGAGAAAATTAGAAGGGTCAAAGCTAAACTGAACCTTAATTTGGCCACTGTGCTTAAAGACTAGGTGATCCTGAAAGTCTCTTCCAACTTTGATGATTCTGTGATCTCGGCCAGATGAAGCACACTGTTATTACTATAGTACAAAATACAACAAAACTTAAAATTATCCATGACTCATGAGCTGTGGCCTCTGACATGAGAACTGTACCAGTGCAAGACTGAAGTCTGGCTATACGTTGGTACGGTGCTAGCTAGCATCAGAATTTTTCTTGGGACCATAAAGTTTTATTATGCTACAAACAATAATAGTATGTAAATTGACATGGTAATTACAGGAAAAATTTTTGGCATTGCCTTGGTCATACAGCATTACTTAGGGCCATTGATCAAATTGTGTTAATTCCAGGATCACCGAGTGTTAGTGTTTTGGGATGTGAAGGCCTTATTAATAGTGTGCTGTCAGGATCTTTGTGCCACCAAGGCTTCTTTAAGTGTTTAATTAAATATGACCTTTTAATTGAAAGAAGACCTTTGTTTTTATACATCTCAAAACTGGCAAAAGATGCAGTGCTAAGAAGTGATTACATGCTGAGGCCAAATTTGAATATGTTCTTAAGAATGAATATTTGAGGTAGTGAAAATAAAGTAAAAAGGTGTATAATGGAGATATTTCAGAATTATATGTAACCCAACATCTGTAATGTATATTATAGAAATGATATGGGGTTAGTTGGTAATTCAATAATTGCTAATGATTAAAAAGGACTAGGAACTTTAAATGTAAATGAGATTAAAATTTTAAGCTTAGAATTTTAATTGTCTTTTTTTTTAGTCAGATTAATGGCAGTTGACCTTGTCTGACAAGAAGTGGTATAGATTCATTTCAGGAATTAATCAATAATTCCTATTCTAGTTGGCTGGTAGCAGAAAAGTGTGTCCCACAGGAATAGCTCTGATGGTAACATCTAAGTTAGGAAAATGGCTTTGCTAACAAAATATCCTATATGTCTGACAGCAAAAGAAAAAACAAAAGATAAAATCTCAAATCCTAGTGTTACTGTTTCTAATAAAGGCATGGTTATAATGGTTATAAATCAGTATAGTACAGAAGTTATGTACTGCACTGATTTCATTTTAGGTAGCTTGCATCACCTATGTAGGCTTATTAGTTTAAAAAGAAACAATCTTGAAATAGAGAGAGGGAAATGTTTTAGTTCAAGATCCTACACCTAGCTCCAGAATGCATTGGATCAAATTCTTAATCACAGAACAGTGTTCTACTAGCTTCAGTACACTCATCAGCAAAACCTATGTTGCTTAACTCTTGAGGTTTTGTACTTTTGAGTTTGCAAATTGGTCTTTCAGTTTCTAAAACCTGTGTGGCTTGAGACTGAAAATTTCTATATTGGAGCATGAACTGACATATAAATTAAATCACCAATAAGCAAACAATTTAGCACATGAATTCATTAGCATATGACAGATGAGAAAATATGAGAAGAAAAAGCAACTTAAAATCATAGGAAGACTATAATTTTTAGGGCACTTATTTAGTGATAAAATTTATATCAAAACATTATATCAATACATGAAGGAGAGGTTCAAAAATAGCTAGTCTCTCCGAGTCCAATTTTAAAGTCCATAAAGTAGCCTTATTTTTCACATCTGGTTTGTGCTTCACATATGCTTTAGTGTATTTGAACTGCTCAAGGGACAGAGGAATTGAAGTACAAGTCCTCCATATGAATGATCTGCTGTGATTATATATAAAGTGTATGCTTGCATATTAAAATCTATTAGTTGTAATTTTATCTTTCTTTGATTTTTGTTTAAACTTGCTTGTTCTTTGTTCTTTTATTCAATTTTTTTTTCTTTCAATTTTTTATCCCTTTTGTTTTATATATATATATATAGAGTCTTCAGTGTCTTCCTGATACCTTTCTTTCTTTCTTCATTTCTGGAACTGCGGACTAAAAGCCAATCACACTGGAGTTGTAGTTTCTGAGTTTCACTGCTGCTATCAGCTTGTTCACTCATCATGAACTTCTTTTGGAATGTGGATACACCAATAACGTTCATGTAATAATGTTAAATAACTATTGCCTAAATAACTATGTTTCTGTGTTTTCTAAGGCATTCAAGTGAATGTTTAGCATTATTATCATGCTTTTTTTGTGTGTGTTTTTGGTTATTTGTCATTATTTGTAGCCTTTCCAAGTAGCTTTGCAGGTAATTTCTTGCTATTTTACTCCTTTAATTTACATTTCCTCTTTGCATCAGGTTACAAATGTGCATTTTGATCAGATCTTCTAGAGTGATCACTTATGCCTAGAGAGATCTCTTTTTAAAACATGGGAAGCTGATTAAATTTGATTGAAAAAGTAGGGTTGAACTTATTTTTCCATTGTCAGATACATCTCCTATATGTTGCAAGAGACAATTTACTGTTAGACCATTTCAAATGTTACAAAAACATGTGATTTAACTATATTTTTTTTCATAGCGTGTGCTTTTCTTTTTGGGGCTCCCTCTTCTCTTAGTCTGTTTCCTTCTATGAGCTTAGTTCAAGTTGCCCTAGATACTTTCTCTTCTCTTTCAAGTCCATTACATTTCAACTTTCTTCATTCCTCTCAGCTCTGCACTTGCAGACAGGTTTATATCTGAAATCGTTTATTAGAAATTCTGTGGATGGAAGGACCCACACTTGAATCGGAAAATTGGACAAATTTCACTGTACCTCCCCTCCCCAGATTTGTAGTGGGGTATTTCTATGTTTAAAGATTAAACTTTATTAAATACAGACAAATGTTAAGTTGGAAAGTGGTAGGAAAAAAAAAATCTTGGAATTGGATTAGTGTGCTGTGTGTTCGTTGAAATGTGTTAGCAAATGCTCTCTAATGACTGTTTCAGATACACTAGAGGCTGTAGAATACTTTACCCAAAAAGCCAATAAACAGGCTTGATAATCCTGTAGTCAGTTTCTATGAGATGAAGATACTCTGTAGAAAAATAATTTTGAGGAGCTGATCAGCTGCTGTTGAGATGTATCTTAATAAGATGAGCTAATAAGAGGAGCTTCACTAGGATGGTCAAAAGAAAACCTTCTCTTATTTTAAACTCAGCTGAGATGTTTGTATTGACAATCACAGTTCTACTTGAGTCATGGAAGTTGAATATTCTAGGAGGATCTTCTGAAAATGGGTTAGTCTTCTTGTTTGTTAGTCAACAATTTTTAAATAAAAATGTATTGCTCAGCTTTTGATGAAATATTTTTGTCGTAGTTACATAAATATTAAATGAAAATTACTTTGGTTATAAAACTGATGAATTACACTGATGTTTAGTGTTATTTCACTGAACCAAAGAACTTAATAAATAGGTAGGGTAGGAACTTGCTAGCCAGGACAATTTTGAATTACCGTCTCCTGGTGAGAAACAAAATTTCAGGTTTTGAATCAAGAGGTATACTGGTGTTTCTGCATGCAGAGAATGTCAATAAGTTTTTTAAAAAAAATCCATTTGACCACAATGAACCCTGCCACTTATGTTCTTATTTCAAGAACATTTCTGTTAGACTGGGTCAGGAAAGATTTTGTTTGATTCTGTGGAATCTGCTTTGTCTTACTAATGATGGCATTATAAGAATAGTTACTTTGCTAAAGACATACCAAAACAGTACGTACATTTAAGAACATTTTTTTGTTTACTGTATTCGTTTCTATTTTGTGTTCTAAGTAGCATGTGATTTAATATTCCAGCACATATTCTGTTGAATCAATAACACAGAATGGAGATAATTCCCATCTAAAGGGGCTTAGTCTAAATGAAACTCTTTTTTCCATCTAATTTGCACCATTAAAAAAAAATGACAGAGTATTTTTTGCTTATGTCTTCTAGACTCTAACCGGAGAGTTACACCACAGCGTACAAAGGCTGAGAACAAAAATCAAACTGGCAAAAAAAAAGGGAGAAATGAAAGCATGCAAAAAGGGTCTTTCCCAAGAGAGTCTTCAGTTGGCAGCGTCTATCCTAAATGTTTCAACAACTGATCTTTACGAAATACTACAAGAAGGAGATGACGAGGTAAGTTATTTTAAGGACTTCAGTAAAAAAGGCATAGATGAGAAGATACAGACTATATCCCTCCTTGAAGAAAAGGATTTGCAGATAAAGACTGAAATTTCATTGTGCAAGATACAGCACAGAAATCAAGAAGGATTTAATCTAAGTGAAAGGGTCAGGTCAGAGATTTGTAAGGTGGCAAGACTTATGGCATGCATAAATATACATGCTTTCAGCATGTGTATGTAGAGATATAACTCAGTATTTTCATTTTTGAGGCTATTTGGCAGGATTGTACGTTTTAAATAGACGTCTGCATTAAAGAAAACAAAATTAGAATGTATCTTGCTGTGTCAGATTGATTTTGTTGATACTTCCTTTCTGAATTGTGATACCTATTAAAGGTATTTCTGGTAGACAGATGGTTTCTGGGTGAATTCATCGCCTTTTTAGTTGATTCTATCATACATTTTACTATGAAATATTTGATAGTGTTTCATCAAATCACTATATTAAATAGATGCAGTGATAGTATTTCTTATCCAGATTTATTCAGTCCTGATCAAATAATATATGAAAAATCCTGTACAGTTACTTTAGCAAGTGTCTAGGAGCTGTCCATTACTGGCCTGTAACAGTACTCTGGTAATGACTTAGATTTAGCCTTGTTGGAGTTTTATATTAAAGAGGTCACAAAAAGGAAGTTTTTCTATGCAAAAAGAAGTTTTGTTGGTTAAACAACAGTGCAAGGTATGTGTGTGCACTGATAGGGATTGCACTCATGAATACAAATAAAATGGGCTGATCCCTGCCCTGTTTACTAACATTAATACAACCCTATAAAGTGATTCACTTTGACAGAGTTATTCCATGCTTATCTCATTCTCAGAGTAATTTCGACATCCCGTATATTTTTGTTTAATTACTGTGTATATATGTGTAAAACACATAAACATACTTAACTAGAAATATAAAATAAATTTATTAGACAGGAGATGAATTTACATTACACATACACTACATATTCCATCTATCAGTGCATAGGCTCAGGCACCTTTATGTTCAACTCATACAATTTAGACATAGATCACACATACACCAGTGTATTCATATGAAAGGAACATGCTATGCACATTTCTAGAGGCACACACAGGCAAGGGTAGGTTTAAAAATTTAATAGAGCACTGATACTTGATGAGTATGCTTCAGATAACTAATTTTGCAAATGTGATTCCAACTTCGACATGCTGTATATTTAATGTGTACCCAGTTACACATTTCCTTCATTGCTCCTGATGTTTTTATATTTTTAGGAAACAGCAAAAACAAAAATGGAATTTGAAAAAGATAAAGAATGGCTACAGCATATACAGAAACTTCTTGAAGCACAGGTGCTCAATTTATATTATGCCACAATGTATTAAAACTTTCTGATTAGCTATGTGTTTTTAGATTGTAATTAATACATTATATTTGTAATTATGGGGCCATTGATGGTCTCAAACTATACTGTGATAAGCAATATGAAATCCTTGTTTTGTAGCATTTCCTTTGTCTATCTCTTAAAATCAGAGTTACTGTGTAAAACTGAAGAGATGTTTATTGAGGATTTGTATAGCTAACTTACCAGGTAACTTAAGCTAACATAACCAGTAAAACAATGCTAAAGAAAACAAGCACAGAGCTTGGCAGATGTGTTAATTGAATTATTGAAACACTGTATAATGCTTGCTAGAGTGAAAATTATCTGTTCTCTCATACCTCTTAGGAAAAAGAGACTTTTTTTTATGTGCCTTTAAAGTTACTAGTTGTTATGGACACCTGAGGAGTTCATGGGTTTCTGTGACCTTTTACTGTGGACCTGTTTCCAGTCAATTCATGTTTTCCTCATAGCCAGACAGCTGTTTATTATCGTGTCTTCTCGCATTCTCTACAATATTTTCTACTGAGACCTCGAGCAGCTTGTTAGTGGGAAGTAAATATTGATTTGGCATCCTGTCAATGCAGAAAGAATGAAAAAATTTCCACCAGAGGCCCCTCAAACATTTTCCTATCGACATTTTCTGGGCAGAGAGGAAAGCTGCATAGAGGATGACAAGTCTGAGACTAGCAGAAATCCCTGAGGGGTCCATTGAGACTGCTGCTGTGACCTGTGTGATACTTTTTCTTCTCTTTCAAGTCTTTTTTTTTAATACACACAGAGTCTGCTGGGATGCTCCCCTCTTGTAAGTGATCAAGGGCAGTTTATTGGCAGGTGAGAGCCCAGCTTTTCTAGCCATAGTCAGCTTTTGTTTGGACATCACTGACAACATACACTGACTCTTAAAACTTTTCTGTTACATTTTTAGTTTTCTCTTTTATTTAAATGATGGGCAGCTGATGTCTGGAAAGAAATAAAACTTGACTTGTAAATCCAGTGTTCCTAATGCATATTCATTAGCTTGGGTCCATTAGTGATGTAGTTAATATCAGTTAAGAAGGAATGTGAATGAAAATATTTTGAAAGCCATTTTAAAGGAACACTCACATCAGATGTATGTATTTAACCACCAACATTTTTTGTGTTGAGATTGTATCCTGTGACCAGATTTTTAAGAAATGACAGGTTTTCCCTCTTTCATTATCAAAACTTACTGCCGTGAAGACTGCTTAATTGCTGCAGCAGAGGAAATAGAAATATCAGTGTGCCTTTACTGGCTTTGTCAGAAAAACTGGCATTTTAATTAAACCTCATAATGCTACATGAAACTCAGCCTTAAAAGCACAATTATTTATATTCACTTACTTGCCTTAATTTTAAGAACTTTTAAAAAATATATGATTGTCAAGATTCTGTTCACATTATCGGCTCCAAAAGATGAATCAGATTCATGGAATACAATGAAGATTTCATGTTCTGTTTTTCATTGTTATTTGGTAAATCGCTAAAAAACATTAAGCAGAATTTTATCACTTTTCTTCATCTGCTATAAAGAGACAGCAAAAACCGGGGGATGGAGAGTGAACAAATTGTTAAATGAAACCAGGTATATTAAGATTACAAATGTTATATAAGGATAGAAGAGTTCATTGTTCTTAGCCATGTACATTTGTGTACAAGTTAATAGTGATTTTCTGTGATTTTTGCTCCATCTTGTGGGGCTCCTCAGAAGAAACACTGAGGGTAGAAGTAACTTTTGGCAAGCAGACCATTTTTAGAATTGTTAGGGGATTATCGTGGTTTTGGGGAGCAGCCAGCTCTGCTTTTCATTTCTGTCCATGCTAAGGCACATAGATGGAAACAGTTAAGATTTCTTCATCTGTATTTGAGAGCAGCTCATGGAACAGCTCTGTGCCCTTTAAAATGTTTTACTCACAACTTGCCGAGTTTGGTTGTGGTTTCTTTTAGTAAGCTTTGGTAATATTTCTGATCAGCAAACTAAAGCCCATGGTGAAATGTAAGCTTTGTGCAGGGTTTTGCTCATAGCAGACTGCCTGCTAAGTGTTACATGTTGGCAGACTGTGTTACCCATTTGCATCTTGAACAAAGATGCAGGATTGCCCTTTTCTGTTATTCGGAGTAAACGTTCACTGGAAAATTGCATCACATCACTTAATATTGCAGTTTGATGTAGTGTCTTTTTGTGCCATTGAGCCAGGACTTTGAAACATAATTGCCCAGCAGTATTGATTTAATTGCCTAGGTTTATTTGTGGACTCCTAATTATTGACTGGAGGTAAATTTAATGGAGAAACCTTTATGAACACTGGGAAACTGCTGCTATTGCTGTTATACATAATGAACTGCATCATATCCCTTTAGATCATTCTTCAAGCTAATTTTATTCTACAGTGACAGTACGATAACATTTAAAATGTCATAGACATTTTATTTTTATTACTGACATACGCCATTTTACTGCTGCACTAGAATTTTGGGGGGGACTGATCAAAGCACTGGTTGCTTTTTACTGTCATTTTATAGATTCCCCTAAAGTGTAATGATAAAGGATACCACAACTCTGTTTTCACTTCATTCATACCTTTATTTTTCATATTCTTATGACTTGGAAAACTCTCATATCTGTCTGCTTTACAAGAATATTAATATTTTAGTGATAAATACTCTTGCATTCCTGAAACTCACAGACGCCAGTCTGAGTTTGTGTCCTTATTTTATCAACTACTGTGTCAAGAAACTAGACCACTACTAAGAGGCTTATGATTTGAAGAGATATCTCTGCCTAGCGATGTTGTTATGTAAACAAGAATCATGTAATAAGAAAGTACAGTCATATTATAAACTCAGCAGAGCTGGTGTAAGTCACTTGTTACCTAAATCTACGTTTTGAATGGCCAAGAAGTGTTTTTTTTTTCTGTTGTCTCTGTATTTATACAGTAACACTCTAGATTGTTTTCACTAAAGAGCAAATAAAAATAAATTATCTCAATAATTGACACTGAGATAAAAGGAAAGGGTTCTCTGGCCTGTGAAGAACCTGTATTTTGAGAGTTTTCACGTGAGTACACACAGATACCTGCTACCTGTACATGTGTAGAGGCATCAGACTAATTACACATTACTGTTTGGGCTTGGGAGAAGTCTCACATTAAGGACGTTTGAGCATCTAGTGGTTTATATTATTTAGGAGGGGAATAAGTATGATTATCTCAACATGCATGTGTATTTACATCTTGCAAGGCAAGTGAAGAGGCTTTTACCCACTTTATCCCTCACATCTGAATGTGTATGTCTTTTAAATTGAGCCTGGCTCTTCATAGTAGCATTCTCTTTTTTTAATCATAAACACTCCCCGTAAAACTCAACCAAAACAGCAATCTTGTCTAGCTTTTTGGCATCATAGGAAACTTATGGCTAAGGCAAGAGGATGGCTTCTTCTCATGTAACTTAAACATGATTTCTTATACTACCCTTGGCTTTCATTTACTGTGACTTATTGTAAGGAACGTGATCTTGGAAAAATCTGTTAATAATTTTGTGTGTGAGTACAGCATGGTAGCCCAATCCAGATTATTACTTGAAGTCTCTAAGAATTATTTTTTAATAAAAGGCAAATCATCTGCCTAAGTTTTTACAGCAGCACTTGCCTTTCCTCCTTCCTCATGCACTCCTTGGGATATGACATCTCACACTAACAAAGCTGCCTAATAAAATCTTTGCTCTTGTGACTTCATGGGTCTAAAAGTCATATTCCAATAGTGAAAACCTCCAGAAAGGCTCCCTTTCCTCTATTCTGTCAGCACTCCTTGTGTAATGCATCTCTAGAATAGGGTTTAGAACAGTATCATCAGTAATCATCAGTAAGGATTTTTCCCAACCCTTTTTAGGATTTGCACTGGCTTCCAAATGCATACTTCTGTTGCTGTCATCTGGGAATGGACACTAATGTCACTATGACACTATGCTAACACATGTTAGAGTTTGTGAAGCAGAAGCCTAAGTAATGCTACACTCTGCAAATGGAAATGCTGTGTCTCATTAGAACAAAAACTTGCCTTGCATTCATTATAATACTTTTCACTGGCAGATGGCAGATTGGTGTATATTTATACACTTATGCTGACAGAGACTCAGTCATATGATTTGAAGTCAATAAATATTACTAGTTTGTTTTTTTACTTAGGGTCAGAATAAAGAGGTGATAGAAGGAGAATTAGGTGTCACTATTTCTGACTCTTTAGGATCACATTACCTTACATTTATCCATACACCAAGATATCTGTCTGATAAGCTGCATAAGAAATATGCCTTTCCTTCATATAGCTTCCTATTATCAAAGAAGAAATTTGTAAATCTGGGAAATAAAATAAATAAAATTATTTTATTCCAGATGTAGTTTGAACATTCAGATGTTGTGAAATCATACAGATCAATTAAATACTGTTTCTGTTAAAGCCTACCATAATGTACTGATTTAGGATCACCATGATTAATGTTAAGTGGGTTGTGGCACAGATAATTATAAAAAATCTGAAAGAAGTATCAGTCTGTATTAAAATAGCTCATGATCAGTCGTAAAAACAATCTTTCACTTGAAATGCAATCACTCCATAGGTGTGCACTTAGCACTCGCTGAACTTCCAAAGCCTTCCCCAAGCATATGGCAGGTTTTGAAGCTGGGATGAATGCTTTAGAGTAGAGATGACTTCAATGGCTGTGAATTTCTAGGGAGAAGTGTAAAGGAAAGTTTCCCAGGATAGTTACAGAGTCATCATTAAAAGTAAATCTGACACGCTTCTATTAAACATTAAGACTGTAGAGACTGTAGCTCTGGGTGTCTGCAAGGAAGGAAAACCAGAGAGAAACATACAGCTCTCTTTCTCTGAAATGAACAAATGTTGAAAGAATGACATAATGTTCTACTTTCAAATGCTCTTGATTTAAATGAATCACTTGAATGGCAAGAGTTCTTGAAAGATCACTTTGCTATGACGTGGAAGCTGCAGAGAGTAGTGAGCAGCAAGTAAAATGCAGTTAGAATGATACGATCCAGAGACATCAATAAAAAGCCATTCATCTCAGGCACAACATTAAGGAGGTGAAATGTATCAGAAATGGATGTAGTCAAGCTAGGCAAGAAGAATTAGAGACTTTGAAGTAATGATGCAGTGTTCTCATAAAAAACATACCTAGAAAAAAAGGGAGAAAAATTAGAGTGAACAGGATACTGGAGTCAGTGTTTTTAAAGCATAGTAGCGAGTAAATATCACAGAGTTTCAGATAAGATTATGTCTTATATTACACTGAATAGATTTGTGCTCAGTGAATTTAAGCCCTCTATTCCCCAAAAAGTCATCACAATAGCACACAAGAGAAAGCTGACAGGTGCAGATGTCTTCTAGAAATTTCTTACTGCACACATAAGTTATTTATGACAGATGGAGACATGTCTGGCCAGCAAACACGAGCACTTGAAAACCCCCTTTCCTGTAGGAAAAGGAAATAATACATATTGTTGTCCTTTTTCTGTAACTACAAAGTGACTGTTGAGCAGCATGTAGGATTGTCGTTGTATCTCTTCACAATACATGCCCTCTATTAACAAGATTTTCCTTTTTTAGAGTTTTTTATGACTTGTTAGTAATTATAAATATCAGTATATAGATTCATGTCTGTATATCAGTTCAAAATGTTACATTTTGTATTTGATGTGCTTTTCATTCTGGGTTTTTTATTTGTTTCTTTTATATTTTTTGTTTCATGTCTATTTAGGAAACAAACACTACTCTATCTGGTGTAAGGACCATACAATTTTCTCTTTCAGATGGAATAGAGAAGTGAAAAAATGAAATTAGAGCAGCAATACTGAATGTGGAACTAGAGAGGAGTTCTAGATGGAAAAGTGTTGCTTTGAACTAAAGTTGTGAGAAGCAGAAAATTATGATTGGCCAGCAGCTTGTTCCAGCAGCTTCTATATTTTAGCTTATTTATTTCTGGTGCCTTTATAATGTAAAAGTATCTCTCCTTCTGAATGAGCTGTTACTTTTGGTATGGTACTGACCCCTCAGTCACCACTGGTCTCACCCTGTGTTCAGTAAGCTGACAGAGTTCTGTGAAGCAGATATAGACTTCTCAACAGTGAAGGAAAACTGTCCTGTTCTCCTCTGGCACAGCAGTGGCCTCTCTGGATGGAGCTGCCACTGTTCAGTACCACCTCTAAAAATACTTCTCAGCAAACACAGTGAACTGATATACCAAGACTTTGAAAGAAAACCTCTTTAAGCATTAAAGTGATGACGCTGAAAAATGTACCAAATCTCCTTTGAAGTCATTAGTTTTGTGCAAATGCATCTTTTATAACTGAGAAGTTAAAAGAGGTTTTAATTTTTCTGTGTAGATATGTCAATACAATTTTTTTGGTATCATGTTTTAGAGAAGCAGACATTTGTGTCATATTCCAATTAATGCACTTGGAGGTTTGGGATTTTGCTTTGCTTTGAGAGGTTTTTTGTGGGTTTGTTTGTTTTGTTTTGGGGTTTTGTTCTTGTTTGGTTTTTATGGGTTTTGTTTTTGTTGTTTGTTGTTGTTGATGTTTTTTAATTATTTACAAGGTTTTGTGTGTGAGTCTAAGGCAATTTGCTACAGCATTGAGAATTATACTGGTAGTTCTGTCTCATCCTCCTGAGAGTAGTGAACTTACACTCATACACTACCATTTCTGCATGCCCCAGAGGTGACTGTAACCTTTTATCGATCAGCTGATTGAAGATAAATGACAGAGATGCTGGTACTGCAGTTTACATCATTAACATGGTCAGTAAAGCATGAATTGTTCAATAAGGAGTTTATCTTTTTTCATTTTACACTGCTCTTTTATCATTTTTATGATAGAGAGCAAATTTTCAGACACTAACCAGGCAGATGAACTTTAAAGATCAGAAATGTGTGTGTGGTAGTTGTCAGAACTAAGTGAAATCTGATAGTTTAAAGATATTTAATAAATGTATTTCACATGAAAAAAGAAAAGTTAAATGATCATTTTTCTTACTCTGTTTCTTTTTCAGTTTCCTTTTGCCTCATACTTAATGGATGCTGTACTGGAAAAATTAAATGAGAAGAAGAAATTGATAGAAGAGTACACTTCCCTCATGAAGCACACTGTATGATATTGCTAAGATTTATATTTCCAAAGTGTGACTAAAATGTGTGCTGTTTCCTCATGTCTTTCCTCTTCTCATAAAGAACTGTCAATATGCATGTTCAATACATACACAGAAACCATGAACTAATTAATTGTTGAACAAGAGGAATTAATTAAATTCCTATTAGAAAGCAGTGTGGTATTTGACTCCTGAAGAGAAAAATTGCTGCAAATCAATGCAAAGCTCAAAATTCTTTTCCTTTAAATGCATTGGCAGTGAACACATGTGCAGGCTTTGTAGAAAGAGGATGTCTTTGTTATGACTAATACACATCTGTACAATTTTAAAAGAACAAAAAGCAGCCAAGTAAAACCTGATTGTACTAATCAGAACAGTAGAAGTAGGATTTACAAAGGAACTGGGACTATCACTGAGATTTTGAATAACTAATTTTTTCTAGCTTCTTTGTAAAGCCCAACTTTATGATATATGCTACAGAAAATGATAAGCATTTATGTTAGAAAAAAATGAATGATTGTAGAATAAGAATATTCTGTGTGGAGTTATATAGGAAAAGCTGTATTTTCTTCTGAGCATACTGGAGCATAATGTGTGCAATGTATTTTAAAAATTCAATAAAATGAAGTTTTTTCTATTATGGTTTTTGTCCACTAGTAAATCCAGTTCTTTCTCAGCTAACAAGTAGCTACAAGTCGCTGCAAGCTCTCACTTCCCTTGGGGAAGTGTGTAGAGTTTTAGTCTGTTATTTCCAGTTATTTCTCTGGCACTACTAACAAATAATTGCTGCTTCTTCACATTTTTGTTCTTAGAGTTTTAATTCCTCTGGACAAACCCACCTGACAAAAAAAAAAACAAGACACAAGTTTCTGAGTTAATGTGTTAATAATGTTTAGCTCTTATATATGTCTAATTTATGAATATCAAGTTGTTTTACAATGGACATCATTATCCATATTGGGTGGGGAATCAGAATAAGGAGCTATTTGGACTAAGTTCACTTAAATGAAGCATGAAACAGAGGTTTTCTGCAAGTCAGTCCAGTGCTTTTCCTAGGATGTAATCGTGTATGTCCTGATTTATGGATTTCACTATTTGCTGTCTTTCACAAAAAGAAGACATCTCTAAACTTCTGCACCTAGTGAACACAGGGGCTTAAGAGAATTTTTATTGGAATTAGAGAAAATCATGCAAACTATTTGACCTGCACCTGTAAATTAAGACTGGGAACTAGCCCTGTGTAAAAAAACTGCCACATTGTTAGGAATGGTTGACCACCACCTTTTTTGATGCAAGAAATAAGGGCCATCATATGAAATTTTGTGGTAATATATTCAAAGTAAGCAAAAGGATGCCACTCACATGCAAATGAAACTGAGCTGTTGGAACTGTTTGCCTCAGGTTTTACGGAAGCTAAAAATTTGCATGGACTCCAATGCAAATAAAATAATGACAACAAAAATTAAGGAAGATAAATCCATCAAGACATGTGGAAACCATGCTCTAATTTTATTCAGTAATTCCAGCAAGATGTATTTGAACATAATTTCAGCAAAATGTCTATTGCAGCTTAGGGGAAAGAGCTTCAGGAGGCCAAAGATCTCTGAAAATTATCTTCATTGTCTTCATTTCCACATTGCCAAGCACCCGCTGGTGCAAGTCTGATCTTGGTGCTGATCTTTAACACTCGATCTTTGAAAATGCAGGGAGCAAGAGCTAGTTCACATAGAAAATATCTCTCAAAAAGAGGGAATTTTCCAGACTGCTGTCTTTTCCCATAACTTAAACATCTTGCTTTACTGCCCCTGCCAATTTCTGTGTTTCCTGAGCAACTGGGCATCTCCTGTATCTCCTGAGTTACGAAAAGACATCTTTTCTTGGTGCAAGAGTAAGCAAGAACACTGCATAACCAAATTATTATCTACTTCATCTGAAAAGAGAGAGCAAAATGAAATCCTTAAACACAGCTGGAGACAGATTTAGGCACAAATGCTCCTGCAAGTATATGTCTTTGTCTTTCTAATGTCTTTCTGAAAGCTTTGCTGGAAAGTTTGCCAAATACCATTAAAATACCTTTGACAGATTAAGAAAGATTTACAATGATATTTTCATTCAAAAATTATTTTCTTCTGTTACTTGATATAAACAAACAAAAATGAAAATACCAGCCAACATTTTTCAGAGATGAACAGGCATGTAGTTTGAGAGATATTTGTAAGGACAACAAAAAGGACGATACTAAAAAGAAATTTTTGCCTTTTACTGACGCAAATGTTGAGTTCTGTCTGCGATGAACATACTTGTTTTTACTGCTTATTGATTTTTCCTCCACCAGCAGAGCACGAGATGGTCTCTGAAAAGATTTTTTTTTACTGTAAAAATATTAAGATTAATTATTTTGGTTATATTTTATGAAATGTTTAAAATCCCCTTACACTAGAACCAAGCTCATTACACTGAGTGAAGAACTGATTCTGATTTGGGGAAAAGCATTAGCTCAACACTTTCAAGATGATACCGCTAACAAAGCTAAACATTAAATATATTAAAGCCAGTGGTCTTTTGAACTTACTATGCCTATAGCCATCCAGAAAATCCACTTAATCTGATTTTTCTTTTGCTAGGGTAGTTTTCTCTCCTGGTGCTGCCTAATACGGCCTCTAGATGGCAAACTTTCCCAAAAAATGGGCTCGGTGCTTGGCTCCCTGCGCCCCTGGCCTGTCAGGCGGGCCTGTCCCTTGGGCAGCAACAGCTGACGTCTGTGCATGTGAAATTTATGGGCTGTTTATGGTCCTTACGTAGAGGGACACAAGGGTGAGGCCCTGAAATGCTGCAACTTTTATATTGATACACACACACACACACACACACACATATATATATATGTAAGTTCTTATGTATATATATACAAACGTGTGTGTATGTGTGTGTTTATGCACACATACATTAAATATGAAATACGCAAAGTTGTACTGTGCTTCAAAGTTGTTTAAATGTTCAGCTCTTTCATAAATCTTCATTATGCTCTAGCAGATCCACAGGAGGGCGTGAGAGACTGAAACGTTAATGATTATTAATGTCTCAAACAATCTGTGTGTTTTGCTGTCAATGCTCAAGAAACAACCTTTGTGCAGGGGGTGTGACCACCAGAGGATGACCATGACAAGTCAACCTTTGCTTAACAAGAAGCTGGGTTTTGAGCGAGATAAGGGAAGACACTAATGAGCAGATCCTGCGAGGTGGGATAATGCTTTTAATTCTTTAATTTTAATAGCAGTGTCATCCCTTACACAACTGGCTCAGTTGTAAAACTCCTTTCCCCCTCCTGCCAGGAAAAGCTACTGGGACATTCACATTATTTATCCCTTCTGATGGACTGTAAATGGCTCTGTTACACTGATGTGAGAAAAGGCGTAATAAACCAGCCCCAGAGTCATTTCTGGGGCCTTCAAGTAGAGGAATGGGCATAATAAACAGTTTTACAACATGATTCACAGTGTTGCATCAGACAGTGTAAAAGTCTTCACCCAGGGGAAATACCTGGATGTTCCACCTGAACTTGAGTGTATATTAACCCACTGAAATTTGTGCTTTGTGGTCTTCACCTAGCCCAGATCAATAAAGACCATCACTTAGTTGAATGGACATTGAAATTGCAACAATGAAGTCTTATTGATGGATCCACAGGTGGTGATGGTTTTCTACCATTATCTATCTATCCATCCATCCATCCATCCATCCATCCATCCATCCATCCANCTTCCGTCCTTCCTGACTTAGAAAGTGCCTTGTTGTGTCTGTTAGCCAGGTTGAAGTTGGCTAATTGTAAGTTTGCTAAGTTCAAGTTTGTGAAGTGCCTTACTTACTTTGTTGGTGTTTTAAAATTTGCCAAATTGCCCAGAGTGAATTAAACAACATTTCCCTAAACCTGCCAAGGGGACCGAGGTATAACTGAGAGCTACAAAGATAATCTGGGGGCTGGAGCACCTCTCCTGTGAAGGAGGACTAAGAGAGTTGGGGTGGTTCAGTGTGGAGAAGGGGAGGCTCTGAGGAAACCTTTAGAGCAGCCTTCCAGTGCCTAAAGGGGACAACAAGAGAGCTGGGGAGAGAGGGTATGTTGTAATGGTAGGACAAGGGGGAATGGTTTTAAGCTGAAGGAGAATGTGTTTAGGTTAGATATTAGGAGGAAGTTCTTTTAGGAGGAAGTTCTTTATTGTGAGGATGATGAGGCACTGGAGCAGGTTGCCCAGGGAAGTTGTGGATGCCCCATCCCTGGAATTGTTCAAGCCCGGGTTGAGTGGGGCTCAGAACAACCCATGGAAGGTGTCCCTGCCCATGGCAGGAGGTTGGAATGATGATCTTTAAAGTCCCTTCCAATCCAAACCATTCTATGATTTTGTACTCTAAAATGTAAAAACTGAAGTCAAAGTATCTGGCAATAGTCACTTCTCACAAAATGTTTCTGTAGTGCCATCTGTTTAACCCACACAAATCCTAATTTACCTCGACAGGAATAAAGATATGAGTCTTCCTAAATGTAGATCTCATACAAATGAGATCTGTTTTCTTCTGTAATGAGGATTCTTTGTTAGAGAAGGCACTGTGTGTATCTCCCCATGTGCCTCTGGACTTCCTTATTGTCCGAATGGTTGCAATTCTCAAGGCTAGGTATTCCAAATGAGACTGAAGTGTAAGACCTCATAGGAGGAGTTCAGGGAGAGATTTAAAACATCTCAAAGTATTCATGTAGCCATCATGTAATATCTCTTTTTTTTTATATTCTTGATAGGAAGAAACTTGATTGAATCATTATTTTTTCTCTTTAGTGTCTATGTTCTCATACATAGAGTGAGGATCTATTTTTGAGGTTTCCTGATTTGTGATTTGGGAATTCACAGTGTGTGACAATTTGAAATGTCTTGCAGCATAATAAATGATTGAGAGAGCTGGGAACTCTTCTTGACTTCTGCTATAATCACATATTTAGAAATTAATTAATATGTGTTGCTGGCTATGTTAAGTTTTTGGATTTTATCTTCAGGATTGCAGAGAGGATATGGAGTCAGGAAGGTCTGAATTTTAATTCTGTCATACCTTCAGCTAGGTTAATTCTCTTTTCTGTTTCACTTCTACAAATGAATTAGTATCTAGCTACAGTACTAGCTAAATATCAGAACAAGGAAAACAAAAGCTAATTTCCATAATTGTGTGCCATTGTACACAGTTTGTGCATCACCATTGGATTGCTTCGTGTAATTTAAAATTGATATGTAACTGGCATTTAAAGAGAATATGACTCCAAATGGGTCCAGGGCCAGGTAAGCAAAGGGTCCAGCTCTTTGAGGGTATTTACTCAGTATCTTGGTTTTTAGGTCAAGATAACAACATTTCTGAGATAAGTGGAGAAGTATTCACATCTTGCTCAGCTATATGTAAGTCTGGCATTCTGTGAGGGTTACTTTACAGCACTTTTAACACATTCAGAAAATGTAAGGCTCCTCTCTTTGTGAAAGAATAAGCTTATCAGATTAAGAGCCTATTTGGAAATCTCTATCAGACAGTATAAAGAAGAGGTTCAAGTGACTCTGACCTGTTCAACCTATTGCAGAGCACAGATTTGACATTTTTCTGGTACAGGAAAACTCCCTTGATAAAGGAATCACACAACATTATCTGTAATTCAACAAATCCTAGATTTTGAGGGATGACAGATTTCCTTCATAATTGTTTGTCCATAATTGTGGAGGAAAACAGAACTTTTAGGATAAAACACTTCAATTTGTATTTAAAAACAGTACTCAACCTGAGCTGAAGAAATTATGTGAAAGAAAACCCAGCAGAGTAGCTCTATGATCAAGAATTCTCACAGCTAAAGATTTCCCATTGAAATTTTCTAGATTCAGTTTCAAAGCCTGGTATTTATGAGTGTCAAAAAAAAAAATCCCTCCACGCTGGTAATGAAGACTGTGAGCTAGACAGAACTTTTAAGTCATGGTGTGCGTGTGGAGATGAAGGGCATGAGTGGACCTCAAGCCTTACAATGCATCTTTGATGTATCTTTGCCCATTGTTTATGCTGCAGAAAAAACTTTTTAAAATATCTGTCAAGTAATAACCTCAGAATGTGATGATAATTATCAAAAAAGTAGTGCTATTTCCTTATTCTCTTTGATCTTTCTCTAGTTATACATGCACAAACTACATTTACACTCTTAGCTACAACTTTGCATTAGGAACCCATGTTGAACTGGTTTTTTAAGGGATTAGCCTTTATTCCATAAGGATTTTTTCTTCTGTTGATAATCACACATCAGAAATAACTGTAGCCAACAGGAGCTCTAACTAGTTTATCCATGTGAAAATCAAGGTTTGAAGGTGTCAGTTGAAAATGTAATTATTTTTACACTAAAAATATTGATTTTTGTGTACGATCTACCTTTTGTGAATGCAAATTGGAGAATAATATTGACCTTCTAGAAAAGCTTGGGTGAATGGTTAGTTGAGTGCTTATTTATGTAATTCACTATCTCTATTAAGTTTAATTTGAGATGTTCATGTAGTGAAGCTGCTGATTCTGAACTTGTTTTTCAAATTAGAATTTTTAACTTTTGAAGAAAAACAATGCATGAAAAATGCTATCTGTTGTTGTACTAGCAGAATATCATATAGCAGAATTTTACTGATTTGGGAAGTGCAGTTCTGTGTTCTCCATACTGCCTACCCTTGAGCATCTGGCTCAAGATAGGAGTTTCTCTTGTCAATTTCTATGTTTTCATGCATGTTTTTCCAGGTCTAAGAAGCCTGTGAGACTACTAGCTGGCACAAGATCCAGCTCTGGAGAACTGTGGTGTTTCGAACAGGACAGTGTCTTGTTCTGACACAGATACTGTATGAGCTGGGGCTCACCCACTGGCCTCCCTGGGCCCTGAAATGTGCTTTCTCCAGGAGCACAGTCTTCTCCAACACCTGGACCAGGAGCTGTGACAGCAGGCTGCAGACAGCTGTGCATTGAGTGACAGCCTGCAATCATCAGGCAACTGAAGTGACGACTCATGTCCAATATCAGCCCAGGAAAGCCAAAACAGAGACAGGACTGGGGACAAGAATTCCTGGGGTATAGCTCAGCCTGGGCTGAGGCACTTTTTCTTGCTTTTACTGCAGAGCAGTTTTCACTTCCCACTTCAGCCCATCAGGCTTCCTTGTGCTGCTTCTCTCTTAGCTCTGCTTTGATTCCTTGCTCTTTCTTGGCTCCTGGTCTGCTTCCAATATGATTTTCCAAGCCCTCACAGTTATGATTAAATGGCTGTGAAGTTCATGAATGTTTGTATGTCATTGTTGTGGCTATTGTTGCATTCATTTATTATTTTAGAAGTAATCTATATTTGATAAGATTGTCTGTGAAGTGTTAGTCCGAACTAGAACTCGTAAAAAAAATATAGTACACCAGTTCAACACTGACTGAAGATCGTGATCTTTAAAGACAGCAAAAGGAAATGCCGTGGTCCCTTCCTCACGGAAGATTCGATGGTGTGTCAGTTCAAAGGGAAAATAAGCAATGATAATTAGTTAAATATTTTGCCAATAGAATTCCCTCCTTCAGAGGAAGTTTTTAGTGGAGCTTTCTGAAGAAGGAAGCGGCCACAGAGTAAGTTCTCAGCCTTCTAATATGGACACAGCCATTCCCTCCAGATAATACAGACTTCTCCTCCAAAAAGTTTTTTGCAACTGATATGAAGTGCCACTAAGAGAAATAGGCGTTAAATTATCTCATTTTTCAGGACACAGAATTTCTCAGATCACTGTGATCCTCTTCCTTTTTTATGTTTAGCACTTGCCATTCTGTAATTGAAAATGAACGTTTCTATAAGATTTTAAATGATTTTAAATTAGATTTTAATTTTGGACATATGTGCTATAAACTGGGAGAGGTAAATAAGAAACTGAAGTATTAAAGCATCAGATTGCTTTTTTAGGTAAATGACCTCATGTCTAACACTGGATGGCTCTGAAGTACACACTGTGGAGCCAAGTAGGGTACAGGAAGTGACTAAGTTCCATTACAAAGCTTCATTCTGCATGGAACTAACTGGATAAGGGGTTTTCATGGTATTAACCTCTCCCAAAATAGTATCCCTTTAAGGTGCTATGCAAAGAGGATTTGTACATCTGTGAGGTCTGATTCAGAATTTACCCCGGCATTCTGACAGAAACTTGGCAGGCACTTGATATAGTGACAATTTAAAAATTTATATTGAGACTTCAAGGCAGAGGACAAACTCTATCCTGACACAATGCGGGCTAAGTTTCTGTCTGGTTTCATGTGAAGCTGTCTTACCTACTGACTGACATATGCAGTTTGATGAGAGTTGAATATATGCCTTCTATTTAAGAGGGATATTTCAATGTCCTTTAATATTAAGGATTTCCAGTGGTGCAATCCAGATGAGGACGTGAACTGAGCATGTGCTGAATTTTAAGCACACTAGAAGTCCTCTGGGTATTAAATATCCTCTTGCTTCAGAGCTGACCATTTGAGAAGAATGAAGAACAGAGAATGATGCTGCAATGCAAGCATCAGATGCCTGTCAAAGTCTCTTTCCTGCCTTCTCATATTTGCACCTACGGTGTATTCTACGGAAGAGAAATCTCAAAACATTCCAATTTGGGGTGATTTTGAAGAAATCATCTAGCCTGAATTTTAAGTTTTGCGTTTTTCTTACTCTTAGAATTTTTGTGTCTTCAGAAGTCTTGTGTTTAGCAGAGCAATAAAAGGGCAGGATCCCTCCTATTTTGTGCATGTCAAAGACCTTGTCAAGTCCCTTGTCTATTGTCCCATCTATTGCCCAGGAGTTGGGCTGATTCCTTCATGTAAGTCCCTTTAAAAATAAAATCACTATATTTCTTGATGTTGCAAGGAATACAAGAATTTTCCTTGTTTCATTGTTATTTTTGAAACCATAATGATTAATTTTTAGTCTTGTCCTTAACCAAGTGCTGTTAGTTTTGATGCTTGTACTACCTTGGAATATGATCCTGTATTTTGTCAAAGATGCATAAAGTATCTGAGACTGCTCAGTTCATACAAAAAAAAACCCAAAAAACAAAAAACAAACCACAGAAACACTTTCCTCTAACAGTAAGCATAGCCCAATAATAAGATTATAATTTTTATAGCAATCATTATCTAGATGAAATCTTCCAGCTTCCTGTTTATGCAAAGTTTATTTTTCAACAACTTTTCAGTGGCCTCCAAAACATCTTCTTATTTATGACTTCAAACTGGAGGATGTTCTGTGTTGGTAACATAAACAAATCAAAGCCTAATTTTGGCACCTTTATCCAAATTACTGAGATGAGTAGGTTTTTTCTTTGTGTGATGGAGACTGGCACATGGCAGCAGCATCTGGAACCATACTAGCATCAGCATCTGGCTAGTAATTAATATTTAAACTCACTGATTAAAGCCAACACACAGATGTAAAGTAGTAGAAGGTCTAGTAGTATTTATGTCTTACGTCCAAAAACTGAAATTTGGCAACGACTACTGTGTCCATGTAGAGGTGTGGAATGAGTCAGTTATAGTCCAAGACAGACATCATAAAAACCAGACCTGTTTTCCAGTGCTGCACCACACCAACCACAGATGATAGTGAGATATGACAGCCTGTGGAGCTCCTCTTTCCAGTGGGCACCCACACTGCTTTTCTTACATTTTAATTCTCCTGTCATGCTGTGCTGTTGCAGTCTCCTGTGCTGGTAGGTTTTACATTAGATACCTAACCTAGAGGACTAGAGATTGTTTCAAATCTGTGATCAACAAACTGGAAGTTTGTGCAGATGCTATGATAAGAATGGGAAAACTGTCCAACAAGGAGATAAGAAGCACTTTTTAGTAGTTAAGGATTTGTCTCTTGCAAACAGTTTCAAGAAGAAAAAAAGCACACAAATATAGAATATGGTTTTAAAATATATATATTTATACAATTAATAAAGTGAAATGCAAGCATATCATAACATAAGTTTTAGATTATCCAGTAATAAATTCTAACATCAATGACTTATTCTTTCACTTCCTATTCCCTCAAAACTTTTACGAAGTTTTTTTGACGGGGACAAGTAATGGCTATTCACTTTTAAGCTCTGTTCTTCTGAAACCTGCTTACTGAAAAAACAATAGTGACTCATTGTTCTTGTGTGTGGTTCTTTGCTGCACAGTATTTTTTGATAGTGTGCAAAATGCCACATACATAAATCAAAATAAATATGCCCCTCCTTGTGGTCTGTAGTTTGAAGTCATAAATCCTGAAACACTGCTAAAACTACAGTGACTTTCCTATGAGTGAATGAAATGTGTCTCACCTTTTCATCAGCTGCTGGTGTCCCTAAGTAAACAATTACTTGGTCTAAAAGGAAGTGTAGGTGGATAGAAAAGCAAGCCTTCCTTCTTGTGAAATATCCAATGGCATTTATTTCACAGGGGTTACACAGAAGTCCATCAAACTAGGGAAAGGAAAATAAATCAATTGTAACATGTCTATAGATTGTCCCACAAAATAATCCTGATCGATGCTCATGAAATTTTCAGTATAGTTCAACCCTGAGAAGCCTTAAATTGTTTCTGACATTGCAGTGGTTTATATATCATTTTTATTGGCTTAATGAAATATACATGTGTACATTCTTCCTTGCCTGCCCTTGACTCTTCCTAATGAGCTCATTTTTTGTAGCCTTCATTTGCCATAACAACCACTTTAAAGCAAAAGGAACAGCATAAATAACTTGCTAACTACTGGGAGTTAAACTTGATATTAAGATGTATTCTAGGTATTATATATATTCTAGGCTTTGTACAGCCACCCATTCAAGCTATCTGTCCTAACTCTGCTTATGAAAAAATCAGATTTCATTGATTAAAGAAAAAATTTTTAGGCAAAATTATTTGACCAAAATTATCTTTATCATCCATCTTATTATTTACTGCTTACTAATATTTATATTAAAATTTTATAACCCACTGTAAACCCAAGAAAACAATCAGCAAGAAGAGAAAATTTTTAATGAAGAATAGGACTAAGCTTTAGGTGTTGATTCGTAATCAAATTCAAATCACAGGATAAGTGATTGTGTTCATTTTGCATATGGGGTAGTGCTGAGATCTTTGAATTTAGCAAACCAAAAGCAGCAGTGTACACCTTGTTGGTTCTTCAACCCACAAATGGTGTTCATTTACACCGTGGTTTTGATACTAGAAATACCAGAAGGGGAAAGTGCAAAGAAAAAAATTACTTTCTTTAAATTCTGAGGTTATTTTTACATCAGGATAAACTCATCACTGTATTTTATTTGCCTTCTTTACCATACTTTGTGTTTTGCTGTGACACTGTTTTTGCCTCCAATGTCTGATGCACAAGTGCCACAATTGCACAGCCTTTTCCACTGACAGGGCTCATAGGAGCACATATATGTACACTGAACATGCTTTACTGATGTTTGTAAACTTATGCATTTTATTTCTTGGCTAGTAAGAATTGAGAGAGAAAGAAGGAGCAAGAGGAAGTTACAGTATTTGATCTTCCCAAGTCATTGCCAAATGTGATGGGGCCCTGCTTTTCTGGGGATGACTGAATACCTGCCTACATGGGAAGTGGTGAATGGATTCCTTGTTTTGATTTGTTTGTGTGCACAGCTTTTGCTTTACCTATTAAACTGTTTTTGTCTCAAGCCATTAGTTTTCTCACTTTTACTCTTCCTATTCTCTCCCTCATCCCCCTGGGTGGTAGTGAATGAGCAGCAGCTTGGGACTCAGCTGCCCACCAGGGTTAAACTTGGCACCTGTCTTCTTCAGATATTGTTTCTTGTCAAATTGGATGCTCAGTTACAGAGTGCTGTGAACTCTTGCTTCATTACAGACTCTGACTTCCTGTCCCTGACAATGTCTTATTGTTCTGTCAGAAATTCATTGTGTTCACCCCACCTCACCTGATCCGTGACATCTCTGAACTTCTTGTCCCAGAATCTTCTCCTGATCTGCTCTCTCAATAGTTGTTCAGTCCTTCAAAATCATAAGACCGTTTCTTTTTTAATGAGGTTAGCCACATGCTCTTTTTTGTGCTTTCCTTAAAATAGAATTTTTTCTTACATTTCACTTTTTGTACGGAGTGCTATTGTCTCTGGTTTCACAGAATTCAGTCACGATTGCCCAACAACTATAAGGCATTTAATTTATCATGTGCTTAAAAACCAAATATCATCCTTTATTCTTCTTGCAAAGTGAGGTTTTGTTTAAAATTTTTCCAACACCCATGTCTACAGCCCCAAAGTCTGTGCTCATCTTTACAGATTTTAAACTGTACTTGGGGTTTTAGCTGCTGCATCGTTCCCATTAGGGTTTATTTCCTCTGTAAGTGATGACCAGGCAGTGTGGTTTTACAATCTCCCTAAACCAACAGAATAGCTGGCTGCCATTAAAGGTTATGATCTCTCCATTACTTCCCTGCTTTGGCTGCAAATCCTGCTACTGTCCATGGCCTGGTGGTAACAGCTATCTAGATAAATGAAAACTCAGCCTTTTTTCTTTTCTTTGGCACTTTTTCAGCTGTCTAAGTTTCCTGATCCAGACTGTTATACAGATGAGAAATCCAGCCTGTCATAACACAGAAGAGATGGGAGGAAAGGCATTAAAACCACAGGCCTGGGGAGGAGGAAGAAGTGTCAGAAACTTTATGTCTTAATTTTTCTGCTAGAAATCTATTTACCTTGTGTTCACTTGTACAGCAACATGCCCCATCCAGATTCAGATGTAATACTGAGCTTTTAAACAAATTGGGCAACACAGAAATCAAAGTAGTCCTGTTGGTTGTTGTGTGCCTAACATCTTTCAATCTGTTTAGGCGTGTTGAGACTGTGCAGGGAGAAGATCCTGCAAGCAGAATTAGCAACCTATAGAAAACTAATTAGTTTGTATATGACATGGGCAAAGTAGTACAGGCAAACTGGTCCTATTGTTAAAATACTGAGCTTTAAACATAGCACTAGGTTTAGCCTATGGGTGTACGGATGGCTCCGCTTCTGATTCTGACCTTGTGGCTATGTCTACACTGCAGATTTTATAGGTCACCTCACAGCAGGGTCAGGTGTGCTGCGTTGACTCTGGCTGGACACCCAGTGCCCTCTGAAGTTGCTCCTGAAGCACGGACAGACGACTCTTCAACTAATTAAAGTTGAAAAGAGGGTATAGTTTTATTACAGCACTGGGCACATGTGGGGTAGTCCCCAAAAGGCATGTGCAAAGAATCACAGAATTTGAACTTCTATTTATCTTAGTGATGATTTACATATTCATGCAATTTCCAAGAACGCCTAATACATAATAATTACCTATCCCGCTTCGTATTATAATTAGTTAAATGATCATTACGGCTGCGCAGTAACTCTCTTTTAATTGAGTAGGTGCGATTTGAATTAGAGGAGGGGTCTTTTTGGATGAAGTAAACACTCTTCCTCATAATGACCTTTTCACTTCTGGTCAGTTGGCTAGATTCCCTGGTCAATTAATCTCGGTTTGAGCCTACTTAATTGTTCCTATTGCATGGTTTCTGCCTCTTCAGAATACCTCATCTATCTCTTGTTATACTATAACTAGGATCCTTGGCTTCCTCAGAATATCTCATCTGTCTCTTGTCAACACTGACCTAACATCTTGTTATAACTAGGGTACAGGATCATTCTTCTAACTGATCCTCCAACTCCCCTAAATTCTCAGGTTAACCCTTGACTCACTCCATCACTCCCCCTCCTCAGCTGGACAGTAGAGAGAAAATATAATGGAAGTCTCATGGATTGGGATCAGGATGGAGAGACATCACTCACCACTTACTGTCACAGGCAAAATAGACTCAGCTCAGGGAAACTTGTTGTTGCCAATCACAAGTCAGAGTAGGATAATGAGAAACAAAAATAAATCTTAAAACACATTCACCCCATCCCTCCCTTCTTCCCAGGCTCAACTTTTCTCCACTTTCTTTCTACCTCTCCCCAACAACAGCATAGGTGCACCGGAAATAGAGGTTGTGGTTAGTTCAAAACTCATCTGTACATCTCCTTTTTCCTGTCTCTTCCCTTCCTCCAGTGTAGTGTCCTTCCCATGGGAGGTGGTTCTCTATGAACTTTTCCAACAGGGATCCTTACCACAGCCTGCAGTTCCTCACCAACTACTCAGTGTGAGTCCCTCATGGTTTGCCGTCCTTCAAGAACAGGGTGCTCCAGTCTGGGCTCCTTTCCATGGAGTCACAGCTTTGTTTGGGCATCTACCTATTTTGGTGTGGGATTTTGCATCGATTGTAGCTGAGTATCTCCTCCACCCTGGAGCACAGGTGCCTCATTATGGTCTGCACCACGGGCTGCAGGGAAACCTCAGCCCTGGTGCACGAGTACCTCCCTCCCCCTTTTCTCCACTGGCCTTCATGTCTGCAGGGCTGCTTCGCTCACGTGCCCTCACTTCCCTCCCCAGCTGCACTTGCTGTTGCAGTTTGATTTCACTCCCTGCTCTGCTCCCCCTCCCACCACTTCTTAAACAAGTTACCTCAGAGGTGTTGCCACTGTCACCAGTGGGCTGGCACTGGCTCTGTCAGACAGGGACAGGTCCTGACAGTTTCTCAAAAAGTCAAAAACAACCAAAACCCTGCCATGCAAACCCAAGACAAATGTATAGCAAGAGCATCACAAAACTTTTCATGGGCCTTCTGCAAGTGTACCATCACATAGAAATGCCCTGTGAGGTCCTAGTTCACAAAAGACAAATCAGTCTTAAATTCATTAGGAAAATTGTTATCTCCAGGAAGTTTTGGACTAAGTAGCACTCAAAGTTCTGTTTCAGTAAGTTCTTAAAATAGTGACTGCATCATCTCATTAAAAAAAAAAAAAAGACTAAACAAACACAAGAATCAAAAAACCCCACCACTGTTGCTACAGCAATATTAAAAAGTACTTTGTGACATGGAGTTTCAAAACGTTTTGTTCTACCAGGACAAAAAAAATTGTATTGGAAGAACTTTCTTTCCTTTCAAATCCATTTTCAAAACACCTAAAGAGAGCATCAGTTTGGTTTTCTTTTTTTCTGGAGAAAGATATAAGAGTGCCAGGGATGTATGAAGAGTTCACGCCCTCACTGTAAAGATCATGACACAAAGGAGGAGTGTGCCTTGAGGTTAGCTAATGATGTTGTAACTGCTCTTAACTCAGCCAGCTGTTTTAATTTGAAATCTGAACACAGGACAGTGGTGCAGAATTTGTAAATATACAGGGAATAGAAATGAAGAAAAACTGTTCTTCATATAATTGTTTAAAAAGGCAAATAGAAATGTTTTCTTTCTCTATTTCTGGCTGAAAGGCAAAGTTGCTTATCCACTAATAACTAGTTCATAGTGGATTTGAAGTTGGCAAAGGATTTTTTTCTTGTGCCCAGTTTTCTTTCTAGAAACTTCATGCAGATTGTGATCACTGCACTAAACAAAGAGAAGACTGCTTTGGGAACCATCCTATAATTCTGTCTTCCCTTTGGAAATTACTTACTCTTACAGAGATAATATGCTATTTCTTATATTTAAGGAAACATTTTGCAGTATTCAAAATCTCTCACTAATCTTTCTCTCATCCAAAATAAGGCAATATGTGATTTTCCATCTGAAGCCTCTCCATACATTGGCCTTTCTATTTAGAATTAAAAAATATGTTGGTAACCATCTATGATAGAAGCACATATATGAAAATTTACTCATGGGATGAGTGAGATCAGACATTACAATAATACACTTATTTTAGATGATAATGTGTTTGGTGTCACTAATGCCACGGCTTTATCTCTCAAGGAGCCTATAAACACAGGGTATTATTTTTAAAAAGTTTGTTTGATGACTTGGACATTTATTTTTCTAGTTTCCTTTCTACCTACCATCAGAAAGAATGATATCCAAGGTGCAGGGAACTTCCTACTGCATCCTCGTGACTGAAGGGAAATAAACAGAAAGCTCAAAGGTGGCATATAGATGAAGTAAAATCTAACATGTAAATTGGAGAGCAAAACAGCTGGCAAGAGGAATCAAGACAAAAGTGTAGTATGCACCAAATAGACAAAATATGCAGAGAAAGAACACTTATGAAAGAACAAAGAGAAAAAGACAGTAAAAAACAGTTTAGTGAATGAGGGTCAGGAGGAAATACACAAGGGAAAACAGATTTCATGGTTGTGAATTTGTCAATGACTTTAAAAATGTGTGTGAAAGACTGTTCCTTGAATGATTAATACAAGCTGGATGTCTGATATGATGCACATTTTTAGCCTCTTTCTACAGTGGCATAACTGAAACGATCTAAACATGTGACAAAAATAATGTTAAAAATAATGTAGTAGAAAGATCACACAGAATAGGAATTGGAAAGATTTGGATTTGGTGCTCTTTGAAAGTACTCCATGGAATAATAATTGTGCTTGGTCTTTTCCCATATGCTATGAATAACTTCTGAAAGCACGATGTTGAGATTTTGGAAGTGATCTAAAATAAGGGTTTGTTAATAGCTGTAAGAACAAAGCTGCAAACTTTTTAGCCTAATATTCTTTGAGCACAGAATTACAATATACAGTGTCAGTACTTAATTTCTCTGTGGCAGTTATTCTACACTGTTTTTGGTTTTCTAAACATATCTACTAATTGTGATGATATGAGGGTTTAATGCACTGAGGTTTTTTTTACTGTTAATGCTAATCCACTGACCTTAAGCAGCTTGAACTGAAGATATTTATAGTTTGGCACTGTCTGAAGTCTTGGATGTTGAATGGGAAAGGAGTAAGTGCTTCCTTCAATTGTTTATCAGCTTAGACACTTGGCATTCCATCAACATCCAGGAGCAGGTGGCCTGTTTTGTCTTGTATTCAGTAATGTTGCTGAAGTATTTAAAATTACATTAGTGAGAATGGTCTGATAACAGCACTGTGCTACATGACCCATGATCCAGGGTCAGTTTCCAATTTTCAAGCATTATGACAGAGGCAAGTGCAGAGCAGTTCCACTTTGAGCAGTTCTGAAGACCCTAGGGGGCTGTGAAAGACCAAACAACAGATGGCAAGGAGCATTTAAGCATTTCTTTTTATAGCAGACCTAAGGCAAGTCTTCTTCTTCTTTTTCAGTGTTCTTCTTCAAAAGAAAATAAAGTAGCTTTTAATACTTGAATGAATTTCTTGCAGAATCTGCTTTTTTTTTTTGTTTGGTTTGNTGATTCTGCACAATTACTATCTCCTCTGTGGCAGGTCTGACTTTCTCACTAGTTTTAAATTTCAGTTTGCAAATGAAACTGTGCGCAAAAATAGGGATTCTTAAAATGGGTCTTACTTTTAATATGATTGCTTAATTTAAGACATATAGACCAAGAAGTAGTAGAAGGAGAGTTCAGGGCAGAATGTCAGTAATACATTATAGTTAATGTGCTGAGCAAGGACTGCATCCCTGAAAGTTTAAAATAATCTATTACAAGGTCCTTCAAGTCTTCAGGGAAAGATGTTCCCTTATATTGGATGTCCAGAATGACATCCTTGGAAAAATAAGCCTTCTGCAAAAAGTTATGGACACTTTAAATGTACTAAAAACCTGCCTGATTTTACCTGATTTTACCAATGTTATCCTTTGTTCTAACAAATTATCTCTAAAATATGGTATGTGTGCATTTCAACAAAATACTATAGGTACTTAATCAAATACAGTTTATTTTTCCTGTCTATGTCCATGTCTTACAGAAGTCTCATGGGGACTTCAGCAAAGCATGCCTCTCTTTGTTTAACTGGGAGGGGAGATACCTCTCAAGTTAACCAGATCTCTCCTTCTGTTAGTTTACCTTCCTCACTCCCACATCATATTTCCTTTGGAAAATACTTTCAAAATAGTTTCCAGCAAATTTTTTTTTTAAATGCTGAATGTTTATATCCACATATTTTTATTGATTTTGGAGTATTGTTTTGGCAGTTTAGCAAAGCCTCAGTGTAAATTGGTGCTACATTTAAAAGACAAATTGTCTGATTGCAGTGAATGTGGTATTACTGGCAAAGAGGTTGTATTGCATAGCAAACATAACAAACCCACAAATGATCTTGCTTTCAAGCCATGAGGAAAAGACATGATTAGAAAGAGATTCTTGATTCAAACGGTGTCATAAAATTTTAATTTATTGTCTCATTTCAACATTTTTTACTTCTAGAAGGCAGTCTTCAAGAGTTGCCCGTCTAAACTTACTAATCAACAAAAAATAAAGGTCACTTACAAGTTAAAAACATCAAAGAAGTGATTTTTTCAACAAGCAGCTGCAGTCTTCTAATGGCAAATTATGAAGAGTATCCGAAATAGATGAAAAAAAAAAAAGTATTAATGAAAAAGGTGGAGGAAATTTCAGATTACAAGAATTCCCCAAATATTATAAAATAGGCAACTCAAATTAAAATGCTTCTGCCGCTATTTCTATAATTAGCTCTTCAGTCTCTCTTTTCCTCCTCCATCATTATGAGGTTTTCAGGCTATTTTTGTAATGAATTAAATAATTTCTTTATAGCAGTTTGCAGTCTCTGTAGGAAAACAATAGCATTGGGAAAATCCTGTGGATTTACCAGGTAAGCTGTGAATTCTGTGTCTTGAAAACCTAACATTATCTGCTATGTGAGTGTCAATGACTGGTTTAGTTATACTACCTTTAGTTAATAAGAAGTGAAAACATCTGTCTATATCTCTCCCATTGTAATAATCTTTCTTCTGCATATCTTTCGTAGTTTTAAAACAATAAACAAACGTACTTCCCTCCCTCTACCCATGCAGTCTCCTCTTCTACTTTGCCCCTAGCAATACCAGAATTAGCAAAATGCCTAATTTTAGGCATTGAATTACTGAAGAGTCCCCATCTAAAAGACAATCTAGTTATCTTTTAGAGACTATTGACAGAATGGAAGGCAGTCCCATCATCTGAAAACAGGCAGATGTATCAGCTAACTTCTGCTTTAGAAGTAGATCTATCTCTTTGTTGATTAAATAGAGAGATACAGAGATAGCTTAGATGTACCCTCGGTGACTTTGCCGATGGCACCAAGCTGAATGATGTAGTTGGTACTTTAGAGGGAAGAGATGCCATCCAGGTGCACAGTGACAGGCTTGAGAGGTGGGCCCGCGTGAACCTCATAAAGTTCAACAAGGACAAGGGTAAAAAACTGTTTTGGGACATTGTGTAGGTACCTGTTTTGGGACAAGCCCAAACACAAATTAAGACTGGGAAATAAATGGTTGAGAGAAGCCCTGCAGAGGACTTGGATTGATGGACACAAAACTGAATATGACCTGTAAATGAGCACTCACAGCCCAGAAAGCCAAACATGTCCTGGGCTGTATCCAAAGCAGCGTGGGCAGCAGGGCCAGGGAGGGGATTCTGCCCCTCTGCTCTGCTCTGCTGAGACCCCACCTGGAGCAGTCCCTTCATTCAGCTCTGGCACCTCCGGCATGAAAAGGACATGGACCTGTTGGAGTGAGTACAGAGGAGAGCCACCAAGCTGACCAGAAGGCTGGAATGCCTATCCCTTGAGGAAAGGCTGAGAGAGTTGGAGTTGTTCAGCCCAGAAAACAGGGAGGCCTTATAGCAGCTTTCCAGTTCTTGAAGGTGGCTTGCAAGAGAGATGGGGGGACCTTCTGACCAGGGCATGTAGTGGTGGAACAAGGAGGAGTGGTTGGTGTAGATTAGATGTTAGGAAG